>JAWWES010000001.1:113107238-113138693 GCA_035583135.1 Lophotriccus pileatus
CCTTGGGCACTTCCAGGGATCCAGGGGCAGCCACAGCTTCTCTGGGCAACCTGTGCCAGGGCCTGCCCACCCTCACAAGAAGGAATTTCTTCTATCTAACCTATATTTCCCCTCTTTCAGTTTGAACCCATTTGTACACAAATTACCTCCCAAACTAATCTGGCAGGAACACGATGCCTTGTTTTTCCAGTCTTCAACCTTCTCTAAGGGAAAAAAAAAACCCCAACATCCAAACACACTGTCCTGAGCACAGATTGGTAGGATACACATTCCCAGCTTGGCGCAGGGAGCAACCTTTCTTCCATGGGGTTGAGGCCCAGCAAACAGAAGGTGTGGTGAATGGCTGTGGGATATTGTTAGCACGTGTGCCTGGCACATGGGAAAGAAAAGATGAAATATCTTACTTGTATTTTCCAGTAATTTTCATCCTCCAGCAAAAGAAACTTTTCCTTGTGTAAATGGAGATAGTGAATCCATACACTGCCACAAAATCAAACACTGTCCTGCATCCAGGATATTTTCCCTGTGACAACAGAAGCAACAACAAAAGTGATATATTGGAGCCTTGTGAAATGGACTGTAACATCTGGCCATGGGTGCAGGAATCAGAATATGTGTTTTCCTAAGGCTAAACTGTGCTGAATATAATCCTTTGAATTCCCAATCTCACACCCATTAAAAAAAAAAAAAAAAAGAAAAAATCAAAATAAATAAACAGTGGGGTGTTTATTGAGCAACTGTCTTTGCCCCTCAGCTCAAAGCAGGCTTTGTGCCGTCCACCTGCAGATCTTCTCCCCTTTTGTGACGATGAAAGCTTTTCCACTTTGATGCCACGAAACCGTTTATTGTTTTTACGTGGAGCTGCATAACCAAGATACAGAAGGCCTTAAATTTTCAAAAATAAATAGCAGCCCCCCCGCCTCCCTTTTTTAAGGCAGCAGAGCAGCCTCAGAGAAGCCGGGGGAGGAAATCCCTGAGTGCCCGTACCCTTCGGTGTCTCGTTCCTATGCAAATAGCATCGGTGCTGTAACACCTCCTGCCTGCACTCCTGTGGCTGTTCGCACCTCCTGCCCCTGCCGAGCCTTGCTCACACCCCGCACCTTTTTATCCGCGCGTTCATCAGCTGCGAGATGCTGCAGCGGTGCGTGGAGCTCGGAACTGGTTCTTGCTGCCCGGGTGAAGTAACTTGGGGAGTTCCTCAGCTGGTTTAATACAGCTCTTTCATTTAAACTCTCCCTCTTTTTATGGTAGGAACAGCGGCTACTTTGTAAGGCTTAGGGGAAGTCTGTTGGAGGAATTTCTGGCAGGAACGCAGGGGCCGAGAGAGCTCGTTGCTGTTCCCGCTTGATGCTGGGTTGTCACCGAGGGATCCCAAGGGTTTGCCACGGACCCGTGGGTGGCTACGTGTGCTTAGCCAGGCAGTTTCTGGGGTAGTGCAAAATTCAGTGAGTAATATAAGCCGTTTCTTAAGAAGATCGAGAGTCTCCGGCTCAATTAAAATCCAAACTGGAAGGGGAGGAGCCAGACCTGACAGCTCCGTGAGTCGTAGGAGCTCTTGCGACATTTGTTTTGATACTGTAAAAACTACGTCCAAAAAGTGATGCCTAATCTCAGTCTGGAGAAACTACGTCCAAAAAGTGATGCCTAATCACAGTCTGGAGCAATTTATGGGGTATTTGTCCTTATTCCATCTCAGTCACCACTAAAAGCTCAACTCGAATGTCCGAAAATCTGGACACAACCCTCTCCCGTTGATTTAAAATCTTATCTACGAGACTGAAAAATCTGCTGCTCCTATAAAGTGTTTTTTTCCCCCTTTCTTTTTAATAGGCGTTAACGTTTCTGGATACACTTTAAAGGAGACTTTACAGATGTATACGATAGCACTTACCAGCACATCTGCAATTGTAAACCGGGCATGCCCTGCAAATTGCACAATCCATCACTGCTGTTACTAAGCCCCGATAAAACAACTACTTCTGTGATAAGTGTTCGAGCCCTTTCATATGTTACTTGAGTAAATGATAAAAGCTGCAGTTAAATTTTAATAGGCCGTGTTTACAAAGGCATTTTTTAAGTGATGCCAAAATACACAATCTGTAGACCGTATTTTTATACACCCCAAGGTGGAGTCTAGGTTATTTTTATGGTAAACATATGGAAACTTGTTTTACTTACTATTTTTTTCCAAATAAAGTTGCCTTTTTTTTTTTTTTTCATTAGACAGGGCCTTTTTGTTGATGTTTTCAGGCTGTTGGAAGAATTGGAAACGACGGATGCATCGTGACTAAGTTTCTCCCCCTTTTTGGGAAGGATAAAGGGCTGGCAGGCATTCATGGCTTTGCTTCAGTTGAAAACAAACCAAGTGTCCAAGGAAAAAAAAAGGAAAATTTGGGTATATCTGAATCTGATGAGCTTTTTCATGGAAAAGCCATTGTTACCTGATGAATCTTTGTTTCCAAATAAAAATATCAGGTCCTTTCTCAGGAGCATTGTAATGGGGAAATACCATCTCTGTTGTGTTATTCCAACTTTTTTTCATTATCCTTATAGGAAAGGATAACAAGGAAAGGATCAAAAAAAAATGGTCTACAAAAAAACCCCCCAAACCTTCTCCTGGGGCTTGATCCAAGGATTAATTCAGCTGAGGGAGATCTTCCTTTGATTCCAACACACCGAATTCCTGCAAAAGTAAAGAACTTTGAACCTCTTTGTAGAAACAGGAGGATCCATTCCATGGAATGAGGAAAAGTGTTCCATGAGAAGGGAATGTTGTATCAGACGCTTTGGCTCTCACTTAAAAATCTCACTGAGCTGTCTCAGGTCTCAGGGAGGCAGCACCACCTGAAGTATACACCTGTATGAAGCACTTTTTAAGCCTGTCTCAGTGTCTTGATGGTTTGTGTGTAACCCTTTTGTTCCCTGCCTGCAGGCAGCAAAATTACTATTTATTATTTATTGTTCCTATTTATGACTATTACTCTTTACGGAATCACTTTTCATTGTACTAGTAATACCTGGCAGCTGAGGGAATTAATTCACAGGGGACATTGTTAAGTCAGGGGAGAGCATGTCCTAAATGCCATAAAATGTGACAGCTCAGTCCTGCCCAATAACTGTGCTGATGGATGAATGTTAACACACAGTTACACACGCTGGGGTTTATTTATAGCTTGATCCCTGCCTTGTGTGGGTCACTTTTGCACCAGGATGAGACCGGGAGACAGATGGCTCGTGGATTTTCATATCTGGGTGGGAAGGGACCTTAAAGACCATCTCGTTCCAACCCCCTGCCGTGGGCAGGGACACCTTCCACTGGAAGGGTTTCCATTTGACAGCTGTGCTCTCTGCTTCTCATTTCGAGGGTGCCCAGGATTTGGGGCCACAACACCCTAAGTATTCCCCTGTTTGTGCCAACAGGACCTGCTGTGGGATGTGCAGCCCTCCAGAGCCAGCCAGAGTTGGAACAAGTCTCAGCCATCCTCTTCCCCTTCTGGGGCCCTGGGCTTGTGGGCACGTGCTTCCCTTCACACGTGGGCATGGTCCCAGTGCAGGGAGCAGAACCACAGCTCAGGGAGGCAATTAAACAGGTATGTGCCTGCTCACGGGGTTGGGGCCAAAAATCAGACCCTACTGGCTTAGCAAGGGGTAAATTTGGCCAGCCTTTTTACCAACCCTGTGACATCACATTTGCTTGGCCTACCCTGACTAATGTAATTACAAGTTGGGATGAGCAAGGCGAGAAAAATAGGATAAGGGAGAGATTGCAAGGTAGTGACGGGACAGAAGAGTCAACTTCGAAGGCAGGTCCAGCAGAAGTGACGTCCAGAGACCTGGGGAGATGGTGGCAAGTGATGATCTTTGGAGGAGAGGAGTGTCCCAGATGTGTTTAATTTCCTTTGACACCAGCAGTCACCAAATGAGCTGGAAGGAGGAGGTTTATGGATGAAGAGAGGTGGAGATGAGAAAGCATTTTGCCTGGTTAACTTGTAGGGATGAGCAGGGAGGCAGGGGTGTGTGTCTGGGGACAAGTTTGAGGCCTTGGGATTATTTGTTCTGTCCACAAGTAAAAAAAAACTGATCAGAGACCCTCCCTCCTCATCACACGTTGCATCCTGGTTTGACCTGTGCCACCACCACTCCAGTTGATTTCATACTTCCTAGGACAGGACTTCCCAGAGCTTCCTTTTGGGTGGGTATCAGAGGTGAAAAGGTCCAAAATGTTCCCAAAACCTGAAGGAAGTCCCCAGGCCACTCTCCCCTGCCTTACTATTAGAAGTGAGGTATTTTTAAGAATACCCAGCCAAGTCCATTAACTTTATGTGTGGGTGGGATACACCTGGCCAGAGAGGAGTTCAGCAGTTGTGAAGACACCAGGGAAAGTATGGAAAAGCAGTTGAGGATTCAGCACAAATCACTGTTTTTATTTTACTTACTGATATGTGGCAGTACCCCAGACTAGAGGCAAAACCCCCCAGAGATTTGTTATCTATCCACGTTATATATCCACGAGTTAACCTTTTTTCATTAGAGTTTTTTAGTGATTTAACCTTGTCTCATAAATGTCTGACTCATGCTCTGGTAACCAGGAGTAGGTCTGAAGTTTTGGGACCCATTACTGAATCCCTGGAGATGTTACAGCTTCAGAGGGTTGTGTTCCTTGGGCTGTCCACTTCTCCTGCCTTGACAAACCGTAGCATCAAAGCTTCCATCAGCCTGCAAGGAGTCAGAGGAGGAGAGTTACCTGTCCTAGTGACTCTGCCCCACGGAGACTGAAAGCCACAGGCCGAGAGTGGCCGTGAGTGAGCTCAGCGTGTAACTCCCTCTGCAGAGATGATATCACCTAAGTGGGATGGTTTGGAGCAACTCCCACTGGTTAATTCTTCATTAGCAGCCATTAGACACCTGATAAAAACACCTTGCACTGCCTGCAGCAGGATGTGGCCTTGAGTGTCACAGAGTGGGGCAGGTTTTACACGGACACCCTTGTGGCAGTGGAAGTCTTTCAGGCACGTGCTGGGCTCTGGAATGATGTGGCAACCTCTGTCCACCCTTCCCTTCGTGGGCAGCGCTGATGGGACGGTAAATGTGGCGAGGCCAGAGGTGCCACTCGCCCCGTGGAACAGGATGTTGTGATGAGCAGCACAGCCCTGGGTTTGCTGCGGGAATGTCAGCGCTGTCCTGAGCTCTGGGAGGGGACACGGCCAAACCGAGCCAAGCCACAAGACACTTGCCCTGGATGGAGGGAGACTGGATTTCAAACTTGGATTTCAAACAGCTGTAGTGATTTGTCCCTTCCTGGAATGGTGTCACCCTCCAGGGGTTTCAGGGAAGGCACAGGGCATCACCCTGCTGGTGGCAGAGCAAGCACGGATGAGGCTGGCATAGCTGGTGTAAGTTTTGCCAGCCAGTGTGAAAGATGTTCGTAGGGAGTGGCTGGTACCTGAACCCAGATGGCCTGGCCAGAAAGACTTGAAGCAACAGGATTTTGGCCAAATATTATCTACAATTTTGTTTCTGAGCTAGCAAAGGGGCCTTGTGTTATTTCAAAGATCACTGCAGTGACACTGAATGATGGACACCCATCACTGAAACCTGCAGAATGTAGCTGTGGCACCCCAGGCTCCCAAGCACTTGTTAAGTCCCCAAAAAGCAAACTGTGTCCCAGGTTGGGGGCAGACTTTCCTGGCAGGTGTCAGCCTTTCAGTGGACAGGTGATACATCCAAACAGTGCAGTGAAGACACCAGATCAAGCCACTGCTCTTCAGTGTGGTGCTTCCAGGACAAGACCCCACTGATTGTCAAAGCTGCAGTTCCAGACATCTGAAATTACAGACTTAATCAAGCTTGGGACTGGACTTTGCATATTCCCGAATTCCCTGTGTGGCAGCTCCAGTTAACAATTGCTTCCACAGGTGCCAGCCAGTTGTGCTTTTTGCTCTGGAGGGTCTCAGGCTAGTCCTTGACTAACCTGCAGGTACAATCTGAACTCTTGGGAATTCTCTTGGATCTTGCAAAATTATATTTCTTTTCATTTTTTTTTTTCCCATTGCAGTTCTCAGCTCCCAATTATAGGAAGAAATTTTCTGTGTTTGTGTGCCTGTATGGGGTGGGCTACATATACAGTGAAGTTTCTGCTCTTGATGAGACCAGAGAAAGAAGGGGAGGGCATACCCAGAAGGCCAGGAAAACAGAAAGCAAATAAGAGGAACGTTATGTTAACACAGAAATCAAATGGTTCTTGAAAGCAAAAAATGTTTTGAGTTTGGAGCTCTCCAGTCCATGCTTTTCTTTTCTTTTTTTGTGAGCTTGCAATTGCTCATGGTGGTCTTGTCTGCTGTAAAACTGAGTGACAGAGGCTTTTCCCAGTTGTTTTTCCTCCGCAGCGAGGAGAAGCAGTTTCCCGTAAATGAGCAGCAATCAGCTGCTGAATCATCGCTGTCGAGCAGAGGTTTCAAAACCTGAGCCAGATAATTGTGTGAGTGCTGTTGGCACCGTGTCCCTCCTTTCTGACTGACAGAGCCAACCTTGGGCTCACCTTACCCTGGGCACGTGGTTTCCTTGGCTTTGGGACCGGCTTCAGGAGCGCTCTGGCGAGTGAAGGCTGCCAGGGCCGGCCCCAGGAGGTGAGGAATGAGGGACCTGGAGGGATTTTGCCAGCCCATTCAGTGAGGCAGTTCAGCTAATGCTCCCCTCACTTGGCAGCCTTTCAGTCCATATGCCGAAAATATTTACTCTACAAAGAGGAGAACTCCAGGCTGGGTTTGGTGCCTGCTGGCTCTGCAGGCAAAGAATAACAGACCTTGATTTCAGTTGTGTGTCCCTAAAATGTGCAAATACGTGACTAACAGGGAAGTAATAATAACACCTAACCTAAAACATGTGCATTCAAGCCTTTTCCTGTAGAATCAGAATGGTCTGGGTTGGAAGGGACCTGAAAGAACATCCAGCTCCAACCCCTTGCCATGGGCAGGGACACTTTCCACTAGACCGGGTCCAACTTGGCCTATGACACTTCCAGGGATGGGACATCCACAATTTCTCCAGGCAATCTGCTCCAGGGCTTTTAGGGTCACCTGCTTTTTGGACAAGGGGAGGAATTCAGTGTCTCCAGCTCATCTACTCGCCCAGGCTCACCTCAAAGTCAATAGAAGGAGATCATGTCCTCCGAGAACGAGATTCACCCCATCCCATTGCGAGTTTGATGGATTGGTCACACAATTTGTACCAGCAGTGGTCAGAAACACCTATGGAATGGCATCAAAAAGCATCTACTAAATCTCCCTTGTCAGGTTTAGCCGAGATAAGGTTAGATCCTGACTCCAGGATCTACTTCTTGCTGTTAAAACATAATTTAACTATGGCAACACTGAAATACGTTTCCACGGGTCCCTTTTCCAGCACCATCAGAGGGAAGAACACGGTACCTGCTGTCAGAAAGGGCAGATTTCCTGGTTTTTATTTGTTTTCAGGGGCTGTAGGAGTGAGATCAGAATGTGACTCAGGAAAGGAATTTTTCCTTAGAAAGTCCCCTGAAGTGGAATCCCAAGGTGTATCTGTTTGTTCATTCCGATGAGTTGGTACCTTTACCCAACCTCCATTAAAACTCGGTTTTTGTAAGCTGTGATTCACCCACAGGACCAGCATGATTAGTTTAGATCCAAATGGCAGGTAGCCCACTGTGACTAAGCAGCAGCTGGTTTTCACAGCTAATGTTTCTGTGCATCTCCTCTAGAAAACCAAACAAAAGAGAAAGAGAACTGATAAAAATGAGAAGGACACTTTGTCACTCTCGATAATTTGGATTCCTTGAGGTTTTGCCAGAAGCAGCGTAGGATCATAAAAACAAAGCAGGGAGTTGCAATTGGCCAGGTTTAAACATGTGAAAATGAATAAGGATTTCCATTTGTGGTGCTGAGCAAGTAAGGAATAATAATTCCAACATAACACTATGGAGAGATAGACCTAAAAATCCAGGAAATGTAGAAAGAAAAATGATGTGAGTAAGGGTGACTCCAAGAGCTGGGAAAGGGTCTGGAGAGTCAGTCATGTGAGGGGGGGCTGAGGGAGCCGGGGGGGCTCAGCCTGGAGAAAAGGAGGCTCAGGGGGGACCTTCTGGCTCTGCAACTCCCTGACAAGAGGGGGGAGCCGGGGGAGGTCAGGCTCTGCTCCTGGGGAACAGGGACAGGAGAAGGGAAAAGGGCATCAAACTGTGCCAGGAGAGGGTCAGGTCGGATATCAGGAGGAATTTCTTGCTGGAAAAGGTGGTCAGACCTTGCAAGAGGCTGCCCAGGGAGGTTTGGAGTGCCCAGCCCTGGAGGTGTCCAAGGCAGGCCTGGCCGTGGCACTCAGTGCTCTGGGCTGGGGGACAGGGTGGTGTTTGGTCAAAGGACTTGCTGGTTCTGGAGGTCTTTCCCAACATAAACGATTCTGGGATTCTGTGAAAGCTTGTGACCTAAGCAGAAATACAGGGAGAGAAACACAGAGAGGCACAAGGTGTGTGAGAGAAGCCCAACAAAGAGCTTTGGCCAAAAGGTAGTGGCTCCTTCAGCACGTGAGGGTTGTGCAAGACCTGAAATGTCTAAGAGATGGCACTGATAGGACAAACACACCCCTGCCAGAACTTCTGCTGTGAGTGACAGAGGGAGGAGCTCCTCTGAGCCTGTCCCCTTGCGTCAGAATTGGAGATTTTTGATAACTTTTCCCTGGAAAAATATTTTCCGTTGTGAATCAAGGTGTTTTTCAAACTCAACCCCTTGACATACAGGAAAAGTGGGCAAACTCCATGCTGACAAATTAGAAGCTCTGCTTACTCTCCCCTTCTTTGTTTGGCAGAGGTGAGGCACAGATTATTGAGTGAAGACATTATTTTCAGGTTGTGAAAAAACTCAGTGAGATTTAGAATCATAGGATCACAGAATAGCTTAGGTTGGAAGGGACCTTAAAGATCATCTTATTCCAACCTCTTTGTCATGGACAGGGACACTTTCCACTAGACCAGGTTTCTCAGAGCCCTGTCCAGCCTGGCCTTGGACACTTCCAGGCATGGGGAGCCCGTGACATCTCTGGGCAACCAGGGTTCTGATATTTATATGTCAAAAAAACAAATGTAGACGTTTTACTGATTGCAGGAAGCCTGAGCTGATTTACAAGGGCAGAAAAACAATCAGAAACAACTGAAAATTCAGGAGTTGGCCACGGGGTCACAGAGGTTGAAGTCAGTGAGATCACAGCTGTGCTGGTGTCGGTGTCTGCTGTACACGGGAGGTGATGTCAGGAGGAAAAGGAGGTGGGGCTGTTATTCCACAGGAAGAACAGGTGATGGAGATAGGTGAGGATTTAAAGCATGCTCTGGAGGTGACCTCTGCCTTCAGGGGTGACTCAGAGACCAAACGTGTAGTTTGGACAGACGTGACACCGTGTCCACTGAGAGGGGAAAATACATATCTGTGAGGGGTGTTGTGTGCAATTCCCAGGGGTTGCAGGAGCAGCCTTACTCATGAGCAGGGATGAATAAAGTAATCCCAATGAGGCAAAATGATGGAGCCAGGCAGGGTGGCTGCCTGGCTCCATCAGGGAGGAGCACCCCGGGATTGCAGGATCCATTTCAGTGGTTCCAGATCCATCCTAAGTGGGAAAGGGTTCTGGGTTGGGCATGGAAAAGCGTGTGCTAATGTGGCAAGGAAGGCAGCAGAGTCTCTGTGGGGCGTGCAGGGACCTCTCCTCTGCTGCAGCAGAAATGGAGAGGCCGAGGAGGGAGGTCTGGCCCGCAGGGGATGTGATCATTTAGGATGGAAGGGACCTCTGGGGTCCTCTGGTCAACCCCCCCCTGCACCCAGAGCAAGGCCCTGTGGTGTAACACCAACGTTAAACAGCGTGCAGACCCTCCCTGTGGCAGAATTAGGGGTAAACCCATGACATCATGTCACTCTGTGTGAGGTCCTCAGCACCTCACAGGGGCTGGGGCACCTTGTCCTTGTGTGTCACTGTCAGCTGTGACAGTCAGCTTGAAACTGGGCAGAGCTGCAGTTTTGTTCATGCATTTTTGCTCCCTGAGCCTCTGTGTGACACCAGGACACGTCATCTCTGGAGCCACTGGAGAAACAAATTTCTTCCCTGTCCCCTGTGCTCCCTCTTTCCTTTTAAACAAAATTTTGCATTCTTCTGCTCCCCCCTAACTCGGGGACCTGGGGCTTTGTGGGACATTTCGTGGGCCTGAGAACTCATGATAAGATCAAGCTGTAAAAAATTAAGCCAGTTCCAGATAATTTTCCACTGTAGAGCCCTCTCTAAGTGGTCTCCCTCCTCACCACAGAATTCCAGATGCATTTCCCCACTCTTCTGGCGGGCACCGTTTACATCTTCCAAGGTTTCGAAAGGAATGGCCATTAATAAAGCTATTTATGTTCCGAAGTAAATTAAAAACAAACAAAAAAAAAGCCATGTCATAACATATTTGTTGTATCAGCATCATCTGCTTAGCCCAGATTTTTGAATAGCATTTGCTGGGTGTGTGTTTTGAAAGATCTCCAAGAGATGCAGCAGCACAGAAGACCTTTCTCACCCCGTGCCATGGCACTGGGCTGAGGCAATTCTTCTGCCCTCTCTTCTGCTCTAAATCACCTTTTATCTGATCTGCTCACATTTACAAACGGCTCAAGTGCCTCTTCTGCCCTATCTGGATGGAGATAAACTGCTCCTGGGTGGAGCTCTGGTAGGAAGAGAGAACTTCCTCCCCTCTGTATAGGGTTGAAATATATAATCCTGGAAAATTAAAGGCTTTAATTAACTCCCAGGGAGCTGGACACGTGGGATCACTCCCTGCTGTTACTCAGGGGTGGGGGAGAGACCAAGGAGAAGAAAGGGAATTCTGCCCAGAAAAATTAGTGGAGGGGAGAAAAACCTTCCCACTCCAAAGCGAGGTTGAAAGGAAAACATCACCCATGTGGTGCTGTGGGTTATAACCCAGCCTGGCTGGGCAGCCAGACCTGGGGTGCTCCTGGCAAAGGGAGGTCCACTGGTACCTCCTGGAAGCACCAAAATTTCTCCCTGGTTTAGGTGGGGGAGAAACTGGGAACAAAAGCGAGTGGTGGGTCTGGGCATTCGTGGGCCAGCCAGCCCTGCTCACACGAAAGCTGCTTTGCAGGAAGCTGAAAATGCCAAAAACACCCATGTTTGGCTAAATCTTTGGATTTTCTTACAGGTTTTGTGGGTGTTTTCAAAGCCTCAAGGAGGTGCATATGGTCATTTTTACCTTCGGGCCAAACTTGCACCGCTCAGGACGAGAATCATCACGAGAAGACCTGGTTCTGTGTTGGGCTCTCTCCATCTTCAGCTGAGCCTCTGAAAAATGAAGATGAGCAGCCAAAACACGAAACTGTCTGTGCAAGGATATTTTCAACACTCACACTCTTTCTCCTCTTCCTCACAAGTCTCTCTCTAACCCTTCTGGCAGGTCTTTTTTGACTTCACACAAGTTTATTTTAAGAGCAGGTTATTTTTTTTCCCCCCTGGAGCAGCTGAAGCACAAAGACCACTTGTCTTTTTTTTAATTATTATTATTACTATTATTATTTTCCTTTTAAAGGCACACAGTGTCCATTCTTAGAGTGCCAAGAGGACTCGTCCAGGTACTGGCTGCTTATGGCTTTCCAAGAAACACCCTCCCCCCCCAAAAAATATCCCTCTCGAGCTAAAATTAATCCTGGGAAGTTTCAAACCAACGGGAACGTCCTCGAGAAAGCCAAAACATAAACAAGGGGTGAGAAAACAAACGTGGCTTTGAACGCTGCTGCTTGTGATGTTGCCCCGACAGAAGGAAATGGGCCCAGACTTTGAGGGATCAAAGGAAACAAAGGACTGGCTCGGCTTCACTCGGCAGCCCCAGCAAGCTGTGTGTGCTCAGCAACAGCTAGAAACAGATTATTTCTTTCCTCCTGCCAGCGAAAAGAACGCCTCAGCCACCTCTAATTTACAAACCACGGCAGGCAGTGGTTTCTGAGCCAGGGGACAGGTTCTTTATTGCAGGGCAGGGTGAGCAGGTGGCTTCAGTGCACAGCAGGTTTAGTGAAGTACTGTGGGACACTGCTCTGAAAATGATGGCACTTCGAAAGTTATTATATATATTTATATAAATTTTAAATATAGACATATTTAAAGATATAAATATATTGCAATAGCAAGTCTATAATACAAGAGAACCACATATATCACTAAAAGAACCATATATATAGCAAAATAAAAATTATGATCGTTTAAAAACCTGTGCTCCCTGTGCAGCACAAGTGTGAACACCTTTTGTCCTGTAACTGAAGAGCATCACCACAAATGTGTTGCTTTTCTTTCCTTATGCCTTGGTCTAACTGAGTGCCCAGCGTGGCTGGTGGTCCCAAAAGATGGAAAGCTGCTCTTTAGGAGTCAAGTCCAATTGTAATATTAATTTTACAGCTAACCCAGTCAAAACAACAACTGCTGCCGACCGTGGTTGCACAAGCTCAAATTAAAGCATGCTTTAATTTACCCAGAGCTATGCCATATATCATGTTTTATGCTGGTTATCATCAACTACCCATTTTGTCCAGCACTTTAGATGTTATTACTTCAAGGAGGGGTTGCAGAGCCCCGTGCCAAAACTGCCAGTTGTACTGAGACAACCATTGAACTCCTGCAGACTGAAGCCAATTTCATTATGAATCATGGGTTTTGTGGATTACCACATGCTTACTTAAAAGGACAAATAGCTTTGCTACTACAGGAATAACAGTCTCGGTGAGATCAAAAGCAAGAAGGGGGGGATAAAAAAAAAAAAGCCTCCAGTCATGAAGAACACTAAAAGCAAGTGGTGGCACAAGGATTATATATTACCCATGCATGTAGAGCAAGGAAAAATGACATTAAATGTTCCCAGGGAGGGAGCTGAAGAGGGTTGGTCGACTTTTAGCAGTGGAGGTTTGGAGAGCAACCCTTTTAGTTTTAATTTTTAAACGGGTTCTTTTTGTTTAAGCTCCTTACAGCAGCTAAAAGGACTCGGGAACTCAGCACTGGACAGGAGCAGAAGGAGGTGGCTGGAATTTTAGGACTGCAACTACTGAAATCTTATAGATATATATAGCACTTCCCTGGGAATGTGGGAGAAGAAATTGAAGAAACAGATAATTTTCCCTAGTGGCAACTCAACCTGAGTGAAGATCTTTCCAAAGTGTTTTCAGAGACCCAGCTTCCTTTATAAAAAAATACAGATATGTGACACAGTGTCCCTCATGAGCTCCACACCTGGCTGCAAGGATAACTCCTCCTGTCTGCACAGTCTTCAGGAGCAACTCAGGAGCCTCAGGCATTTTTATTTCCTGGGCCTATTTTTTAAAAGGTTTGAAAAAAAAATAATAATAATAAACAAAGATCAAGGTAACAAGCACGACAGTTTAGCCACAATTAATTGAAGTAACATCATCCCTCAACTGCAGCAGCTCCCAGGACCTCTTTTTGTGTTCATCAGGGCAGCAGCACTGCATAGAGATCAGAAGTTACTGCTTAGACCATGGTTTTTTTTCTTTCTGTGCTGTGACACACTTTCCAAGGTTTTAAGAATAGTTCAGGACAAAATAAGAGATTGGAGGTTTTTATTTCTATTCCGGCTTAAAGGGAGAAGAGGTTTTTGAGGGTTCCCCCTCAAATCCAAGAATCATGACATGGTTTGGGTTGGAAGGGACCCTAAAGATCATTTAGTTCCAATCCCCCTGCCAGGGGCAGGGGTTGTTTAAGGTGCCTTTGAACCCAAACAGTTCTGAGATGTCTCATTGCTGCGTGACCTCACACAGCTGCAGGGAGGTTTAACTCCTTCCCATTCCAGTGCCCTCCCCCCTGTGGACGAAGGGTTTGATGATCCCATTGCCTTGCACAGCCTGGCCCTGGACCTTACACAGATCTTTTTTGAGGCATAGATTTCTTGGGCACCGTGTTGGGGTCTGGTGGAGGGCACTTTGCTTTGGTGACATGGAGAGCGTTTACAGGGACCCCTTGAGGGTGAGTGAATCACAGGAGATAAGTGAATGAGAGGCCACAGCCCTATGACATGTGCAGAGCGTGTTAGGTCACAGTTTCACCTCCTTCAGATCCAGAGGAGGCGTCGATGGGATTTCTGTGTTCCTTGGCAGGGCCAGCGGCGTCACAGCTCGGCTGCCTTTGTGACAGATGTGACCGGGAGTTTTTTCCCCAGACAAGCCCTGGGATGGTGCAGCATCAAGGCTGTGGCCTGCTGGTGTTGCACCATCAGTGTGCATGCCATGAAACGTTCCAGACAGAAACTTGGAGGTTTTGCTGAGCTCTGGGCTCGTCCTCCCTCCCTGCACCGCCCCAGCACAGAGCTGAGCTGACACCCCTGCCCAGGCTGCAGCTTTGCTTCCAGCCAAACAAGGCCAAACCAAGAGCTGGGGGGGGTCAGTGTGTGAATCTTGAGCAGCCAAGCAGGGCTTGGAGCTGTGCTGGTTCATGTCCCACCGGCTCAGCCCACGGTTACAACTGCCTGTGTCTGGCCCTTGCATACACAGTCCTGGTGTTGCTGTGCTGGATGCAAATCCCCCTGGACTTCGCTCCCAGGATTACTGTTCCTCCTCTGCCCACTTCTGCAGCCACTTTCTGTCCCCTCTGGCCACCCCTGAGCCCCGTCCCAGCCCTCCTTTGTGCCCTGGAGCAGCTCTGCCCTCCTCTCCCAGTGCAGGCTGACATCACTCCGTGCTGTGTTTGCTTTGAAAGGACTCAGCCAGGACACCGGGAGAGTAGTTTGCAGCTGAAAGGGCGAAGTTCCCTCTGTAGGTGACACGGCTCATCTGGCAGCCCTGAACCCTGGTACAGAGCACACCTCCTACGCTGCCAGGCACCCGGCCAGGAGCTGCGCCCACACGGAGCCCTCCTCGCCGGGATGAGGGAAATCTTGGCACGGGGCTTCTCTGGGCTGTGGGGTTTTTTATTTTTTACCCCTCTCCTTCTCTTTTTCTTGACAGCAGTTCAATTTTTGCCGCCAGATCTCATTCTTACCCTTTTCTTTTCTCGGCCAGAAACCTGCCCAGATCCTTCCCGATCGCATTAAAAGCCTTCTCCGACTTGTAAATAAACATTGAGCTGCAGCTCTGATGAGAGCTGTTAATGCTTGATTATAAAGCATCCACCAGGCAGCACACACAGATGCTGACAGCAGGTAAATGCCAGCCTGGGCAGCCTCTGTGCTGCTTTCTGCAATGCCCTCAACACCTCGTCGGTATTAACGTGGCGCTGCTTGACCTGGAAGTCCCCAAACCTGTGGCAGAAGGGGACTAGGGGATCCCACTCCCTTTTTGCCCAGCTCTTGCCTTGGAGATGATGACCCAGCCTCTCTCCACACCCTCTCCCAGCCTGGACCTCCCAGATGGGTGGTGAGCAGGAGAGTTCAAAGAGGCAGCGAGCGGGCTGTGCCCCGCCGGCCGGAGATAAGAGCCCAGACTGAGGTGAGAGCGCTGTGATTCAGGGGATGAACAAGGGCTGCTCCCTGTCCCACTGCTGGAACCTTTGCTCCTGCAGCCAGAGAAATGGAAAGCTGACATTCTCTGCGCTCCCAACCAAGGCTGCTCCCTGTGCTGGGGTCACTCCCAGGTCAGGACCTCAAGTGAGTGCTAAAGCCTCACTTCTGAGGAGACTCATAAAACACGTTTATGAGAGCCAGGGACTATTGTAACAGCTGACACACCCTTGGCCTTCACTTTGTGCACCTGCAAGCAGGTGCTGCCTCATTTTGCTGCCTTGTAAAGGGATCTGGCTGCAGCTGCCACCTTCTGTGTGCCCTCTGGTACCCTGACAGGGGTGGCCTCTCATCCCCTGAGCACTGGCAGCAAGAGAGAACTCCCTCCTTCACCACCCATCCCACATGGGTGGGAGAGAGCAAGTCCTGGCTGCAGGGAATACAAATAGGCTCCACTGGATTTTAACCTGAGGAGGGGTTTGGGTGGTTTGCAGAGTCCTGCAGCACTGTCAGGGAAAGGCAAACAGCTCTAGGATGGACAGAGAGTACCCAGTTGTGCTCCTCAAACCAAAACAGGCTCAGTCACCTTCTGCTTGTTTTGGGAAATGTGCTGTGAGGGAACAACTCGTCTGGAATGACTTCAGGGTGTCAATCCTCCCCACAAACCCTGGCCAGTCCTAGATGTTGTCAGGGAGGGCTCAGCCTCCAAAACCAGAGGTGAAGGCCTGGTTCATTGGGCTGCCTGGGTGCCTTCACTCTTCTGACATCTTTTTGGTGCATGATCTGTGGGTGTTAACAAGGGGGAAATATTCAGAGGGCAGGAAATATTCCCAGGCTAGGACTTCCAGTCTGGGATTTCTGGCAAAGAAGAGTTTCTGGTGGGCCACTGAAGTTTCCTCCATCCTGTCTGCTGCCAGGGCAGGATGGGAATAACTGCAGAGTGGAGCAGCTGGAGCTGATGCTGATGTGACTGTGCCAGATCAGCCCCGGGGCCATGGGTGCAGCAGGAGAAGGGAAACCACCCCTGCTGCCCAAGGGGTCAGTTTTTGGGCCACACCAGCTCTCAGAGATGGGTCACTGAAGGAAGTTAGGGGTGGACACCATCCTCTCAGGCCCTCTTGCCTCCCCTTCCCCACTGCAAATTCAAAAAAGTACTCCTGGGTTTTATAAGCAGCTTGTAACAAGTTTGGGCAGGTCTTAACGACCTTCCAGAGCTTAGCTGAGCAGATAGGCTGGCAGAGCTGCACATGCACACAAACACTGCTCCTGCAGGGCTCTCTGCATGTCTCAGGTCTCCAGGGAATGCTGACTAGGAGGGATGGATGCTATTCTTAGAGGGCAAGGAACAGGCTTCATGCTCCAGAAAGGCTTCAGCTTGCAAAGGCTTGTTCCTCCATCACCACTTTCAAGTAAGTTAAGGCCTGATTTAATTGTCAAGGGTAATTACTGGATTGGGCTTGCTTTTCCCGGAAAGATTATGCTCACTCCAAATCAGCTCCTTCTGAAAACACTTTGCAGACAATAAAAGGTTATTGGCAGCTATTAAGTCCTAAACATTATCTACCTGCTGCGGTGCAGGAGCAGGGGAGCAACAAGGGTTCAAATTCCACGGCAGGGACGAGGGCTGCACCTCTTGTGTCAGCCTCGCAGGATGCCTTTGGCTGTGGGCACCCTGTCCTGGCTCAAACTCTGGCTCCAGCTCTGTGCTGGGCTGCCCTTTGCTCCCCCAGGGAACAAGGGCTCCCAAATAGCGGGATGCCTCCCTTTCCAACTGCTCTCCAAAGGGTCTGACTCCACCCTGGCTCCAAAGTCTGCCTGACTCCACTCTTTCCTCAACCTTTTTTTTTCGAAGGATAGGAACAAAATCATCCAGTTGTCACTTCCAGGAAAAATTTTGGAGGTCTTGAGGCTTTGCTTGTAATTAGGGTGAAACCATCAGACTGAAATGCCACACAGTATTTGGATTATGTTTTCTTAGCTGTAAGACCACATGCAGTTGAGGGGGTGTTCAGCTAGACTGGACCAGACTAGATAAGCTCAGCTGGAAGGGACCTACAAGGAACATCCAGTCCAACTGCCTGACCACTGCAGGGCTGACCAAAAGTTCAGTCAGGTTGCTAAGGGCAGACTTGGTGCATCAACCACCCTTCCAGGGAGCCTGTTCCAGTGTTTGACCCCCTAAGGAAACGCTTCCCAGTGTCCAGTCCCACCCTCAGCTGGCTCAGCTTTCTAAAGGAGACATTCACAGGTGGATTAACATCCCTGCCACTGAGACCTCAGCAGATTTCTTCTTTCCTGTAGGCCACAGTTGGGTCTCCCCAAAGCCTTCTCTTCTCCAGGGTGGGCAATCCCAATTCTCTTTTCCAGCAGTCCTTCTGTAACTCTGTGTTTGCACGCTGACTTCTTTGCTTTGTGAAAGGGGACCGTGATCCAACAGTCTCCATCAGGCATCCCGATGTAATTTAAAACAGCCCTGTGACATTTTAATTTAAATGCAAATCTTTTTCTATAAAATAGTCATACATAAATTTTAAAACGTGCAAATATTTGTACATTCATATATACTCCATATATTTCTTTTATTATCAAGGTTGTTAGGCATGCTTATTATTTCTGTTAAAAATCCAGTCTTTGTGTTCAGTCACTCCTATACCCTTCTGCTGTGGCTAAATGAAAAAAGCCTGATTTCAATTAAAAAAAGGGGGTGGGGAACAGGGAAAGAAGTTATCCCACCTTGGAGGGGGGTTGGATTTCAGTGCCAAATTACATTTCTTTTTTTAGCTAACATGGAAACTTTATTTTTTTTTTCCAGTGGGTTGACCGAGACTTTGCTTGGGGAATGAACTCTGCCAGCTCAGTTGCCACAAACATTTATCTCTTCTCCCTACAAGACCACAGGGTACTCTGTGTTTGACACAAAATAGATGGAAGAACTGAACTCACTCCTAAACTTACTCTGACAAAGGAACAACAGAGAGCGAACCTACACTGGTGGATTAAACGTGACCAGGAATATTGCCAAGCACTGACACCACAAGGCACAGACCAGCCCGTGTCTGTGCTGGTAAACTGACTCACCCCCCAAAACAAGGTGGCTTTGTGCAAACCAGCTTTTGGGAGCAGTCCCTGAAATGCTCTACCTGCCAAATCACGCCCCGAAGTTATTTCGGGGTCGTGCTGGCAGCACCACCAAATTTGGGTCAGGAAGCATCCCTTCGATTTACCAGCACAAGCATCTCACTGCGGGGCCTGACAGTGCTTGAGGGCACTGACTTTGTCGTGATGATGTATTCCCTGACCGGTGCAGGGCTTAAACCTCCAGCTGATGGGCAGCGTGGGGTGAATTTAAGCCAATTTTCCACAGGTATTTACCCAGTGCAACTGTTCGCGGGGCCCGGGCGCTGCCTGGGCTGTTGCCAGCACGGCAACACCACCCCATCACAAAATCTCTCCGGGAACACCACCCCATCACAAAATCTCTCCGTGGTTAAACGGTGCATTTCCATCTGAAAAGCCCGAACTCCCGGAGTTCACGAAGTTTGCGGTGACAGACACGCTGTTGCTCACGCGTATCTTCACGGGGCGAGGCGCAGTGCGAATAATTGGCATTGCTGGAGCTCCCCGACGAAACAACGCGTTTCCCCTGGCCCCTGCCAAAAAAAATTAATAATAATAATTAAAATAAAGAGTTGCTGTTCTGTGTTAGCCGCTTCCCCACATCCAGCGTTTCCCCGGGAGCTTATCCGTGATGCGTTTGTTGAGCGAGCGCAAAAGAGACTCCCGAGGAACGCGCTTCTGATTTACTCCTCCATCATCCTGCTGCATAATCGTGAACCCCGAGGCCACAAAAAGAAAACAAGGGGACCCATTTGGCTCTACGTGTGTCTAAGAGAGAACAATTCAGTGCAGACAGAGCGGCACGTACTCTCCTCATCCCCGCGGGGAATAAGCGAGGGAAGGGAAGCAGCGTGGGCACGGGAATGTGCGCACACAAACTCGCCTTGCTTTCATTTCGGCTGGAAACAACGTGCTCCCTCTCCGTCAAAAACACCGAGATCCAAAGCCTTCTGCAGCAGGAGTACTGGGACGACTTCTTTCCAACCCTGAATAGTTTCTAAGTCGAGTTTATTGTTGTTTCTGAGTGATATTGTTTGAAACGGTAGCAAGAGAGCATATAGCAGGCACTCCGTGGAGATCAAGTCATACGTTCCCACTGGCAACCCGGAGATGAAAGGCTTGGAAATCTGTCCCTGGGGTGGTTTCTGGGTTTCTTGGCATCGGGATAATTCAACTGGGAAAGTCAGGGGTTTTATTAAATAGCTCCATGGCAAGCTGGTGGAAGGACTCAGATAAAAACCCCACTTCAGTCAGCAAACCAAACGGTTTAATGGGCATCACATGATAAATAAAACAGAAGTTAATCAAAAGCAAAATAGGATGTCCTGACCTGGAATTCAACTCTGGCCCTTAATAGTTGGGTATCATATCTACAGTTGAACTTCTGCAGCTCAGCTGTGCATTTTACCCCTAACTCACATGTCAACACAATTCATTAAATGTAGGAACATTTTTCCTCAGTTCTGGTTGGCTCTGTGGAAGTACAGTGAACTGAAGGCTGCAGAAGAAATGAGTCTGCCTTTTTTTTTTCCTTTAGACTTCATCAGGTTTACAGATTTTTTTTTTTTTCCTTTGGAGCCATGTAAGATTAACTTCCTAAAATCAAACATTTCTGATTGTAAGGTCACGTCTCGCTCCACGGAAGCAACTCCCACTAACATCAATTCAAGCAAATTACATGCAGAAAAAGCCCATAAAAGCATTAGGTCTTATTGTTGCTTTCCCCCTTGCCTGCACTCCCCACAGCTTGACATTTGTTAATGATTTTTCTTGACTGAGTAGTCCTTCTCTTGGGCAGCTTTGGAAGAATTTCAGCTTCGTCCTCCACTGTGCCCATGAAATGCCTCTCAGAGGTGCTTGGAAGAAAGTGGAGGAGTCCAGCTGGATGCTGTCTAAAGCAGGCCTTGTTTGTGCCAGGGATCCTTTTGGGAAGCAGCCTCACAGGTATCGATTCTGAGCATTTTGGGAGATTTTTAGTTTCATTTCGATGACAAAAGTGTTCCTGGTGCTTTTATGACCTTGCTTTCTGGTCACTGGCTGACATCTCAGATTATTCTTGGCTTCCACCTAGGCTGGCTACCTGAGAGGTGAGTCACAGCCTGGTTTCGCCTGAGGGCAGGGTTCAAAGAAAAGTCCCTTGTGTGGAGGGTTTTCTTTATTCTCAGCTATCACAGTGAGAAGGGAGTCAGACAAAGCCACCATAATCCTCCACAGGTTAAACAGTGTGCCCTGTGGGTGTAAAAGCAGACTAATCCTCCCTAGGAGGGATATGGAAACAGGGAAAAGGTTTATTTCCTAAAGAGTTTTGATATGGTTTGGGGTTTTTTCCCCTCTTGACACACTTGAAGTTCATTCAAATAATTTTTCAGAGACAACTTTCCTTGAGACACCACATTTATGGCCCAGCTTCAATGCCCGTTATTTCATAGTGAAATACTCCTGTTTCACAACGTTTTAACTCACAGGGCTTGAAATGACCTGTTATTTGCCTTCAGAGGGACTTCAGTCCAGTTCCTGGCGCTGGACAACCCAGATCTGCAGCCACAAGAAGGGCACAGAAATGTCCCCCTCAAACAGTGGCAGCAATTGTCAATGACAAAGCTGTGAAAAGGAGATTCAGCGCGAGGGGAAACCTGCCTTTGCTTTGCTTTGTTACCAGCGTTTGTGACTTGGTAATTCCTTTGATTTGTGATCCTTAACTGGGATGAAACAGAGCATGCAATCCACGAGCTGCTTTTCTTTTTTTTTCCATTTTTATTTCCTTGTCCTCTCACAAAGTTTTGCGTTGACTTTGCCACTCAAAGAGCTCGTGCCGTGCGTTGTGTGCTGCCCCGACGGACAAATCCACAGCAAACGTGTCTCCTGGGAGTGTCACCTTTGCTGGTGTTTCTCCTCCTCACTGTCAGAAAAAAACAAAAGGAGTGATTGATCTGTGATTAGATATCTTAATTGTCTTCATATTGCCTGTTCAGGTGAGGCTGAGCTGGTCAAGATACTCAATGTCTGGACGAGGGAAGCTGCTTACAGCTCCTTACAGCTCAAATTCCCTAAGCATCTGGAGAGGGAGTAACTCACAGGGCTGATATGGGGAACTGGAGAAGGGGGTTTCCACACATTACCATCCTCTGGAGCAGCTTTGTTCCTTGGCAACTCCACTGCTTACACAGCAGCTCCCAGGGATACCTGCCTGCTGCTGCTCCAACAGGTAGCAGGAGGGTTTTAATTGGGTTTTCTTCTTAGGTCTGCAGAGTGCTAAATCTGCTTTTTAGCTTTGAGAGTCAGCTTGGTGATTATTTTATTACTCTTGTTTTCCTATTTGCAGCTTTAGGTGGAATCATAAAGAAATCCAGTTATTGTCCACGTCTCCAGTCCCAATCCACAAAGCATTACCAACAGGAAGATTTTCTGGATTTGGATCCAAAAGCAAGGATAGGTTCAGAGTTGGGATATTTTAAGAGTTTTCCAGGTTTGGAAAGCTTTGACAACATCCCATTCCTGAAATGAAACACACCATGACAAAACACAACCAGCAGCTTATTTACACCAGCACTTAGTGCTGGCTTTGACTGCCAGAGGTGTTGGGAGCCTGAGTTTGGTTTATAACCACTGATTGACATTATCCCACTCACAGTTTTGTCCACACTAAACTACTGGGTGTCACAAGCATTCCTAAGCTGGTCCTACAGCAGGCTCGTGGTCTCTGGCTGTCCCTCTCCATCACAGGGTGTGGGAGATGAGCTAATTCAGGTGTGGTCCCAGGCTGATGCAGTGTCAGCAGCACTGCCCTGTCCAGTGGTCCTGCTCTAGTCGTAGCTGTGTGATAAACACACCCCAAACACAGAAATACAGCACTGCAGGCACGCTCACACAGCCTCAAAAATCGCACCTATTGAGGGTGAGACACCACAAAACTCAAAAGGAAACCGAAGAGCACAACAATTTCCAGAAAACAAAAAGAACCTGCCCCTTTTCTTGAAATGCCTTTGTTTTTTCAGAGCACGGAAAGAATGAGGATTAAGCAGCGATGTCTCTTTAACGACACACGTCAAAGGGTCTTGAGCAACACCGAGAGGCTGCTGCGTGTTTGGGCACTGCTTGGGATGTTTGCTAAGAGCAGTTTATAGAAGGTCTTTCCAGGCATTTGCACAAACAAAGCTCCATTAAGCTGCATACCAAGCTGAAGCCTCCTTTGGGTGAGCAAAGCAAGCAGAATCCAAGGGGAAGCAGGGAAGCTGGGAGAGAACAGCAAATGGAAGGGCGAGGAGGTGTTTCTCCCTCACTTTCCGTTGGTTTGCTCCCTAAGCACAAGTTCCTGTTGAAGGGCTGGAGTTTGTGTCACCTTTCCTGCCCAAAGAGAACACAACCTGATCACAGAGTCTGAATCTCGGACCTTTCACGTCATCCCTTGGGTTTCCTTGAACTGAGTTTTCCTTGAACTGATTCTCATCTGAACCTGAGCACACCAGCTGAAAAAAAAACCCCTTCCTGCCCTGATGATGGTATTTCTAGAGGTGAAGAATGCAGCACACCACCTGAACTGTTGTTTCCAGTGGTTAATTCCCTCCGCTACGGAAAAGGTGTTTATTTCCCATTGCACACTCATATCTGGCTTTGGTTTTCAGACACTGAGTTTTGCTGAATCTTCATCAGCTACTGTAACATCAAAGCTGCCTTTTCCAGACATGCATTTTTTTTTTTAGCACATGGCTCGGCCTTTTCATTTATTTATTTATTTATTTATTTATTTATTTATTTATTTATTTATTTAAAATTTATTGCTTTTCTTTAAGAAATCTCGATTCAGTTCTTGAACTCAGGACTCACAAGATCAGAAGGATCCTCCAAACCATCTCCTCCTGCCATGCCCAGAAGTCTCGTTTCTAGGCTCAAAATATTCTTTTCACAATATTTCTGAGAATTAATTGTGTTTGGTCATGGTGTGTTTTATTTCAAGGATGGGGTGTTTTCAAAGCTTTCCAAACCTGGAAAACACCTCAAATGTTCACAACTGTGAATCTACCCTTGCCTTTGGATCCAAAATCCAGAAAATCTTCCTGTTGGTATTGCTTTGTGGATTGGGATTGAAGTCATGGATAATAATTGGGTTTCTTCATGATTCCACCTGAAGCTGCAAAGAGGAAAACAAGAGTAATAAAATAATCACCAAGCTGACTCTCAAAGCTAAAAAGCAGATTTAGTACTCTGCAGACCTAAGAAGAAAACCCAATTAGAATCCTCCTGCTACCTGTCGAGACCTTCTTGTGGATTGTACACAGTTGCTTGTTTCCTTTTTAAATAAGCAAAGAACCAGAGAACAGAACTGCTTCCCTAAATGAGGTTTTTCAGTGTTTGTTTGTCTTTCTCCATAGAGATTCAGGCCTTGTCTTTAATTTGGAGCTGTAATAATGACTGATCCTGTATCATGAGAGAGGAGAAGGATGGACACAGCTGAGGAACAGATATCAGGACTTCCATGGGTTGAGCTGCACTGCCTTGGTTTTATTTGCCTTTTCCACCAACATGAAAGCAAATTTGCATTAGAGCTGAAGACATGATGATGAAAGTAGTTGTGGGGGTTTTTTCCCATAAATATAATATTAAAATGTAAGATTCAAACTGCTTTGTGCCTTGCAAGCACAAACACCACATCTCCAGCAAGGGAAATAGCTAAATCACTTCATCTTGGTTTTCGTGTGCTCCTAAGCCATTCTAATGAAAGGGTGATAAAGATCAAACATTCTTTGTTTAGAATGCCAGAATTAAACCTTTTTGTTTGTTTATTTGTTTTGGTGGGTTTTTTCCCCACCCCCAAATACACAATTTCCTCCTGATAAAACCTTTCATTCATAAAGTGTGTGATGTCCTGTTTTCAGTTCTCCTTTCAGCCCAAACCAGGGAGGGACAGAAATACTGGAATGAAAAAAGCAGATCTTTCAGTAGAACATTCTGAAGAACAAGACTGCAAATATGCCCCCTACATGCTTTTTTGTTGGTTCTTTTTTTTTCCCCCAGAGGAAACAGAGACAAGTCTGGCACAGATCTGAATCATCTCAACTGGCTTGTACATGCAACCTCTGCCAGATGATAAATATTTAACCAAGGAAGCTCTCCAGCTCAAAAAGCATCTTCCTTGAGAAGGCTGGCCAGACTGCATTGAAAAAAAAAAAAAAAGCCTAAAATTCAGAGCCTGACACTGCAGGTAAGAAGAAAATAACCTTGAACTGATTAAAAGGCTTCAAAAAGTTCCAAGTGCTCGTGACACCGTCGGATCTCCAGCGAGCTCTTCTGCGTGCTGACACACGTGGTTGCTCAAGAGCTGAGCACTTGTCCCTGGCCTGCCAAAGCCAAAATAGTAGGGGCATTTACAAACACAGTGATGTAATCCTCCCCCCCCCCCCAAACATTTTGTAAATGTGGTTGCATGTTGCAAACTTCCTCGGCTTTTAATGGTAAAGCAGCGACGTCGAGGCCGTGCCGCAACGCTGAACCTCCTTCCAGCAGCTCTGCTGGCGTTTCATAACTCGGTGGAGAACTCTGTGTTCGCAGAGCTATCGCCCATGACTTCACCCTGCTGCAGCTTTCAGTTCCCCTATTTATTTTTGCAGGCAGAGCTGACCAGCACTGCCCTTCTCCTCCTGCGATGGGTGGTGGCTGCACAGCCAGCCCCGAGAGCAACGGGAGCCGTGCCGAGGGTTGTCCCGTCCACAGCCGAAACCTCGTGTGTCCCACAGAGGCAGAACAGGGCAAAGTATCTACAGGGACACCTGGTGTGCCTCTTCAGGCTGTGTTCCCATCCTGGGGAGGAGAGGAGAGCTGGAGCTGATTTAGCTTCGGACTTTTCTATGTGGGGAAATGAAAGCCCTGTTTTTTGAGCTAATTGCCGCCCTGCCTGCAGACAGACCCATGAACGTGGCCCTGCATGGTCCTGGGAGAGCTCTGGGATCGTGGAGCAGTTGAAGGCAATGCCTGTCCCCTCTTCTCCTGCACCAGCTTGCCAGGAAGGTCAGGAGGGAGCTGGGAATGATAAGGAGCTCTGGGTGTTTCCTGGACGGTGCCACTGGAGCTGCTCTGATTTATAGCCAGGCCAAAGGGGCTGCTGAGAACCAGCTCCCTCGTTTCTCTTGCCGCCCACACACAGGAACAAGGAACAATGAGGATCATGACCTGCTTTCCACTTGCATTCCTGGCCCTTTCCATGTTGTCCAGGAGTGGGAGAAAAAAAAACACTGTGGGAAATGAGAAGTCAAGTGGTGGAGACCAGGGCAGGGAATGTGTTTGCTGGGCTGCAGTGACGAGGCAGAAGCCACGTTCCCCCTCTTCCTTGCCTTCTTTGAGGGTCTACAGATCCTCAACAGGTTGGGTGGGAGAGTCTGGGCTACCTGGGGACATAAAACCAAAGGAAAGAGCAATTTGAGACCCACAGAATCAATAGAATGGTTGGGAGGGACCTTAAAGGTCATGCAGTCCTACCCTGCCATGGGCAGGGACACCTTCCACTGGTCCAGGTTGCTCCAAGCCCTGTCCAGCCTGGCTTTGGACACATCCAGGGTGTCAGAGGGAAGGATGAGCTGGGCCTTTATGAACAAAAGACCGAGACATACAATAAGTGAGGCTGGCTGGGATCTCCAGTGCCACCCCCTGCTCAAAGCAGAGCCAGCTTAGGGGTGCCAGGAGATGGATAATGAGGCAAAGCTGGTGATGGGAATAAGGGATTGCTGTAAGGTGAGACCACAGAGGGAAAGAGGCTGTGAAACCAAAACTGGACAAACCTTGGAGGGTTTGGGTTGTGCAGGTGTCATAAATGGCTGCTGCTGATCCCCTGAATCTCCATTAGGGAGAAGCCAGTCCCTGGAGTGAAGAAACTGCGGGAATGCAGCTGCAGTGGCCAGTTCCTTTTCCGAGCCTCCTGTGAGCTCTGTTTCTGGAGAGCCCTTGGCAGAAAGAGCTGGGAGAGCTCCCACCCAACCTCACCTCTGCTGCTGCAGCAGAGACTTGCAAGAGCAGCAGAATCTCGCTCAGATCTCCTCTGCAAATCCCTCCCAAGCAGAGGGAAATGCAGGGACAGTAATTGGCGTGGAGCAGCAGCTCGGCTGTGCTACTGATGGGGGACACTGTGGGAGATATTAAGGGGCTGCTGTTAAGGTACCACTAATAATTTCCAGAATCATTTCCCTTCCTATCCTTCCCCTGACGGCCTGAAACTGCTGTGGGGTCCTTTTAAAGCCATTCTGCCTGCTAACAGTTTATTGTTTCACTTGATAGGTTGCTCGGGGATAGCCAGGCCTCCCCCCCCCTGTGCCTTATTTCCCCCTCCCTTCCGATAAGCGAGAGCATTTCAATGCTTCTTGGAGAAAAATGGATGTAATAAAATATGAACATCTCGGGCCCCATCTCTGCAGTGAAAGCTTTGCCCCGTGAGGCCGTTCTGGGCTGGCTTTTCCGGCTGCTGGGCCCTGCAGAGAGTTGGCAGCACCACCAGCACTCCTGCTTCTGGCAAATAGCCTCCTTCCTTTAACTGCTGGAAAGGTTGGCTCGTTTAAGGATGGGAAGATGGAGCATATAGGGACCTCTGTGGTCTCTCCGCTGGTGGGGTTTTTTGGAGTGAGTCCCTGCACATGGCTGACCTGGGTAGAGTCACACCATGATGGTCAGAATTGCCCAAGGGTCATTTCATAGAATCACAGCATGCTTTGGGTTGGAAGGGACCTTCAAAAGCATCCAGTTCCAAACCCCTGCCATGGGCAGGGACACCTTCCACTAGATCAGGTTGCCATCCTGGCCTTGGACACACCCAGGGATGGGGCAGCCAAAGCTTCTCTGGGCAACCTGTGCCAGGGCCTGCCCACCCTCACAGGGGAGACTTTTTTTCCTAATATCTAATCTAAACCTGCCCTCCTTCAGTTTAAAGTCATTTCCCCTTGTCCTATCACTCCATGCCCTTGTGAAAAGTCCCTCTCCAGCCTTCTTGTAGCCCCTTGGGGTGCTCTCAGGTCTCCCTGGAGTCTCCTCCAAGCTGAACACCCCCAGCTCTCCCAGCCTGTCTCCACAGCAGAGATGTTCCAGCCCTGGGATCAACTTGGTGGCCTCCCCTGGACTCGTTCCAACAGCCCCAACACCTCTTTTTGTGTTGGAGGCCCCAGACCAGGGTGCAGAACTCCAGGTGGGGTCTCAGGAGAGCAGAGCAGAGGGGGAGGAATCACCACCCTCAGCCTGCAGTTTTGGGGCTGTAGCCTTCAAAGTTTGGAAAACACCCAAGTGGCAGCAAGACCATCACTGAGGACTGGGCAGCCTGGAGAAGTGTGGTGGCTGTGACTGAGCAGCAAACCAAACAGCAGCTGCCTGAGTATGGGCAAACCCCTCATTTATGAGCTCAAGGCTGGAGCTGCTCGAGGTTGGGAAGAGCAGTGGGGACTGGCTTCACTGGAGGCTCCTTCCCAGCAGGAATCTCCTTCCCTTTCCTTCCCTCTCAGTCACGGGATGAGGACTCAGTCACAGCACTGGGCTCTAGCTGGGGATTTTAGAGATTGCTTAACACTGTGCAATGAAAACTGTCCATGCTCGTGGAAGAGAGGAGAAGGGATCTGTGGATCCTGGAAGGCACTGCCCATGGAAAAGATACATCCCAAGCCTTTGGATCCTGGCAAAGCTCCTTTAGGAGAGAGTGGAATTTTCCCTGCATAAACAACAATGGCTCTAGTTGTTTAAAAAAGGAGGAGGGAAAAAAAAAAGTTGGGAAGGCAGCAGACTCCTGATGAGGAAGAAAAGGAGCCTTGTGCAGGGGACATTGGGGACACTGTTCCCATCCTTAGGCAGACTGTCCCCACTGACTCGAGCTGTGGGGTGGGACACAGGGGAGAAGGGGGTTTGGGACCCAGTCCTGACTTCAGGAAGAGACTTGTGTTCCTGGCATCTCCTGGGGGGGTTGGCATTCATGATGGGGAAAAACAAACAAACAGGTCTGTTCAAAGGCGTGTAGGAGGAATGATATTTCTCTTGGAAAAACTCCCCTCCTTCCACAGGGCAGAAAGCAACCTGTGAGGGAAAGAAAGCTCCCTGTGAATGGGAGGGAGCTGGATGGGAGAACTGCATCTACCAGATTGTTCTTTGCCTTCTGTCGGGGGGGGGAAAATTTTAAAAGAAAGAAAGATAGGAAAAAGAAGTTTGGTTCAAGAAGTTTGGCCAAGTAGGAGCAGGTTTCTTTAGCTTAATAATCATAAAGTCATAGAATGATTTGGGTAGGAAGGGACTTTAAAGATCATCTAGTTCCAATCCCCCTGCCATGGGCAGAGACCCACGTTCAAACATCCAGCTTTGTTTTTTCAAAATCATCCTCCTTTTGAAGGAGGGAGGGAATTACGGTCACTGCACTCGGGACTGAGTTTTAACCTGCAAGCATTTGATGGAAAACGCTTTTTTTTTTCCCTGCACTTCACTCAGACAGCCAAGGTGGGAGATGGGTGCTGGAAACCCTCCTGTGTGCAGAACAATCCCACCCTGGACACCACCATGGTGAGGGAGTTGCACACAGAGCAGGCCAGGAGCTGTTGCTCCACCACTGTCCCCCTTGGCCATTCCCCAGGGGGATGAGCCCAGCCCCTGGTTTTCCAGAAAGCAAAAGCATATGCAGAAGTTTCATTACACATCTTATACTGGTTAATCATTGTGTTTTGCTGAGTTCATCATTTACCTCATAACTGCCAGGAGAAGTAGAGGCAGAAGGAAGAAAATGGTGAGTCCTGATGCTTCTTTCCCAGCCCCCAGAATTATCTTAAAACTCTCTTATTCATAGCCCAGACTTACCACTTGAAAATCTCAATTTGCACAGAGCAAACCATGCTGTCATTGGCCAACCTATTCTAAATATTTTTAATAACTCCCCTCATTGTGTGGCTCCACACTGCACATCACATGGCACACACGCCGCACATGAGGTCCTGGATATCTTTCCCCAAGACACTCCTGATTGAATTTTTCTCTTCTTCTTGGTTGCAGGGACAATTTTTATTCCCCCTTTAGCCTTTGGAGCATTCATGTGGCTGGCATGTGAACACTGCTGCAGTCACATGGCAGTGTGAACACAGAGGGTTCCACTCCACACAGAGAAGAAGAGAAACACAAGACACAAGATGAACTGTAATGGCCAAGATCTGGCCCCGTGAACTGTGAACTGGGTTTTGGTTCTCGCTTCCCTTTCAGTTCCAAGAGGCTTTTTTGGCAAAAACTACAAGAGGATCCAGTGTCTGGTTGGCATTTATAAAGCACTTTGCTGAACTCTCCCGAGGGACAGATGCTGTGCTTCCATGTTGTACAGCTGCTGCTGGTCTGGTTCATTGCCAGATGTTGTCCTGCTGCACAAGAGTGTTGGGAAAGCCCAAAAAAGATGTGTCAGAACATCACCTTGGTGCTTCTGGTTGCATGTAGAAGACGAAGTGAATGAGTTCTCTTTTCTTTCTTTCATTCATCTTTCTTTCTTTCTTTCTTTCTTTCTTTCTTTCTTTCTTTCTTTCTTTCTTTCTTTCTTTCTTTCTTTCTTTCTTTTCTTTCTCTCTCCCTCTCTCCCTCCTTTCATTTTATTAATTTATAGATACTAGATGAGCAGCAGAGGATCTGTCTTGACATGTCTTACCTGGAGCCAACCAGAAACCTGTGGAAGAGCTGGGAACTGGAAACAGAGGAAGGGCTGAATCCTGCATCAGCCTTCTTGGTCCTTGGCATATTATCAGCCACCAGGTTAATTTAAGGAAATACATCCAAGGAAGAATAACCCAACCTGGGGGGATGGGATGCTACACTTGGTAGCTAATAGAAAGTGGACCACTGACAGCTCTCTGAAATCATCAGCTCAACGTGCCAAAAAAGCCAAAAAAGCAGAAGGTGCCATAAGGAAGGGTATTGAGTAGAAATCTTTTGTCTTGCTGCTGAGCAAAACCTTGGTGTGCCCTCAACTCAGACCACAGGTGAGGTGCTGCTCTCCAGGGCTTGAGGAATAGTGAGTAGACAGAGGCCAGGGGGGGCTCCTTCCTTGTAGACTGGACAAGGTAAGAAGTCCTTAAGTCAGCAGTAAAAGAAACAGGCAGGATTGCCCATGAAAGGGTGAGGGGTTTCCCTGGGGAATGGACCAACAAGGGGTGGCCAGGTTTACTCAATCCTCCTCCCACTGGTGGAGGTAAAGTACTGGGATAACTGATCCACCCTCTGCCCCATTCTCATGCTCCTCACCTGCACCCGCCAGCTGAGACCTGAGGTGAGTATGAGATCAGAGAGCAGCACACAAATGTTCCCCCAGAAGAGCCTCCTGGACATGGAGCATTTGTGGCTCACAGATTTCCCAATCCAGAGGTGTTGTTTTCTTTAGGATGGGATTCTACTTTTTTCTTCTTTTTTTTTTTTTTTAAAGGAAAAACAAGACTTTGAAGACAAAGTTTGTTATTAGAGGTGGCATGCCAGCCGTGGGTAGGTGCCAAGTGCAAGACTTTATTTTGACTGCTGTCTCATGAGGAAAGCTGGCAGCTGGAAGGGCAGGGAGGCATGTCCTGGAGAAGGTGAAGGATTTAGCCAGACTGCTTTCAACAGCCCCTTTGATGCTGGGTGGCTGAGAAAACAGAGCTGTGCTTTCTGTGGGACAAAATCTCCTTTAATGATTGTCTGCTGGGTCACACTGGGTTACAGCTTGAACCGCTGCACGGGCCCAATTCAGGCAGGAGACCAGGGTTTCATAGAACAGGATCATGGAATCACTCAGGTTGGAAATCTCCAAGACCATCCAGTCCACCCTGTGCCCCATCCCCACCCTGTCCCCAGCCCAGAGCACTGAGTGCCACGGCCAGGCCTGCCTTGGACACCTCCAG
>JAWWES010000001.1:113138793-113183145 GCA_035583135.1 Lophotriccus pileatus
CCCGGGCTCTGCTCCCAGGGAACAGGGACAGGAGGAGAGGGAACGGCCTCCAGCTGTGCCAGGGGAGGCTCGGGTTGGATAGTGGGGAAATTCCTTCCTGGACAGGGTAACTAAACTTTGGAAGGGGCTGCCCAGGGAGGTTTGGAGTCCCCACCCCTGGGATTGTTCCAAAGGTGTGTGGATGTGGCACTTGGGGACAGGTGGTGACCACAGCGCTGGGTTAATGGTTGGTCCTGATCATCTGGGATGGTTTTTCCAGCCTTAATAACTCCACGATTTATGGCCTTATCAGGCAGCTCCACTTCCCTCCACTCCCCCCTAGTGGAGGCTTTGGGGGCAGAGCACTGCTCTCCCAGGAGCTCATCCCAGGAGCTCATCCCTGAGCTCTGCCAGGCAGAAATTGCCCCGGGGGCGGCTCTCACCTGTCTAGGATGGGTTTGTCCTGCTCCTCCTCGGGGCTGGCGCTGCCCAGGATCCGTTTCCTGGCCTCAGCGTACTCCGCCTCCCTCTGTGCCAGGGATTTCACCGGGAAGGCCGGGCGGCTGGCGCAGTGGGGGCTGCTGAGGACGCCGTTGGTCGTGGGCCTCTTGAGGATGCGGATCTGGGGGGGAGGCCCCGAGGGAAGGCTGTCGTCCTGGATCACGATCGGCACTTTGGGAGGAGATTTGGACTTTCTGCTGTTTGAAACAAAAGCAGCAGGCTGGGAGTTGGGGTTTGCTCTTTTTTTTTTTTCCTGCTCCCAGTGTGAATTCCTGGTGGGCAGATGCCATTCCTGTGATTAATGGCAGCCTGGAGTAATTAAAGAGCTCATTCTATTTGTAACCCTAAACTGGAGCAGCAAATTAGCTGGGAAAGGGATGGAAAATCAGGCCCTGCTGCGTCTGACATCATCAAACTCCCACGAAGGGAAGGGATCAGACACTGCTTTAGCATCATTTCCAGTCAATGATTGATTTCATTCCCTGCAAGGAGTTTTGGGGCTCCTCTCATCAGGAGACCCAGCCTTCCACTCCAGCCCTGCCATTTCACTCCTCACGACCCCTCTCACCATCACATTATTTTTAGAGTCCCTTCTCTGCATGGAATTCCCAGACAATTAATCCCATGACAATCAAAGGGGACAAAATCCAACAACGAGAGCTGTCAGCAGTGATCAGAAACATCCCTGGCAGGAGGTAACAACACCCCTCCCCACCCTCAGCTGAAGGAAGCAGGAAAAGAAAGTCTCCCTGATGCAAGACAAGGCAAGTCCACTCAGGGCCAGGAGTTGGGATTACCTGACTCACCCATTTCTTCCTGGGAGAGGCTTTTTCTTACAAGGCTTCCCCAAAGCTGTAGCTACATCCCGTCTGGCAGACCCGGCTCTGAAATAAAATCACTCTCAGGAAGCTTTTTGCTGCCCTGCCGTGGGTCCCAAGGGCCATGCAGTGGCATGGATACAGGCATTCCCTAATGCTCAACTCCAACCCAGCACTCCCTGCTCAGTGTGAAGCCGTTTTCCCGCTGTTCCCACTCCCCAGGCCTCCAAGCTGTCCAAGGGCACCTCGGGAAAAGCAGGATCTCAGCGACCCCGCGGCGGCGTTACCTTTCCTTCTGCGTGATCTTCAGCTTCTTCTCCAACCGTCTGTCTATTTCCTGCAAAAGAGGGACAGGGAAATGGAAACGTGAAGGATTTAACCCAATAAAGCCCAACCTCATCCCGGGGGTCTGAGTTTGAGCCTGGCTGAGCACAGATTTAATGTCACTCTTCTGTACCTACACCGTGGTAGGGAGGGTGTGATTCCATCCCAGGGTGACTTGGGAATAAAGAGGTAAGGAAAAGCAAAGCCACCACGGCTATTCCAAGAGAAAAGTAAAGCAGCACATCCATTCTCCTGTAACCAGGAATACACCTACAGCAGGCCGCAGACCTGGCAGGGCACAGCCTGACGCACTCATGGCTCACTTTAAGCACTTCAGGTGGCCAAAACCACTCTATTTAGGGTAAAAAAATGGGATTACACAGTGAGGTATTCCCAGATCCCAGCAGCAGCAGCCACCAGCCGGGGTGATCCACAGGCCTGATTCCAGCCGGGAGCTGAGCCTGGAGCCCGCAGCCATGCAGAGGACTGGCCAGCAGGGCCACATTCCTGCTCCTGCTGCACCAACCCTCCGTCAGGAGAAGTCCCTGCCCTGCCCCACACACAGCTGGGGAGCTGCTGGAGTGGATCAGAGCCCGGCTGAGCTGCTCCTGCCCTCGGCTGCCAAGTCATCCACGGCGGAAGGACGCGTTCCCCATCCTGAGCACCGGGATCTGAGCACCTCCATCTGAACCTGGCATCAATCCACCTAAGGTGTTGGGGTGTTGCAATCCAAGGGATCACACAGAGATACTTGGCTGGAGAGGAGAATAAGGCCAAGTTCCAACCCTTCTCCAGGTGACCTGCCCCAACCCCGCTGGTATTTTTAGACTCTGTGAAAAGAGGCTCTGAAATAGCTCTTCGTGTTTTATTTAATCACCAGTGAGGAGGGGAAAACGACATGAGAGCATCCTAGTTTTGCCAGCTGATAACTGGCAATACTGAAGGAAATTCCAAGCTTTTGGCAGGATGCAGCTGCCCTACTTTGAGGCGTGTTTGCTTCCCCAAAAATCCACAGGAGCCGTCCCTGCTGGCACAAACTGCGGCGGGCACAGCAGGGCAAAGGAACTGGTCTGCACAGGAATGCCCTGCTCCCTGCCCCAGTGAGCAGGGAATGACCAGGAGTCACCAGGAGATGCCAAACCACAGTGTTTGCTCTGGGGTCACACAGGCCAGCAGCCCATGGGAGCCTCCACCTAGAAAGGAATGAATCATTTGGTGGGTGGGAGGTTGAATTTCCTACCAAACTCTGTCCTGGGAGGCACCAAAACCAGGGAGGAGCTTCGTGAGGTGCTGGGCTGGAGCAGGGCACAGCCACAGCCTCCCATGGGGGGAGAACACCTGCAGCTTCCTTCCTCTCCAGAGGACTGGGAGGAAAACCCTCTCCCAGGGAGGGAGAAGGTCCATCAGCCACCTCCTGCCCTCACAGAGAGGAACAGGGAACAGGGAACGAGGTATCCCGGTGGGGAGGGAGGTGTTGAGGAGCAGCTGGTGGCAAACAATGGAAGTCAAACCAAGGGGAAGGAGTTGGCTCACCCCTGAGCCAGACAAGGTGACATCCTGCTACACAAGAGCCTTTGAAGCAGATCTGCAGACTCAGAGTCAGCCAGGGCTGCCAGGGCCTCCTGGGAGCCAAGGGCTGGGGGGAGCCTCCCAAACATCCCTTATTCGATGTTCAGGCACGTGGGGGAGAGACAGCAATGGGAAAATGGGGTGGAAGGTGGGGAAAACACACCCAAGAGCTTCCCAACTCGTTTCACTTTGTGCTCGGAGTGGAATCAGCAACTCCAAAGCCAAGGGTGAGCCCTCAGCTGGGACTGTGGGCATGGAATTGGGACAGGACACAAGGAAGGCTCTGCTCTGCTCCCTCCTTCCCGGCAGAGCAGAGGTGCTTTGAGCAGAGTCACGTTCCCACATCCCTGGGGGCTCTGCAGGGTCAGCCCTGCAGGTTGGACTGCGACATCCTGGGACTGCAGAGCGTCACCTGCAGCTCAGCCCCTGGAAAACATGGTGAGTAACATCCCTGTCCCAGCCAGTCCTGGAGCACAAACCACCCCAGCCACACTGGGCAGCTGCTCTGGGGCTGGGGAGCTCCTCACACAGTCCCACAGAATCCTCTGGGTTGGAAAAGCCCTCCCAGCCCATGGATCCCCCTCTGTCCATCCCCACCCTGTCCCCAGCCCAGAGCACTGAGTGCCACGGCCAGGCCTGCCTTGGACACCTCCAGGACTGGGGACTCCAAACCTCCCTGGGCAGCCCCTGCCAATGCTAGAAAGGGGCTTTTGCTGGAACATTTTTGCTTCTGCAAAACACACTAGCATGGCTTCGGTGTATCAAGATACTTCTATCATGACGTTTTTCTGCCGGGGGGGGAAATAAACAACTTCCCTTTAGGTTGGGGCTGACGCTGATCATGCACACAGCGGTCAACTAAGCTTCCAGGCTAAATGAAGGAAGAGTTGTGTGTTTGGGGAAAAGAGGTTGCAAATGGAACTTGTACAGACTGAGAGGACCATCAGTGCTTTGCAGCCATAAAGCTAGAAAGACACCCAGGGGAAAAAAACCCACCCAAACACATTGTTCATGACAGCCCACATGTTATTTTCCTGCAAAATAACTGTCTCCCCTTACCAACGGTGAGGCCCTGGCACAGGTTGCCCAGAGAAGCTGTGGCTGCCCCTGGATCCCTGGAAGTGTCCAAGGCCAGGTTGGACGGGGCTTGGAGCAACCTGGGCTAGTGGGAGGTGTCCCTGCCCGTGGCAGAGGGTGGATGATCTTTAAGGACCCTTCCAATCCAAGCCATTTTATGATTCTTTTCGCTTCACAGGGATGAGGAAAAGTAAGGCTGAAGAAGTGTCAGCAGCTGTTCAGAACCAGGGCCCTGCTGCAAGACACGTGCCTGCCCTTTCAGCTCCTTCCATTTGGAAAGCCACATTACCCCCAAAAAGACCCCCAACCCCCTGTTTTTTAACATGCTGCCACACCAGAGTGACTGTGCAGAAAGCAACACCAAGGCCAGGCAAGTTTGGTAGACAGAAAGATCAAGAGGCCTAGAGGAATCATTTAATAATGGCACTTTTAAAATATGCACAAATGTTTCCACATTTCCTGCTTTTCTGGAGGGTGGAAGGATGAAGAACAGTGTGAGATAAAGACAGTTGGCTCTCTTTGTACAAGACACGAAGAGTTTAAGCTAAAGTATCTCAACACCACTGTTTTTCCATATATTCACCCATCACTTTGCACTGAGATTCACACCCCAGAACTGATATTTTTCCTTCAGAGGCACAACACAAAGGTGTTAACTTGAATTTATATCTAAACAGAGCGGTTGCATACACTTAGCTTGGCTCAAACCCACCAGCCCCTGCACTCTCACAGTATTTTCTTCAACAGCCTTTAATTCTGGCTGGTTTGGGGTGTTTTGGGGTTATTTTTTTTCGTCCTGCAGAGGTTTAGGGTGAACAAGGGTTCAACCAACAAATAATAAAGAAAGGACCCCACCCCCCGAAGCTTTTCAAATGGAAAAGCACACACACCGTTTTCTTTTCAAGAGGTTTTAATGAAGACTCATATTTTTAAACCTCTCACACTGTACAACACATTTAAATGTACATCAAGCTCAGATAAAAAATAAAGCTTTCTTACAAAGTATGTTTTTCCAGTGATTTTTTTCCTTTTTTTTTTCTTTTTTTTTTTTTTTTTTGCAGTAAAAATAGCTGCTACATAAAACCCTCCTGATCTTTGAAAAGGAGTCACAGTTATTTCCAAAAATAGAATTCATATTTTCATCATACAGAATAAACTGCAGGAAGAAGAGACAAGTGAACTGAAAAAATAAGGCTTGTATATAAATTTTTTTTTGTTGTTGTTGTTTAAAAGTACATGCATAGAAGTTGAAAAAACATATGCCATTTACAAAGGAAAAAAAAAAAAAGGTAATTTTATCCATATTCATTATTTTCACTTTCGGTTATAGAAGAAACCACAAAACAGGCCCTTTTATGTCCCAGAATACAACATGAGTTTCCTGTAAAAATGCCAAAATGCACAAAGAATTGCCAACTTTGGCAAAACCCTGAGCCAGCCCTCCCTTCCCCCCCGCCCCCCCCCCCCAAATATCCATGCATACTGAGCACTTCAGTTGTCTCTCAGGCCAATTAAATATTTGCAGAAAGGTTGTATACCCTAGACAAACATGATAAAAACAAACCCCACATCTGATAAGTTTACATTCGTCCTATTTCAAAACCACACATACAATTAGTTTAATTTACACTATACAGTATCTGTTAAATAGGAACATTTAGAGTTTCCAAAGGAATCACAGGATATATACAAACTGAGTATTGAAATGGTATGATTTTTCCTTCCCTTTCTTTTAAAGGGTGGGTTGTTTGTTGTTTGTTTGTTAACAGTTGCTACATCTGGTTTTGGACACGGAGTGTTTATGTACCTGTGCAGCACATTCCTGGAGTAATAACAACAACAACAACAATAATAAAACGTGCTTTAAAAAGTACTAATCGTTCTCCCTTGCTTCTGGTTTCAAATAAATTAGAGTTTTTGTTGGTTTTTTTCCCCGTTTTTAAATAAAGATGCAACGGATAATCTTTATGTAATAAAGATGCACGACGCAACGACGGGCGCCTTAAAACACCCGAGCAATGCAAACGACACTCTCGTTTGCTCGCTGGTTCTCTCACACCCCACCTTTGGTTTCAAAGCCACCCCCCCGCTTAATTACACGGCGGCGTTAATTAGCCCTGCGGGAACGCCGCATCCCAGAGCGTTTCTCTTCCCGCGTCTCCACGACAGATCCAGTGTGGGGGTGGGGGGGGAGGCTCGTGCCGACCTCCACGGTGAAACGAGGCCTAAAAAAAACACCTCCCGCCGGGCTCTCGTGCCCGCCAAGGTCCCCATTTCCCGCCCGGCGGGAGAACCAAGGCTCCCGCCACGGAGTCCCCCACGCGAGGTGGTGCTTCCCAACCCCTTTCCCCCAACCCCGGGGTGGGGGGCTCAGTCCTCGGTGTCGGGCTGGACCCCCAGCATGGCGTGCAGCTCCTCGGCCGTGTAGCCCAGCAGGTTGTGGAGGTCGCAGACGAAGCGATACACGTAGCGCTTCCCCGACGTCTTGTGGATGATGTTCTTGTCGTAGTAGTAGCGCAGGCCCCGGCTCAGCTTCTCGTAGTTCATCTTGGGCTTGTTTTTCCTCCTCCCCCACCGCCGGGCCACCTGAAAGGGGAGCAAAAGAAAAGAAAGAAAAGGGTTTATTGGAGTGAAGGTTTTCTGCTTGGATAAACGCCAGGTTTAAGGTCGTTTCCTCGGAGCGTTTCGTTCACTTCGGGCGTCCCAAACCCCAGGTAGGGATTGGTGACCGACCCCACAACAGAACACGCTCCAAGACAACTGTCAGCAGCAACTTCAGGAGAAAGTGGCTGATAGCAAATGTCACTGAAAAGTGACATCAGTTTGTAAGGGATGGGCCAAAACGTGCTTGAGGAGATCAAATTTTAAGGGATTTCACTGAAATTAAGGAATTTCTTAAGGGAAGTCACTGAATGTCCCGAGTTGGAAGGGTCTCACAAGGATCATCGAAGTCCGACTCCTGGCCATGCAGAGGGCACCCCAAAAGTCACTGGATATCCCACAGGGATCATCCAAGTCCAACTCCCAGTCCTGCACAGGACAACCCCCCCCAAAAAGTAAAAGAATAATAAAAAACAAATAATCACTGAATAACCCAAGTTGGAAGGGTCCCACAAGGTTCCAAGTCCAACTCCTGGCCTTGCACAGGACAACCTCAAAAAATCACTGAATAACCCAAGTTATAAGGGTCACACAAGGATCATCAAAGTCTAACTGCCAACTCTGCATGGGACAACCCCCAGAATCACTCGATATCCCCGAACTGGAAGGGTCCCACAAAGGTCACCCATATCCAACTCCTGGCCTTGCACAGGACAACCTCAAAAAAACACCCAAAAAACCCCACTGAATATCCTGAGTTGGAAGCATCCCACAAGAATCAAAGTCCAACTTCTGGCCCTGCACAGGAAGGACAACCCCAAAAATCCAACCATGTGCCTGAGAGTATTGTCCAAACACTTCTGGATCTCTGGCACATTGTCTGCTCCCTCGGGAAAAACAGCATTTCACCACTGATTTGCTACTAACCAAGACAGGACTGGGAGTTGAGTGATATGAAGTTCCTTGGAGTTAATTATTTATCCCTCCTCCCTCTTTTTTAATAAAAAGACTTCAGTGGACTTTATATCCCACCTCTCAATAAAATAGCTTCCCTACTGATAACCCCATCAGAAAATCAAAGTGCATCTGATTTATTTTTAATGACCACAGTTAAAAGTTCCCAAAATCCTTCATTTCACAGTTCAGTAGTCCCTGAATCTTTTTGTTCACCACAAGTAGCCACATACCTCATCTGGATCAGCAAGTTTAAATTCCCATCCGTCTCCCGTCCAACTAATGAATGACTGACAGGACTTGTCAGTCAGTAATTCGAGCAGGAATTGCCACAGCTGTATGGGTCCACTGCCTGTTGGGAGAGAGAGGGAGAAACCATAATTAATACTCCTACAACCCAGTGTATGCAACCAGACTCACATCACAGATCTTGTAATTACTCTGATTTATCTTTTCCTAAAATCAGAGAGAAACCCCGGGTTTTATTTTATAGCACAAATCTCCTAACCATGTTAAAATTAAAACAAGTCGGCCTTTTCATGGAAACACAGGACTGGACTCAAGTTCTGTCTTTCCCCTTTCACATGGATCCCTCATCCCTCGCTCCCACCTCCCAGCCAGCTGCATTTCAAGCTCCAGGGCTTGTCCTGCACTCCTTGGCTTGGCAAATGTTTTGGTGGAAAAACCAATTTCAGCAAAAGCTACAGGAATAAGGCTTTAACAGGCAAGCCAACACCCATGGAAATTCCCAAATGTGGGAGATTGTGCCCAAGTTTCCCCTCTTTTTCAAACGGATCAACAAGTGTATTTGATTTTCCTGTGTCCTGACATACCTGCCTGTTCTTGCTAAGGGGTGGATAATCCTACGAGACTTTGTTTAGCGACATTTAAAACCGAAACTCTTCCTGACCAGTGGTCTCTACCCCCATGGCACACACTCATGGAGAATACTGATGTTACCTAAGAGGAGGAGTGACCATTTTGCTCCACAACTTACCAGTGAAGCCAGCCAGGATGGCTGCTGGTATAACTGGTTTCCCTTGCTCCACAGGATCACTCCTTTCTTGAATATAGTCTTTGAAAGACATTGTAGGTTTGCTCAGGCACAAGGACTGGCTACAGTCATCCTCAAAACTCTCGTAGGATGGCACGCGCTGTAAATCCACGAGGGAGGACTGGCTGTTCCAGGACTGCAACATGGAATCTGAGCTTTCATAGCTCTCTGCTCCACTGTCACTGGATTCGTGTTCTCTCAGCTTACCTTTATAAAATAAAATTAAAAAAATTATGATTTGTTGGTGTTTTTTTTCCTCTCCCCTCATTCTCAATCCACCCTGCACGTATAAATTATGGCAAAGAGGAAAAGACAATTCAGAGTATGGCCCTGGACCAGTGTTTGTCATGCAGACAGTGACTCACCAGAGTTATCCATCAGCAAATTCAGGTTGTTCCTTGGGAAATCCTGGTTTACTGCACAGTAGTTCACACCAACAGCATCTGCTTGGGCTTTAGGGAACAATGAAAACTCTTGTTCTGGATTGAGGAGATTCGGTGCCGTGGAGGTCTGACAGACGTCAGTCAGGAGGCTGGGTTTGGGATAACTGAGGGGTTTAGGGTATCCAGGCATTTGCATTCCATAGGAGTTCTGATCTACATTAACAGCTGAAAAAAAAAAAGAAAAAAAGAAAGAATTAGATTATTTCCTCTGCAGACCCTTAAACAAACTAATACACTAAATACACCAAATCAGATTCTGCAAATCTCCCTCTATAACCTGCCAGCCACAAACATCTATTGTTTGTTCTCCAAGGAAACCACAGGGCTACAGGACAAAAAAAGAAAAAAAAAAAAAAGGAGGAAGTTTAAGTGGTTTTGAGTAAGGCCCTCACCATTAAGTGGTGCAATCAGGTTGTGGTAGAATAAAATACAACATCAATCAAACGATCCGAGGGAGCCAGCACTGCATCCCACACACTTCCAAAAGCTCCACTGCACTTCCCCAGCCTTTAAAAAGCCTAAACAGAAAACTCTTGCTGCTTCCCAGTGATGGTAGTTTTTGGCCTCTGTTTTCTACAGATGGGAGTGGTCATTCTGCTCCACAGATGGAGGGTTTGGCACTCCCAGAGGAAATTCAATTTTCTCCCAGCCTTTGCTCTTCAAAAGATTTCCGATATAAATTAGATGACAATTAAACAATACAAGGAAAGAAGGCTGCAGAAATTGAACTCAAATGTTCTCCTCAAGCACAGGAACTACTCTGGTGCTTTTTGTTTTTACACTGGAATCTGTGACACCCTTAGAAGTAACTGGAAGATGAAAATAGATGGCAATTTTTAAACAATACTCACTTAACGAGTTATTGTTGACCCAGTGAGGAACAGAGGTGAGATGAGAGTTCTCCACATACTGATCCTGTGTTTTCTCTTGGCTGTCTGGGGAGAGGAGAGAAAGGAAATCTGGGGTTACAGTTTTGAAGATGTGCCCTGTGTGCCATGAAAAGCTGCTGAATCTTGTGAGTGTTTCAGGGTCAACGCTCACAAAAATTTTACTGACACAATATTGCATTCTGTCTCTGGACAGAAACCACCCCAGAACACCCAACCAACTTCCAACAGGCTTGAAAACCGTCACACCAATTGAACTTGATCATAAAACTGATAAACAACAATAACTGCGGTGTGTTTTAAGGTCCAACTCTTGGTTAATTGTTTTTAATGAGGTATTTACAGTCTTAGCCTAATCTCATTTATTTCAAGTATTTTGCCCAGGTACTCAGCCTGAACACAGAATTTCTGCAGCCATCTGCATCTGTGCTTTCGCCCACCAAGGACATATTAACAGTTCTGATAACATTAACCAAGTTTTACAGTTCTCATGCAATAAAAGCCCTTCATAGTGAAACCAGTGTTGAGAAAGAGCCCCGTTTCTGTTTCTGTCGACAGAGCCCTGAACCAAAAAAAGCTCTTTCTGGCTCTCTAGCTACCTTTTATCATCTGTTCCAGGTGTTCCCACAGAATATCACCCACAAAGTCAGGTGCCAGTTCCAGGAAACGCTCCTTGCCCAGGTTGCACAAGTCTTGGCCGCTCATAAGAAACTGGTGGAAGTTCACGTTTGCCAAGCTAAACTCATTGGTAGCCCACGAAAGCCACTGGCAAACTTGCTGTTCGGTCCACAGCCAGGGATCTGGAAGGCAGAAAGGACACTCAGAGCTTTTAGAGACAAATCCTGCCCTTTGTCAAGTGATCTTCATTAGAAAGCAGTGAATTTAAAACATAAATTGTTTACACGAGTTACTCAGTGCCCAATGAATTCAGAATGAACGTGGTTTTGAATTTAAAAACCCCACAGTCCTCTCTTTTCCTTCTGCATTCACTTGGATGTTCTCAGCTTAGCTGATTCTCCCTCATGCTGCCAAAGCATGAGCTCTCCATGCACCCCTTTTTTTTTTAATACCAGCAAGTCTGGGCTTTCCAAGTCAAGCTGTGCCAGATTCACATAGGATCCATTCTTGTATTTCCTACTGACATCATCCTTTCTCTTTTCAAAGAGCTGCTATTCAGCCTCCCCCTTAGCATTAAAAAAAAAAAAGAGCTTATAAATAGCAAAACACTTACTATTTGGGATACCCAGCCGACACTGCTCCTTTGTGAAACCACTGAAAGTATCTTTCAAGGCCTGACTCATCACAGCCTTGCTGCACGGGGTTAACAGAGGCAATTCACAGTTGTTGGACTCTGCAAGAAAGAGAAGGGGTGGAGGGGAGAGAGGGGAGAAAAAGACATGTTACATTTTAAGCCAGTGAAAGAAGAGATGAGTTTTTGCTATTTGCAGCACAAAAAAAAAAAAAAAAAGATGCTGGGAAGTCAGTGTTTTAAAAGCAGAGCCAAACAGCACGGATCCATTTCCTAAAAAAATCTCTGTGCTACTCATTTGATAAGATTGAATCGCTAATTACAGCTTCGCAGCTTTCCATGACATAGATGATCCTTATTTACTCCTAGTGCTTACATAAAGTGCCTTTGCTGCAGGGAAACTTTACTATCATTTTTGGGTGGTGTTTTTAAGGAAATCAGACTGCTTATTCCTATTTTGCCACTTACCACTGGACCCCAGACTTCTTTATAAGTCCAGTGTTGAATTAGTTTGAGAGCTAAACAACTGACGGGAAGGTTGTGGGGAGCCAGCCTGCACCACTTAACTCTGTATTTCAGACCTTCCCATGCATCTCTCCATCACCCAAGGACATGGCTCAGCAGATTTTTCTATCACCAGAACCAAACAGGTGTGACTGGAAACAAGCTGGTACCCAGAGGGTAAATAATGCAACAAAACACAGAGCTGGCACCATTATATGCCAGCATAAATCACTAATCTACTTAACTGATCCTTAAATGTACTAGTAGATCTCATTTGAAGGCCAAATTTGGCTTCCACTCAGTGTTTCATATTGGGCAATTTTCACCAGAAGATGCCTCATTTTATCACAGAATGGTTTGGGTTGGGAGGGACTTTAAAGCTCATCCAGTTCCAACCCCCTGCCAAGGGCAGGGACACCTTCCACCAGACCAGGTTGCTCAGAGCTCCATCCAACCTGGCCTTGGACACTTCCAGGGATGAATTTCTGCAGCTCTTCTTGCTCTCCCAGATTATCTACAGGCTCCACCTGGCCCAGCCTGGGCTTAACTTCTGTCCTTACCACACCCTTCCCAATATCTGCTGGGACCTGCTTTGCTGACCAGAGCAAGTGACTGATTACAATCACATTAGAACAAAGCATCTGTGGTCTGAGGTTTGGGGTTTGGTTTTCCCTTCCCTTAAGGGAGATAAAAGCAGCAGCAGGTAAAATACCCATGCTTAGGACAAAGTTCCCTGGTTTTTTAGGCATTTTAGGCAAGGATTTGCAGAGAGCTCTTGGTAAATACTGTCCCACACACAAATGAAGTCATAAAATCCATAAACATCTCCAATGTCATTTTCTTTGAAGGTATAGAATAAAATATACTGGGATTTAACACCAGAGGGTCAAAAAAAGGAGCTTGCAGAATACTTGCATCTTAATGATGATTGAGAGGGTGCAAGTTGAAAAACACAAAGCTTTTTTAAGGTTTTTCAACTCTTGGTTCTGCTTTAACACCTACTAAGGCTTCTCCTGTGAAGAGTCAGTCTACAAAGCTACTGAATCCCAGTTTTTATTCCCTTTCAGCACAGAAAACAGCAACTACCCACAAAGCAACTCATGTGGATAAAACATGTAAGTCTGTGCACTAAACCACTTCTTTCTAGGGAAATCCACATTGCACTTGTAAAAGTACAGCCAGGAAACCTTCCTTAAACCCCTCAAATTCCCACCCTGCTGACCAGACTGAGGAACAAAACGAAGAGTTACCATAAGAAGTGGAATCAAATCCCGTTGGCACCTCCTGAAGTGTTTGGTCTTCGTTGAGGGAGAAAAAATACCCAGCGAAGAGAGAGTTGGAGCTGTCAAAGGTGTCAAACGCCGGTTGACGCTGCAAAAGCGACAGAACAAACGGAAAAAAACGTCAGCATTTCGCTCCAGAAGCGTCAACTGCACTGCTAGGAAGTGCCTGGGCTGGGTTTCCCAGGTTTGGGGATGGAGAGCAACCACAGCCTTGAACTCCTGCCTCTGAAACAGGACCACAGCGAGGGCACAGCTGCTTGCCCGTGGGTAAAACCCAGCGAGCAGTGTGGGGTGGGTGGATGTTCTGCAGGTTACAGGAGAGCCAAAGAAGGATATTCTTAGTTTTCCTGGGAATTGAGGCTTTTAACAATAGAGAACGCACATCTGTATGTATATATTTATATATATATAAACACATATTTATTTCCAGGTAAATTTTAAAGAAATCCTCATTTCCTTAACCCTTTAACATTGACTGCCCACTTAATAGCAGAGGCAGGAGCAGTAAATTATAGGAAAACAACTGCCAGGGTAAGAGCTACAGTAGGTTTATGCAGCTTCTTTTTGCTTAAAAAAAAAAAAAGGGGGAAAAAATTTATCTGAACCACATCACTTGAAACTATACAGCCAGTTTAGAAGGACTTGGGGAAAGATGCTACTCCTTTGCTGAGATTTTTATATTCCTGAGTTACTGGATTTGCAGTATTTTGAAGTCTTTCAAGTGCTCGGTGAAACATTTCCAGTTTCGTTATCCAGAAAGGGACAAACAGGACTGATGAAAGCGTTCCAGATAAAAGGGGATTCTATTGTTACACTGACAGCATTCAATAAATGTTGTTATATTTTTGAGCACTTTAATCCTTTCAACCTGACTCTCGTGCCAACTTGTGTGTGCTGGAACTACTGGTACCTTATTAGATCCCCCCAGCCACTTAGTCTTTGGGGGGCAGAAGAAATATTAAGAGAGGAGGAAATAACTTCAAAAAACAAGTTATGCAACTTCCCTGTTAGTCACAAAGAACCCATATCTGCAGTATCTTGAGGCACACACGGATACAAGTTGCCACTGAGACTCTTAAAAGCACCTGAGGATAGAACATTGTTCTGGAAAACCACAGCCTGCTGGTGGCAGCTACTGCAGCTCAGGGAGCTGGAGACAAACTTGCAGATGCTTATTTGTTTCAGGCAAACACTTGGTTTGCCAGTTCATGCCAAAGGAGAGGATTTAGCTGAGGACAAGGCAAAGATTTTTTTCAGGGCAGTATTTATGTGCAATGCAAGAGTGATCTGAACCATGTTCCTGGAACAGCAAATGGGTGTTAATATTCCTCCACAATCCCAAACTTTTCAAGTCACCACAACCAGGATCATGCCTTGGCTAAAGGTACAGAAACCTCCTGGCCAGCAGAGACAAACTGTGTACCTTTGGTTCAGGTACCCCCCAGGCAGAGTCAGAGCCAACCCCAACTGAATAAAACAAGTTAATAAGAGCTGCCAAATCTGCTGGTAAAAGATTCTTTATACATTACTAGATAAAAGCACTGAGTCATCACCAGCACCTCAAAGAAAGGGCAAGTTCTTTCAACACAATCTGGAAACTCCTGCATTTTGTGTAAATAGTTGACCCTTATCCTGAGTCACTGGAAAAAATGCTGTGGCATGTGAATGAGTAAAATCCATACTGTGCTAGTCTCATATTTCAAAAAGGAGAAGATTAATGTTTAAGCAGGTTCTTGATTTAATAGTACCAAAAAGGGGAAAACAATGTAAAATAAAGTCTGTTTGTCCTATCAGTTATGCAAGTCTTTTATTTGGCCTTTTAACATAAGAGTAATTATTACAGAATTAAATAAATGTGAGCAGCTACAAAATAGTAAAATACTACTTTGACTTAATTCTGTGATAACTGAATAACTGCTTAAAACAATCACTGTGTTACAGAGCACACAGCTGTTAAGTTGGGGGATCTCTTGGATTTTACTGTTGCTGTGAGGAGGGAACAAAAAAAACTAAGAGGGGACACAAAACATCAGAGCAGTCAGCACACCAGTCTCACTGGCTGGTTCCTCAAAACACGGACATTCCTCAAAACCAGTGAGAGCCAAAAGTGTCTCCTTAACCTTTATTTGGTTTACATTAATCAATGCTGTGTGAAAAACTGATACTGGGATTAAAATGCAACTGGCATGGATGGGGAGGAGGGAAGGCCTTAAATGCTGAATCTTTACAGTCTGCTGACCTCAGTTTGTAAATCCCTCTCAAAACAAGATAACAGACACAGCCTATCTAAAGGTAAAAGGTATTGAATAAATATTTTTGTTTTCTCACGATGTAATGGATTTCCATTAATATCAGTTGCAAGTAGTAAGTGAATAACCTACTTTTAATTCCATGCAATGCTTGGGAACATACCAAACCCAACCAGTCCTGTGAGAACAGCCCTCTGCCAGTCTCAAACACAAAGACCACCCCTGGTACCCATCCTTTAACCTTGATTTGAGCCCCAGTTCCATCACCAACAACAAATCTGAGCTCAGTCCTTATCTACCTCTCCCTTCCAAAATCTTAGCATTTAGGGAAAGGAGAGAGGGATCCTCCTTGGGGAAGAGGGTTGAGGGAGCATGTCTTACACCTTCCTATTTCAGTTCTGCTTTTCACACCTCTATGGAACTCAGGGGGGATACTCTGGCAGATGAGAGGGTTTAGGAGGTGACACCTCGGGAGAACTCACCTTGAGCATTCCTCGGTACATGTTCGACACAGGAGCGACTTGATCCATGTTCCTGATCCCAAAGTCACTCATCTGAAAAATGAGAGGGGTCATGTTAAAAAAAAACTACACTGCCACGTAGGGAGCAAGCAGATGTGAACAGATGTGAACAGACTGCTCCAGTGCAGAGCATGGAACAGCTCACGGAATGAGAGACGGGCAAAGCTTTCCTTCTCACTGCCAACAGCCCAACCACACAGGGCACAGTTCCCATCCTGCTTCTTAACTGGGAGAGCTTTCACAAAGATTCTGTTAAGTCTGAAAAGCCCACAGAATTCCTTTGCCCACCAAGTATCTATTTCCTTGGACCTTTTCCAGCTTTCACCCATTATCTTAAGCGTTCAGCTTCGTGTTATTTTTGCTTACTGTATTCCCACTCACAGGCCATGATTCACTTCGGATTTTGGCTTCCAAAGGGAAGGAAGAGGAGTGACAGTGATACACCTTCACCTACTGCATTCACCCCTCTCACCCCTTTCTGAATAATCATTGAAGCCAACCCTCAGCACCGGGAACCTCCTGCCTTTACCGGGCAGAGCATCTCCAAACCACGTTGTCCTGGCACATTTTTGAAACACAGGATTAACATATTTATAAAGCTCTAAAGGGCCATGAGTTTTAACTGAAATGGGTTTGCACAGTAAAATACCCCTTTTTAAAAGAGCTGATAATGAGACCACTATCAGTAGGTTGATGCCACTGGAGTCAAAGCTTTATCACATCACCCTTATTACCAGGAATAGGGTTAAGAGAGGCCTGTGTAACTTGTTCTCCCATATATCACTTAAGGAAAAGAGTGATAAGATCCATATCCTCTTACTGACCTATGGGAGAGATGAAACATAAGGAATAAAGCCAGTTTTATGGCCTATTGTTCAGGTTTATTGTGATGCTGCAATTCAGGTGTCGGTGAATGATACCTTACCAGGCTGCAGTCCCAACAATTTTCCTTCCCCTTTTTCACAGCACTGGGCTAAACTCTCCTGCTCCCCAAAAAACTGCCTGAAAACATGCACTTGTGTTGAAATAGCCACAGAAGGCACTATCAAGATTTCCACAAAAAACTGTGATCACTTATTACAAGCCAGTTCTTTCATCAGCCACGATGAAAACAGTAAACACAATCTTAAATTCAGAAAAAGGTGGCAAATTAGGAGATAACAAAATAAGCCCAGCTTGTTAAAAACGACAACACGCTCAAAAGCTGTCCATATAAACAGAGAGGGAAATAAAAGCACCCAACAGCCAAAGACAAGGAGCCCTTTCATCCTCTTAAACAGCTGATCACTTGAAAATAAAAAATAAAAACAAATAACAAAAATAACAAGAGTCCTTAACCTGAAAGGCCTGTTTCAACTTCACTGTTATCAGACAGCAATATCAGGCTTGTAATTGGAATAAAATAGAACAACTGACTTTGAGAGGAATATTAATTAACATTACCCAAAAAAGTGCAATCTGCTGAACGATGTTTTTTACCTCAAACAGCACGTACAAATATTTACTCTAAATTACACATCTCATTGAGCAGCAAAGAATTTTACACAGCGTGAGTCTCACTCAGCAAGCATCCTAATCTGTTCATTAAATTTGCCACAGTTTAAACAACTGTTTAGCCTTGTGCTTGGCTTTTCAAAAAGTATACTTTTATAAATTTAACTGCCTTTTGTTTTGCCTTTGAATTCCGCTCTGGTGTCCAGGGATAACTGGCTGTAAGCCTGAGAGATCTGAGAGTATTTGGGAAAATATTTTATGTATATTCAGCAAGTTTAAGTCTGACCCCCGGCTAGGGCTAGAAATAAGATTTCTGGCACTTGTGTGCCATTCTGATCTCTCCACAAATCCTGTCAGGCATTTTCCCACTGCCTAAAAAGACTGGGATACTCTCCTTCCTGGTTTTTTTTGTTTTGTTTGTTTGTTTCTTTAGAGATGTTTAGGGTCTTAAGACAAAAGGTTTATACCTTTTGGATTGCTCATTAACCCAAGTCCCTGTTTCTCCATGCTAGGCTGCTCCACGGCCTTGCTGGAAGGAAAGCTTTGGAAAAACTAGACCAGTCGAATAACGTATGAAGATCCTCAGCGTGTTTTTGCAACACTCCAGCTTTCCTCCTCCAACCAAATACCTCCAGCAAAGGAATTTCTATATTCCTTGCTCATCGCACAGCAGCTTTCTCCCATCTGCAGCACAAATTCCCATCCCCGAGATCCGGAGATCCGGAGCCCTGGCGGAGTTATCGCCGGGCGAGCAGAGCTGAAAAGGCGACGTGGATTTTCACGGCACAGAGGGCTAAAAGCTGGCGTTCTGCTGGGCTTAGAAAGCTGCTGTTTAAGTTCAGAAAACACTCCGGTGTGACTGGGCCTCACCTCCAGCTCCTCCACTAATGCTGATGACTGCTGCTTGCCAGCTATAATTGGTTTAACTGGCAGGACACCTTCTTCAACACCCCCGCATAGCTGAGTGGGTGAACCAGAACAGGGTCAACAGGATCAGGCACTTATTAACTAATACTCCTGAATTCTGATCGCCTTCTTTTCAGCAACAGCCAGGTGCCTGCCACAGCTGGATTCAGCTGGGAAGCATCCACATGGAGAACCAAGGCGTGCCGGTGTCCCCAACGTATCTAATCTGCCTCCACTGTTATTTTTCCTTGAGCTTTATATATATATACATTTGGAGGAGGGGGGGGTGCCGATAATGTGCCTGGTTGTCGTTTTTCTTTTAAGTGGCAATTTTTTCAGACGGAAAAAACCCAAACCAACAAAGCTCCCTAGCAATAGGTTAGGAGACAACCGGAGCACCAATTCCCCGCGCAGCCCCCGAGCTCCCCAAGCGGGAGATAGCCGGGAGCCGGCATGACTTCTCGCACACATGACACACTTCGCCCACATGAAAGTTCGATGGGGGAGATCACACAGCCCAACATTTTTTTATTTTTTTTTTTTTTCTCCCGAGCCCCTTTAAAGTACTAACCAAATCCAGAGCGCGCTGCCCATTAACCCCTTCCTGCCGGGTCCCCTCCTCCACCCGCAGCTCCACCATCGCCCCCGGGGGAGGCCGCTCAGGGGGCCCGGGGGATGTGATGAGCATCCCCCGGGGGTACGCGGAGACCCCTCGGGGGGCCGCGCAGACCCTTCGGCGGAGGCGCGATCGGGGCGCTCCGGCGGGGAGAGCTCGGAGAGCTCCGGCGTGGAAGGGGCCGGAGCGCTCGGACGTGGAAGGGATCGCACCGACGAGCCTCCCCCCTTCCTCTCTCCCTCCTCTTCCCTCCCCGCGGCCGCCCCCGCCTCACCTGGCCCGCGATATCCCGGCGCTGCTGCGCGTCCCTCCGCGGAGGGGAGGCGGCACCGCGCACACGGAGAGAGTCCAAAACGACGAGGCAGCCAAAATATCCTCGATGTGGCCGCGCCGGCCAACAACAACAGCGGGGCTGATCCCAGCGGAGAGTCCCGGAGGAGGAGGAGGAGGAGGGGCGGGAGCAGGGAGGGCAGGCGGGTGCGTGGGCGCTGCCGGCCGAGCCGCGCTGGTGCCCCGGCCCGCGGCGCCGCGCCGATGCTGCGCTGGCTCCGCGCTGATGCTCCGCCGGTGCCTGCCCGCTCTGTGCCGCCCTCCCGCCCTCGCAGCGGCTCTTCAGCGGGAGGGGGAGGTGGCAGGACCCGCCTCCCCGCAAGCCCGGCCCCTCCGCTTGTTGTCGTGGCCGCCGCCGCTGGTACCGGCACGGCCCCGCTGGCTCGGTGATGCCAAGCGCGGCGAGGGGAGGAAAAGGGGGAAGAGGCAGTTTTGTCTCGTGCGGAGAGGCGGATATTATTTTATTATTTTTTTTCTTTTTTTCTTTTTTTCTTTTTTTTTTTTTTTTTTTGGTGAGATAATTCGAGCTGGACGGTTTTCCGTGCTTTGTTTTTAATTAGTGCCTCTCTCCGCCGAGATGGATGAGATTAGGAGAGTTAACCCCTGCAAATCCGAATATCTGTATAAACAGTCTGTTTGGGGATTAGCAGGAATTTCTTCGCAGAGAGGGTAATTAGAAATTCCTACGTCTGATGTCTAATCACTTTTGGAGCAACCCGGTCTAGTGGAAGGCGCCCCTGCCCACAGCAGGGGAGTTGGAACTGGGGGATCCTGAAAGGTCCCCTTTCAACCCAAACCATTCTATGATTCTATGATTTTATAATTCTGTGATTTTATGAATGGGCTGCCCAGGGGGGTGGTGGAGTCCCCATCCCTGGAGGTGTCCGAGGAACGACTGGACATGGCACTCAGAGCTCTGTCCTGGTTGACCAGGTGGGGATTGATCAAAGTTTGGGATGGATAACCTCAGAGATCTTTTCCAACCTAAGTGACTCTGTGATTCTGCGATTTCCAGAAGTAAACTATGACACTTGGTACTGTGGAACTTCAGGGATTACGTCATGTCGCACCTTCCACAATTATTTCGGGGAGTTCTTAATATAAACGAGATGAGATGTGAAAGCTTCAGCCTGTGAATCTCAGATCCTGTGAAACAGAGTTGGCGTTCCTCACACCTTGAGGAAAATTTGGTGGCCCTTGGAAAGCTGCAAGGAGCTCAATGACACAAAAAATGTGAAGTAACTTTCTGTTACATTTATTTTGTCAAACTGAGTCCCCCCTGAGGGGTTGGAGAGACTCGGTGGACATGCAGGAAGGGGCCTGGGTGGCTTTTCTTAGGTTGGAGCCACCTAATTTTCCTGATCCTCTTGCCACATTACCTACAACTGACTTATTATGTATGATAATAAACACTTTGGGTGTATTCAAACAAGGGGATCCATGTGTGCTTCCCAGCCCCCTGGCCTGGCTGTCCACTGGAGCCACAGTTTCTTCTTGCTTCCCCCTCGACTTCTGTGGATTTTCAGTAAACATCAGGGATCCAAACTGCATTTAGAGAGCTGTTCTTGAAGCTTGCTATTACAACTTGCTTTATTTAAACTATCTCCCATTTCAAATGAACACTTGTGTCATAGGGTTGTAACTTTTCTTGTAATAGGAGCCCACCAAGTTCTACTTCTCAGTTCCTCACCACATTTCAACTGATCCTTTACCTTTACCTGCAAACATTTTTGTCCATAAAAAGCTACAGTTTCTTAAATTTCCTCTTATATTTCCCAGTTATTTCTGTCTGCAGCAAAAGCTGGACCATACAACTTGTTACCCCAGAGTAAGATCCTTTAGTGTTTCCTTCAAACTCTTCAGAAAACTTTCTCTGTAGAAAAGTGGGATGTATTTCCCTCCTCAGGGGTCAAATGTTACCAGGAAAAACGTGACAGTCTACTCTGAGAGACTTAAAGAAGTGTCTTTATTATGCCAGTGACATTTCTTACTTCAGGAGAGCCCTGATCTAATAAGGCAACATCTGTTATAATCCTTAGGGAAACCATTAAAAACTGTATGTCAGCTGCATAGCAATTTTAATTATAACACTGGCAAAAAACAATTATGACACCCTTTATATAGGGGAAACATCTGTCAAAAAGATAAGATGAAAGGCTGGGAGTTATTTATTTCTTGCTAAATTAACAGTCTGGAACCCAGAGCAAAATTATTAACCCAGGCCATATTTCACTCTACTGATGTGTCTTATTTTTAGAGAAATCCTTCCTGTGTAAGAGTATTTAATTTCTTTAAATAATACTTATTGTTAGTATACAAACAGACTGTTGCTCCATTAGAAGTGTGTGTTTAGTGGGCTGGAGCACATGATGTATGAGGAGGGGCTGGGTTTCATTAGTTTGGAGGCAAAAAAAAAGCAGGCTAATGGAGAACTCATTGCTGGTTTCAAGTGCTTAATGGGAGGTCAGAGCAAAGAAAGAGCCAGGCTCTTCCAGAAGTGCACAGCGGCAGCAGGGAGAATGCCAATTTGATATTTGGAAATTAATGTTCCCAGTGTGAGTGAAAGCTCTGTCTGTGGCAGCCTCTGATCACCACCAGCCAAAGCAGAAGGTCAGAATTGAGACCTGCAACTTTCCAGCCTGAGTTACTCCATAATTCTGTGATCCCTCTGCTCATCTGCAAAACGTAACATTTTTTTTTAAGCTTAAGAAAAAGAAAGTCAAAGAAAAGAAAAAATTACTTTGGCTGGGTTTTGGTTCTATTTTAGGAATTGTCCATCCTCCTCACAATTTCTTTAGCTCTTACCCATGTTGTTTTTTTTCCTACGTGTGTTGTCACACTGTCAGCCAGAGACAAAAGGGGGGGGTTTATATCAACTTAAGAATAATTACGGAATCAGCATCTAGCTTCAAGTTTTTGAGATTTTGTTGCTGTTGTTGTTGTGGCAGATCTACTGGTGCTTTATTCTTTTTAGCGGGGAAAACTGGTGGTACTCAAGACTAAAGTGGCTAGAAAGGGAAAAGGAAAGAAAAGGGATAAAGGCTAAAGAACAACATGTTGCAAAGTCCCCTTTTCTGTGCTAGTCCAGATAAACAAGACTTTTTTTTCCAGTCCTTCTTGCTCGTAAATGTTTTTTGTTTGAATGAAGACCCACGCTGCAAGTGAGAGCTAAGGAGTTATTTCTGGGTTTTTAAGTGTCTTTCTCTGCAGTGGTGTCTCAGAAATAAGCTGGGCAATTACCTTCTTGTAGAGAATTAATAAAGGAGCTTGATAGAATTTTTTTTAAGCACCTAAGAACATGGCATTTTGGCCTGGAAGCAACGGATGGTTGTCCAAGGGGGGCATCATTTGGCCCCGTATTTCTGGTGTGAGCAGCTGCAAAGCTGAATTGTGGGTTCCTCGGAGGCAAAGAGCAGCAGCTGATGGTCAGGGCATCCCAGGGAATGGTGCCTGCACACGGAATTCTTACAGGGGACAACAAAGAGGGGGAATAAGATCCTAAAAATGTGGAGGTCTGGAGCACGGAGAGGTATGTGGAAGAGCTGCATTGCAGCCGGTGCTCCGGAGCAGCGATGACTTACTCCTCCAGAATTCCTCTTGCGCCACGGGGAGAGGACACAGAGGAGTGAAAATCCCTGTCGTGCTGTCAAAGTATGTGTCGCTCCCTCATCTGCATGTTGGCTCAGCTCCTCTGCCTGAGTATGTTTGGGGTGCACGTGTCCCTCCTCCTCCTCCTCTTCCTCCTCCTCCTCCTCCTCCTCCTCCTCCTCCTTCTCCTGCTGCTGCTCCCAGGAGGAGGGTTTGCCATGGACCCCCGTGGGTGTGTGGTGGGCACTCAGGGGTCCCTGATAACCCTGTGCCTCCTCCCTATTCCTACAGCCCCAGTGATGCCTCCCCGTTCATTTGCATTCGGCGGCGTAAATAAACAGAGCCATCCTGAATTTGAAAGGAGAGGCTGTATATTTGTGCCCCCGAAAGACAATTAACAATGAAGCTCCAGTAGCCACCGGCTGTAAGCTCGAGGCATAAAGGCTCTCAGGAAATAACATCTTTGAGGAATAAAGGCCCGGCTCTCCCTGGCTTGAAATAGCAACTTCAAACAAGACGCTATTATGGCCGAAACAAAGGATGAAACTCGTTGACTCTGCCTTTCAAACGCAGCTAAAACAAAATATTTATACAGGTTTGTGGAGGGCAGGCAGGGAGGGAGGGAAGGGGGGGGGGTATAAATCTAATTTTTCCTCTGATTTTTTATTATTCCCGGTTAAAGCACCGCTGATTTTCCCCACCGAAGAAAAGTTCTCTCCTCGGTGTTCTCAGTGCACCGAGTGTGACCAAGATCATTTCTGTGAGGGCATCTCGGTGAGTCACGAAGTGTGGCGAGGTATTCGTGTGTGTGTGTGTCATTATTCTGAGCACACGCAAACCAAAAGGAGTAATTACTGACAGAGGAGAAAAAAAAAAAAAAAAACAACAAACCATGGCAAAGCCTGAGCAGTAGCAGAAATTGCCACGTTTTGCCCATAAAATGCTGCGTTTCACCTTCATGAAACTGAGGGAAAACAGGTAATCTCCCAGCTCCCATAAAGTATAAAAATGTGAAGTCCTCATGCTCCTGGGTTTTTATTAATTAAGTGAAAATGTTACAAGCATGCACAAATAATGTTGCCAGCGGACAGGGGAGATGCCTGACACATGAACTGTAGGATGATGCCTCAGATGACTGAAAAACCTAAACCTTTACCTTACATGCTAAAGCACAAGATTAGCTGTTAAACTGGCTAATGCTTAAGAGATCGCTCATACCATTTTTGGGTGTTTTTAATCCATTTCATGCATTCTGAGGCATAAAATAAAAAGCACATGTTAATATTTTAAGGCCAAGTGTATTCAGAAACAACAGAGTTTAATAATTTCTTTGGGATGACTTGGTTCTAAAAAGTATGTTTGAGCTTCCTTCAGCAACAGAGCTTTTTCTTTTATTCCCTGTATTTCACGTACTCCTGGTTTCGTTTAAGAACCACTTTGTGCCCAAGCTTATGATTCTCCTGGTCAGCTCACTAATCACTGTGATGTGGCCTTCAGTGAGGTAAGGGCAGTTATTCATCCTACTGGGTATGGTTCCCCTCTTCTCCTCCCCCATCACCAAAAAATATGTGAGTTTTGCATCTGTTAAAGTTTGGGGAAGGGGGGGGACATCAAAAGACTTCTCCCTTGGACATATACATCTGTAAAAGTTGTCACAGCTCTTTAAAAACTTTACCTTAGCCCTTAGGTGTGTTGATGCTGATGTTTACAGCACAAAGTGAGAGAGCCCATGGCTTGGAAGCCTGACTTGTCACCGCTGCTCTTGCACTTCTGTAAGTGGGAACTTGTCTGTGTGAGCACTGGGTGTATTTTTGGAACAATGATTTAAGGTTGCTTTTTTTCATACTGACATAAACTCCTGTGTGTCAGTGCCTGAGCCTTGGCATAATAAAGTCTGTTCAGCTTTTATTTTTTTTTTCTATTAACTTCTTTATTATTCTCAACCTGCTTTGTTCTCATTCACCCTGCGGAAGAGGACACTGAGGTTGGAGCTCCTCGGGCTCTGCAGCTCCTCCTGAGGGGCAGGGGAGGGGCTGCCAGAGCTCCAGCAGCGTTTGGACAACGCTCTCAGGGACAGGGGGGAGTGTTAGGGTGTCCTGGGCAGGGCCAGGGCTTGGATTTTGATGATCCTTGTGGGTCCCTCCCAACTCAGGATAGTCTATAATTCTGTGATTAATCCCTCACTTCCCAGAGCAAATTCCCAGTTCCCTTTTTCTCTTGGTTGACTTCTGTCTGTGTGGTGAGCTGTACAACCCAAGTGCTGAGTCCTGGCAGAACTTGTGCCACTGAAAGTGAGCTCAGAGTCATATCTAATCACTCGGTTCTTTTTGGCAAGTAAACACTATGATTTCATCCACGTATCCCTCCTCCTGCATGTTCAGTGCATATCCACATCCTTACAAAGAGCAGTGGTGAGTCTTGCTGTGGTCAGTGAATAAGAATATTTCTGTTTACACAATATTTTGAAATTCATTCAGAGCTGGCAGGTGTTACATGTCGGGACCTGAGGGAGCTGGGTTATTTTTAGCCTGGAGAACAGGAGGCTCAGGGAGGGCTTTATTGATCTCCAAAACTACCTGAAAGGAGGGTGGAGCCGGGGGTGGGGTGGTCCTTCTGGCTCTGCTCCCAGGAAACAAGTGATAGGATAAGAGGAAACGGCCTCAAGCTGCACCAGGAAAGGTTCAGATTGGACATCAGGAGGAATTTCTTGCTGGAAAGGGTGGTCAGGCCTTGGCAGGGGCTGCCCAGGGAGGTTTGGAGTGCCCAGCCCTGGAGGTGTCCAGGGCAGACCTGGCCGTGGCACTCAGTGCTCTGGGCTGGGGGACAGGGTGGGGATGGGCACAGGGGGGACTGGATGATCTTGGAGCTCTTTTCCAACCTAAATGATTCCAGGATTCTCCTGGGAAGTGCAAAAAATCACCCATTTGAGTGACCTTGACTGAAATAATATATATGGAAGGCCTATATCCCATTTTATTCACCTGCCCTTGGGTTGGAAGGCTGTTCAGGCCTTTCTCTGAAGGAATTCCACCCTAATCCCACAGAACCAGGAAGAGGAAAGGCAATGCCAGCTTTAGCCATGAGTGGGTGTCTACGTGGTTGTGCCCACTGGTAGACTTGGAAAACTGCCTGCCTTTGATTCACAGACACCTTCTCTGTGAAGAACTGCTCTGCCTTAGTCAAACTGGCTGTCTTTTTGCTTTTTCTTCCCCAGGGGGGCACGATGTCAAATTAGCCACTTTAACAAGAGAGGGAAGCTTTGTATCGGCCACAACACACGTTGTCTGGAACACCTACAAGAGAAATTCACTTCATAACATTATAAGCAGCAGTTGCTGTATCTGCCCTGGTTGTTGGCCTGCTGGTTTTTTTTTATAACAATGGAGCAGGTGCACAGCCTGTATCTGTTATCAGGATCTACTATGGTTTAAGCAAACAACGATTTGCTCACATTGTCTAAGTGTTGCACACACTCTGTTACTCACCCCGTCTAGTGCTTATCAGAATGCAAAAAAAACAACGTTTGGGATGAGTCATTAAGGTTCATTAAAGAATATCTTTGTCATAACAGCAAATGAGGGAGAAAGATGGAAGGGCTGGGCAGGGGCATGTTTAGTATTTGTGGGGAACGCAGGGCATATGCTGGGTGCCAGTGTTGGAAACAGTATTGTTTTATAGAGGATTATTAGCAGAGCAAAAAGTGAGCTCTAGTGAGAAAGTTCTGTATTTGAAGTTGGAAATAATTAGCTTTTGAGGGGGACCTGGGTTATAGGGGGGTACCCCACACCAGTGTCAAAGTGGGGCCAACCCCTAAGTGTTGCTTCACCCACGTGCAGCTTTGTTAGTGGCAGAAGCCCTGGGGTCCCCTTGCCTTGCTAGCAACGATCCCAGCAAAACAGACATCCCTGCAGGATGTGACAGGGCCACTGGTGTGGCTGCCTGTCCCTGTCCTGTGTGACTGTGGCCCTACACGAAGCCCAGATGCTGCAAACACTCTGCAGGCACTTAATGATGCACAGGGCTGAAACTGCCACCTCTGTGATGCCACTGGCCAGCAAACACCCTGTGCCAGGCTGGCATAAAGCAAGGGGAAATCATTTCCTTAGGCCACGAGAATCTGTGGAGCTTAAGCATTAGGGTTCACCCCCCCTGCCCCCAGGAACAACAAAACCAGTCTTAAAAGTATTTTCTGGGTTGTATTCTGGAAAAAAAACTACATAAAAACAAAGCAAACCCGAGCCAGGATTGATCGAACCTTTGTATTCTTTTTGCTCCTGGGTTTTTGTCTTCTTTCTCCAGCACAGGCTTCACCCTGTGGGGGAGCACTGTAAGCAGTTCCTCTCCATGCAAATCCCCGTGCAGCTTTGTCCCCGGCAGCATGGGCTCCCCTCTGTGGGCCAGATGTGCTTTTCTCCTCACCCACGGGAGCGTTTCCATAGCTGAGGAGCTGATCCTGCTGACAGCATCGAGATTTCTGGAGTCACTGCTCACTCACAGGTGTGAAGTGGATGCTCTCTGGCCTCGGGCAGATAAACAGCCTCGGGACTGTGTTGCCCTTGTGCCTTTTCCCGGCATTGGAAGTCTTTTAATTAGGGAAGAAATAAACTGTGCACACTATTTCTTTCTTTGCTGTAGCACAATCTCTTTCCTTTGTCGCTGTGCAAACTGGTTTTCTTCGTGTGCCTGGTTTGCAGAGAAAGCTGATGCTTGCCCAGAAGTCTGTAAATGAGAACATATATCCTACTACAACCTTTACATAACCATTCATTTGCTTTTTATCAATGTCATCCAGTGACTGCTGCTCACATCACAGCTTTGACTCTGCCCACGTATGGAAGTTGAACTTTGGAAGCAATACGCTCCCAGGTCCTGCTCCAGCAAGCTCTGTTGATTCCCATAAGATTTATTCAAGCAGATCCTGTAGTGCTTTTCCTCTCCTCCTGTCACATTTTGCCCAGAAGAAGAGCCAGAACCTCAGCTGGCTCCCCCCTCCTGTCAGGGAGTTGCAGAGCCAGAAGGTCCCCCCCGAGCCTCCTTTTCTCCAGGCTGAGCCCTCCCAGCTCCCTCAGCCCCTCCTGCTGCTCCAGCCCCTTCCCAGCTCCCTTCCCTTCCCTGCACACACTCCAGCCCCTCAGTGTCTCTTCCATGAGGGCCCAGAACTGGGCACAGCACTCAAGTTTTGTCCTCACCAGTGGCAGCAGAGATGATGCTTCCCGAAAGGGAATTGCTGGACTCTCAGCCCCAAGGACCAGCATTTTTGTAGTAGCAGTTTCTTACTGTTAAAAAAAAAAAAGAAAAAAGAAAAAAAAAGTTGAGGATTATATAGAAAAAGTCCCACAAATCCTTAATTAATGCACTGGCTGCTTCCCACATCATGTATCTTGACATTAAAAGCTTCCCTCACTTTCCTTAGGTCTCGACATCCTGTGTCGTTACACGCTCCAGTGGAGAGCTTAAGTTACTGAGAACGAGGTGAAGAGATTTTGAAGGAGCACCCTTCACTCCTTTTGCTGTTTTCAAGGGTATTGAAAGTACACCCAAAGGAATTTAGTTTTTCCGGGATATTTCCTTCTCCCACCCCTGCACGTGCACCCTCCTCTTCCCTTGAGAGGAACACATCCCAAAAGAAAAAGTTTGTTTACCAAGTAATTGTTCCACGGGCTCGTGATTTCTCTGCAAGGATGTGTTTCAGCTTGGATTTAGCTTAAGGAAATGAGATTCACGGAGTCACTCAGCCTTTTTTTCCTTTTTTTTCCCTTCTGGCTTCCTGTTGGCCCCGACCAACTTTTGAACCATTTGGTCAGTTCTAACCGAAGCTGGGAAGGATCTCGTGATCTGAGGGAAATGAAGTTCTTGAATGGCTTAGAAATTAGAACCAGCAGGGTGGATAAAAGACACCAGAGCTTGTGTCCCCACAGAGATAAAGGCAAGAAATATGGGCTCGACTGTATTTTTTTTTTTCCCAGAGAATCACACAAGAAATAAATGCTGTTAACAGGAACCTTTGATCAGAGCTCACATCTTACTTAGGCTTGAGAGAAGAACTTTTTGCATTATTAGAGATGAGATAAGGCACTCTAAGGTGCAAGCCATGGGACACCAGCATCATTTGTCCTGCTGCTCACAGAACCACTTGCTGCTGTGGAATATTTAATGCATTCAGTGGGTTTTCACCACTTCTTAGGCTCTGTCTCGGGCATCTTTTAGGGGGGGATTTGGTGAGGTGTGAGAGGAGACCTGTGTTGCTGTTTCAGTGTTGCCTGAAGAGCAGAATTGTCAGGATCAGCCTTAAATCCAAGTGGTGGGGCTGGGTGACTCCCAGGCTTCACCAGGAGATGCCAAATGGACCCATTCCCACTCAAACGAGATCCACAGTGACTGAAGGTCTGAAGGCTGTTCCCCTTTTATTAATTAGTGAGCTGGCAAATGGCCACTGCTATTAATACTTAGGTTTGCCAAATCTTACCAGGAATGGGAGAGCAAGCACGGAAAATGGGCACCTATCCATCCCTAGAGAGTGAATCAGATATCCTATTTTATTTCAGGATGATCATTAATGACTCCTTTCACTTTTTTTTTTTTTTTTAAGTACCCAGTCTGTAAGGAACTCAGGGGGGAACTCAGGCTAGAAGTGGCAGCTTCCCAGTGGGAAGAGGACCTTCCATGCTGTGATAGTCTTCTGGATTTCAGTGCAGCCTACCTAAATCCTACCAGTTTCCCATATTTCCAGTGTTTCATGGCGGATGGTAAACCCCATATGTAGTGGTGGGATTGGAGATATACATTCATTTTCCTGATATTTGGGATGCTAATCATGCAGGTGATAATCTTAAGTGTGTGCTTAGCAATGTTGACCTTGGGATCTGCCCATCTTTTGTCTCTGGGTTTAAAAAAAAAAAAAAAAAAAATTTCCTGGTTATCTTTTTGACATCTTTTGTAAACAGTAAATCCAAGAACAAACTCTGTAAAGCTCTTAACCCTAATCTTCCCAACAAAGGTCGAATTACCAATTATGCTCTGTGTTTGTTTTCGCCCTTCGGGTCTCAATTATCCTGCTTGCTTTTGCTCCAGGGGGCTCTGTGAGGCTCTCAGGCCAGGTTTTACCTGAGGAGAGCAATCCATTCCTTTTCCAAAGGCCTGCCATCTGGTTTAAAGAGCGCGAGAAGAGCTCGCGCTTCGTGACACAGAAACGGCGGCTTTTGAGCCGTGGTTTTGCAGAAGCAGCGGATTGACTCGTGCAGGATCCCAACCTGCTCTCTAACTCTGCTATTTGAACACGTTTTCCGTGCTCTCCAGAAGAAGCCCAGTGGATAACCAGCTGCTTTGCACTGTTTTAGGTGGAAGAGGAGGCAAAGTCGCGCTGCGGGAGAAGGCACAAAAGCGGGAATGTGGGAAGGACTGAGCCTCGTGAGTCACGGCCCTGGCGAGGGCTGCAGGCCTGGGGCCAGTGTGATGTAAAGCCTCGAGTTAAAAAAAGGTGTTGAGGTGACAAACCACCAGGGTGACTCCAGCAGCTGGTGTGGGGAAAGGTTGCAGATGGAAGAGAGGAGGTTGGAACGGTTCAGAGGGAAGGGAAATGTCCTCTTGGAGAATTACGTCTCCTATTTTTTCTGTGGGGGATATTGGTTTAAAACTTACCAATAGTTTCATGAAGCTTGTTTTCCTGCATCTCTCCCTGCTGGATTCCTGATTAATTCAAGCTTCCCAAAGTTTTTCTTTCAGTGAGGACTCTGGCAAGATCCCTCTCCTCTACTCAGTTGCTCATTTTCAGAAAAGCTAGGAGCATAATATATTTGAGACCTCCTGTCTGCTGTCAAATTGAACTGCAGCTGGCCAGAGGGTCAAAATTATTAAAGAAAATGATCAGTCACCTCAAAAATCCCAGAACCATGTATAAAAATGTGATAAAAAATAGCAAAATATCCAAATTAGCTCAGCAGCTTTTAAATATCAGCCCAACACCCCTTAAAGAATTGCATACTGTATGTTTCACTTAAAAATGTGGCATATTTAACTCTATTTTTTTAAGAAATACTTTTAAAAAGAAATATTTTTTTTAAGTTTATTTAACTTTACTTTTTTTTTTAGCTAAAGCTAAAAACATGCCAGAAATTTGTGATTTTGGTGAACCAAAAATTCAGAGAAGAGCTCTGAGAATTAATGTATCATGTCGTTGGCCAATGTTCTGGTTCCCTTACTGGGACAACACTCTGCTTCCACCCCAGGAATGACTTTTCCCAGCAGAGCAGGTGGTTGAACAGACAGTTTGAATATTTGATAGCACACACCGAGGTGTTTGGATGAACTGGTCATTTACAAACAAAATCAATAGGCATGCATCTCTAGGGAATAGTAAACAAAGCTGGAGTCATGCCTAATTATTGGGATACAGCTCTGTCATCAGCTCCTTCTCTAGATACTATTATTTATAGAAATGATTATTATGCAGCGTTTAAATTTGGGATGCGCACGGTTCTCTAATTGGGGGCTGAACTTGTGTTTGGCGATCTGGATTCCTCTCCTTACTCACCTGTCTATCATTTATAAAGATTATATATCTGAAACGTGACCTGTACATAATTATAATTAATTAAGTCGCCAGCAGTATGCTGAAAAACTCGCATTTAAATCAGGGGTTGAATAATTAAAGCAATTAGCAGAACTGACTGTTTGCAATATGGCTTCTTGAAAATGTGGAATAATTGCTAATCTTCCAGGCAGAGATGGACAGAACATCAGCCTGGTATTCAATTTTGTAAATATGAATTAGGTGAGGTGGTGCAAGCACGAAACCCTTGTTTTTTTGGTTGAAATCGGGGGTCACGTGAGCTGCGCCAACGACAGCCCAGCAGATTATTTCGGGCCACGGTAAGTTCAGGGTGTCCACGTGGATCACAGAGCCATTAAATTAATGAATTAAAACATTCCCCTCTCCTTGGCTTTCATCATTTTTATTTATAATCCTTAATGTGTGTGGTCGGGACGGTGCCGCTCAGGGAGTAACAGTCCTCCCTCCTCACCCGCTGCTCGTCCCTACGGATGTGGCGCTTGTCCCTGGGGATTTGTACGAGCTGCAGCGCATCACCCTGCCCACTCCGTGCCTCCCTGTTGATTATTTATTTCAGGAAGGCGTGAGGGAATCCAACACCCACGCCTGGCAAACTCACCTCCCCGTCACCGTGCCGGCCGCGGTGCCGGAGCCGGCACGCCACGTGTGGGAGAAATCAAGAGGAGGAGGTGCAGCGTGGAGAAACCAGACCCAGCCTTCCCAGCTTCAGATGGGGCCCACAAGGGCTTGCTCAGCCCCAGCCCAGCCTGGTGGAATTCTGCTCCCAGGCAGATGGCCTAGATAGGGACGTCTCCTTGGAAGAGCTGGGCGCTCACAGCTCCACCTGGGGAAAGGCGGGTGGGTGACTCAGAGCAGCGTCTGGATTGGGAAGGTGTCCAAGCGAGGCAGCCTGGAGGGGCAGAACCTGCCCCCAGCCTCCCGGGGCAGCGCTGCACGTCTTACTCAACGCCGTCATCAGGTGCTGATGGATGATCCTATCGGCGTCTTGCCCAACTCCGCTGCCGAAAAAAGTGTGTCATGATACCGGCGAGTATCAGTGGGGCGCCCTCAGAGAGGGCTGGGGAATTCCACGGACTGGGGTGGCACTACCCTCTCCTCTCACAGCCTCCCAGCCCAGGGATGGAGGGGATCAGGGGGGAGCTGCAGGTCCTCGAGGAGGACGGGCAGCTGTGGGACACGTTCCCCGACTTGTGCTGCCTTCTGGTGCTTCCAACTTCTCATCTGCAGCTCAACCAATAATCTGCAACTTGGATTGGTGAATTTGTGTCTGTGCCGGCAGGCACAGAGGGTGGGATGTGTGACACCCACGCTGCGTGGCAGGTGAGCTCACTGTAAAACAAGGCTGATTTTACACACATTTTTGTTGTCTTTTTGAAGGCCTGGTGTATCTGTGGCGCTGGGGACTGTCATACGAGATAGGCCAGTTCAACTACTCAATTGAAAGCTCAGTTAAATAATTTATTGCAGGAGCTTAACTTTTGTGCTATTTATGCACCCCAAGAAAGTCAAGAGAATATTGCCAAATTTTGCTCTCAGAGACACACATGAGTTTTCCAGAACTTGGATAATTGCTTTCCGTGTTTTTCCTACGTGGACTTGGATAATTGCTTTCCATGTTTTTCCTATGTGTCACATGTGATTTTTTAAGAGACCTTAAAACACTCATTTTCTACGCTATGCTGGGGGGTTTTTTCCCCCTCAAATCCCTTCTGAACAAAGCACTCTGAGACTGTAGAAGTGTGGGCTGTGTTCCAGCCCAAGTGTGGAATTTTTCCGTGATCAATCTTGAGCACATGAACGATGCAGAACTGGTGGGACCTTGCTGGGACACTGAACCCATCTCCCTACCCCAGGGCTTTGTGCCATTCAGTGTCTTGTGTGTGACAGGGACAGCCAGCTCTTTAACAAGCTTGGAGGTATTTTTAGAACTTGATAAAATGGCACTTCATAAAACACCAATTGAGCAGCTCGAAAGGGGAAATAAGAGTGGAGAGACTTGGGGAAAACATTACTGTATTTTTAATTATCAGGCCTTTTGATGTTGTCAGCCCGTACCTTAAGCAACGGGAATAATTGTTTAACTTCCTTCCTATTTCATGTGGTCATTTTATGGCTTAGAGGCACGACTTTGCTCCTGAGTTGCCATTTACAGCTGTGGTCAGCCCAGGGGGAGGGTGTTCTGTGCCACACAAATACCCTGGCAGTGTATGGAAGCATCCTTCCTGGAATGGGCCTCAGGCTGTGCCAGGGGAGGCTCAGGTGGGACATGAGGAGGAATTTGTTGCTGGAAAGGGTGGTCAGGCCTTGGCAGGGGCTGCCCAGGGAGGTTTGGAGTGCCCAGCCCTGGAGGTGTCCAAGGCAGGCCTGGCCGTGGCACTCAGTGCTCTGGGCTGGGAACAAGGTGGGGATGGGGCACAGGGGGGACTGGATGATCTTGGAGGTCTTTTCCAGCCTAAATGATTCTGCAATTCCTTAATTCCCCTTTTACAGGTCCGTACATCTCCAAAACTCATCTCTTTGCCCTTTTGCCCAGCGTTCCTTGCACGGCACCGCTCCTTTTTGCCTCTTTGCTGCTCTCCTGGGACTTCCACAAAGAAGTTGGTGCTCATTAGTAATAATTACTGCAGCAAAGACCCACTTAATGAACTGGAGCTCAACTTTCTCCATCCTTAGAGGCAGGACCTGGGAACGAGGACGGCGCTGTGGGGCAGCAGTGCCCGCAGTCAGTGGTTTGTCAGAGCACTGTGACCCTGGGCTCTAAAAACACGCTGTTTTTCACAGGAAATGCGTGTTCACTTCATGGAATCCACTGAAATTTCAGCTTGCTGGGGCTGAAATATTCCCATATATGGTATTGGCACACGAAAAGCCCTGGGCTGAGCTGGAGAGGGAGGCTGAGCTCTCTGATGCTCCGTGGGAGTGGGAAGGGAGTGGGAAGTTCTCCTTGGGAAGGGGCAGAGGATTTCCAGTGCACTCCAGAGTTTGGTAGCTGAGCTGGCAAAGGGTCACCTTCCTCAAAACAAAAGAAAAGTCGAATTTTGTGGAAATAAATCATTTTGGTGCAAATGGGAATAAGATTTCAAGGGGTGCTAAAATCTATAGAAAGGCACAGGTCTAAAGTTAAAGCAAGATTTCATCATGTTCTATATTGTATACTCGTTATTCTCACTCAGTTTGGCCAGTCCACACCAGCTGAGGTCTGGCCCTGTGGATGGAGCCTAAGTTTATTGTTCTGGATTTTTCACCTCCAGTTTAATAGTCCTGATGGCCCAGGGCAGGGCACACTCAGCTCTTTAGGTAAAGGCATTTTAGATCAGCGTTAGCTGAGATTCTTTTTCACAACACTCCCATTCACAAAGGAAGGAAAGAGTTAATATTCTTGCAGCTGAAACTCTTGTTTCTTCATGAGCTAAACATGCTGAGAAGACCAGCAAAATATGGTGATGTCCACAGAATGCTCCCTGTTCAGTGTGACAGCTTGTAGGCCCTCACAGGGAGAGACCAGGATACTCAGCAGATTCCCAGAGTGCCGTGGATGGGGTCCTTAGGATGTGAGTTTCTCCATCACAGTGTGGAAAGGAGCTTGGATGAATCCAGCAGTTTGTTTTCCCTTGCCACTGACCCCAGAAGGCAGGTTTTGACTCCCTGTGGTGATGTGGGATGCTCAGTCAAGGAGATTCACACTCATCCCCAGAGCTCCAGGGAGCCTCAGCAGAAAGGATAACACTGAAAGGGTGATACGAGAGGGAATTCAACTCCTGGAAGAAATCTGGGGGATTAGTGGCCTGCAGGAGACCTCTGAGAAGCTGCCTGGATGCACAACTTCCCTCATCCACACATCCCATCCTGAGAAAACAGGGATATTCTGGGATTCCAGAACCAATGACCACATGTGTGTAGATCCCTTGTACAGTAGAAGATTTTCCAGGGAACAAAGTGGTCAGCTTTATAGACCTGAAAAAAATGGTCTACAACTAGTCTATGTTCTTAAAGAAGCATAAAGAGGCTGCAGTGGGGGAAGAAAATGGACTCTTTGTCTTAATTTGAACGAATCATCCCCAAACCAGGGCAGGCCCACCACCCACTGCAGCAGAGCAGCTGCCTCAGTGCCTCTTCACGTGGGGACAGCAGGCTAGAGTAGACTGAGAAATAATACATGATGGAGAAGGTTGTTTGGAGAGAGACTTTCACATTTCTTGTGGCTTTGCCTCTTCCCAGTGATGCAGCGAAGGACCGTCTGCCACGGGAAAAACAGTAACCCCTGGAGAAACACCCGGCAAACTCCAGCCTGAGCACTCACATCCCTGTATTTGTAAACATTCTTAGCATATCTCTTCTTTGGGATGCATCCAAAACTGGCCTGCACTCAAATGCTGTTTTATTTCTGCTGCCTGATGCAGTTCATCACACTTCTTTTTTTTTTTTTTTTGCTGTGTTTCGCTTGTTTTCACCAAAGAACTTCCAGCCAGACACTTTGGTTTTGTTTGTTTGTTATGATAGCTGGTGAATATCGTGTCGGGAGCGGGGGGAAATAAAGGTTGAAGTGGAAATTTTCTAATCAAAGTCACTGCTCTTTGTTGTTTGTAATCTGGAAGAAGACAATGTGGATGGATGAGTCAGTGTCAGTGGTGTCTCTGATGCTCTTGAAAGAAAAGCTTCCTTATATAAACACCTGAGTGATCTGATGGAATTTTCTATGTGTTCTTATGATAAATGAACTTTAAAATACTAATTAAGAGCCTGAGAAACCTTTGGACACCGTCTTTTAGTGCCACAGCATGAGTGAAAAACATCTTTCAGGTCTTCCCTACGAGTCGAGGCAGAGACTTCAGCGTGCTTGTTTTTTTTTTTCTCTTTTTCCAAATTGGAAGGAATTTTCAAGCTGTGTGTAAGCACTCATTCATGCTTAGCTATGTGTAACTGGATTTAGAACAGTAATCTTGGCACTGGTTTTTCTTTCCCTCTAAAACGCATATTTTCCATGAAGTAGCGCAGCTAATGAGTGTTGCTATTTGTAAGGAAGCCTTTTTTTTTTTCTTATATTTTTTTTTTTCCCAGGTTGCCAGTGAATCACTTCAGGCTGTGACCTTATCTGATCTTGCACACTCAACAGGGCTGGGACTAATCAATAATTGGTGAGGTTTCATCAGCGGGGCCGTGGGTGCTGCCGGAAGCAGTTTGGTGATTAAGTCGTTGACACTCTTTCTCTCCACCATTAAAGAAACTCTGTCCCACTGAAGCCCTGGTGGGACTCAGCCTTTTGGATGGGATGGAAAACAGACCTTCCCTGCTCAACCCTCATCACCATTTCATGGTGTTTTTCATGTGTGAGGAAACTGGGACTGTTCATCCAGGCGGTCCTGGCCGGATTCCAGTCTTAATAATTGTTTTCTGCTTAGTTTCCTTCGGTTTCAATGTAAACTGTTATTCTTCTTTGTTCCCTAACCCAAGGTGTTAAAAAACTGCTTGGGATGATTGCTGGGAACGCTGCCTGCTGGAGGGTGGGTGCGATTCTGCTGCCTCTCAACTTTATCGAGTATTTTGTCAGCTTCTCAAAGGGCTCCCTCTGTGAGCCGCTGATAACATCCTATGGAAACATCTGGACAGGGTGAGCTTTTCAGCTTCCTGCGATGGAAAGGCTTTGGCTATTGAGGTGCACAGATGCAGCCTGAGCTGCATTTGATGTTTAGATCATAGACAAAACTTTTTTTCCCTGTCCTGTGACAACCTCTGGGAATTATTAGTGTTGGCGTTAAAGTGCTCTGTCAAGCACAGAGGGGATGTCTGAGTGCCTTTCTTGTTTGTTTGTTTTCGAAAAACGTGTAAGGACAGCCTGAAAAGCTCCCGGTGTTTGTTGGTGGTGGCATTCCCTGAATGCTTCCAAATCCCTGCTCCTGCTGGAGAAACAAAGGAGATTTAGCGGCCCATCTCCCGCCCCACCTCCCCACTTCTGGTTCAGTGCTGCCCCTCCAGGAACAGAGAGGGCATCCAGGACGTTTCTCTGAGCTAACAGGGAATCGGGAGTGGGGGAAAAGACTTGGTATTCCTGGTGTTTCTGGGAATCACAGATTCCCAATCAGGAATATGGGCCGCTGAAGGCAGCACTAGGCTTTGGAAACACCAGTGTTCCCCCTCCCCTCAGGAAAACCAGTCAGGTTACACGAACCATTCAGGTGATTTCTGTGCATCCCAGGAGAGGCCAGTTCCAGTTCCTGCTCCCCCTTTCCCAGTTCAGCTGCTGGTTTTGCCTGGGTTGCTTCTTGGGAGCAACAAAATTCAGAGGAGTAGGAAAGGAGGCATTGGCTTCCTCGAGCTGGAGCTGCAGCTGCTCAGACGAAACCAGAGCAAAATAAACTTGTCAGAATGAGATTGCTTCAAGCTGATGTGAGAGGTTTGAATTTCTGTGGGGAAAACAAGAATCCCAAACCCCTGGCTGAAGCCTGGGCTGTGGATTCACGCCTTCTCCTGGCTGCAGCTCTGCCAAGTGGAGCTTATCGCTGCTTTCCCCATCCGAAATTATCCCCAGTTGCATCCCCTGGTGGACCTGTTCCTTGGGCAGGGGTGGGGAGGGGAGGACTACAACCTGTTTCAGTCAAAATGAGCAGGTCACCTTGCACAACACACTGTGCTTTGCTGGTTGGATCCATGAAGTCCTCAAGGAAGGTCTTCCTGGCTCTCCATTTGACGTGTTTCATGCTGAGTTCTGCCACCTGACACTTCCATGCCTTAACTTTCCTTGCAGATAAACTCTGGAAGGGAGATTGAAGCTGTGCCAGGGGAGGTTTGGGTTGGACCTCAGGAAAAAGTTATGAAATATGAAATGAACCTGGATCTCCTTCCAATGGCCCTACAGAAGCCCTACATCAAAACTACCCTGGAAAGGTCTGAAAAGGATCATCCCCCTGAACTGGTCCCTGGTGCTCAGGACCAGTTATTTCCTGGTCTAAAATCTCCTGCAGTTTGAAGTCATGGCTTTATTTTTAGATCAACAGCTGCCTGGGCCATAATTACACTTGTACCAATCAGGTCTGTGGTAATGCTCACGGGCCTCTGACTAGTCCTGCAGTGTAAGAATTAATTTGTGGGGCTGGAAAAGGTGGAATGGCAGGTGTTTCACAGGAGCGTGTCATTGAGGTTTCACCTGCCCCACAAAGCCACTAAAAGGTGATGTCCCAAGAGAAGAGAGAAGAACAGTAAGCACTTACAAAGTGGTGGATCAGGGCCCTTCTGCACCCTCTTGTACCCAGCACTGACCATATCTCAGCCCTAAGTCTTGACAGGGAGCACATTTTTAATGCTGCTTTATTAGAGGGTCAGAAGCATTTGTGGGATTGGTGTGGGAGTATGAAATTGCTTTCTGATGAGGAGCTGAGTCGGAGTCTGGTGGTGTCTCCTGCAGTGGCTGTTTATGTGTAAGATTGAAACCAAACCAAGCAAAGGGAGCAAAACCATCCAAGGCCTCAGATGTCATCTGGCAGCGAGGAGCTCTGCAAATACCAGATTAGGAGAGCCCAGAACCAGCTGGCTGCTGCTCCTGCTGAACTGAGGGCTCACCAGACATTTAAATCTGGCCAGAAAGCCTTTCTAAGCTCACTTGCTTAAGCTCCTATGGTCACTGCTGCTCGTTTTGGGATCACTAGCCAGCATGAAGGGTGCTTCTGTTCAGCTGTGGGAAAGGAGGCAGGGAAAACAACTCTAAATCAGTAGTTTCAGCATCCTTTCTCCCGTGGGCCGCAGCACAGACCCGATTTCAGCTCCATCTGGAGTCAGCTGCAAGGTTTTTGGTGGTTTTCAGCAGGACTGGGGCGAAACCAAAGTGTAATGACAAGTCACAGCGGCTGTTTTAAAGCCTGGTGCTTTCTCCCTGAGAAAACAGCTGTGGTGGTTTCAGAGGTTCTTGCCTCTGCTGAACGTTTTTGCTCCTACTCCTCTGGCAGAGGTTCCAGAGGGGAACGTAGGGTCGTGCTCTGCTTCCCAGCCTTCACAGAACCCTTTTTTCCTGGCAAAGGGGCCCATTTGGAGCTGCAGGCGGTGAACCAGAGCAGTCAAGCTCCTGATACACACACACACAAACACACATATGTGGCTCCTGGTGGCTCCACGTCCCCATGCTCAGTTCCACTTAAAAATCAGGCCTGGAACACAATGGATGGAGTCTGTTGCTCGGGAAGTGTTTCTTTTCATACATTAAAACACGGGAGGAGGCTTTGTTGCCGGTGCAGCAGTGATATCCCGACGCGCTCACTCGCCGCGCTGATGGGCAGAGGAAGTTTGGTTCTGAATATAGCGAATCTCACCCCAGAAACTTAACCCTTGGAGGCCTGGGGAGTCACCACCACGTGTGAAATGATCTCCACCGCCACGGGGGAGGAGGAGGAGGAGTAGCTTTAAAAGCCACCCTTGAAAGATCATCATTACACCAAATCTTGAGCAACTCTGGACTCAGAGGGATCAATGTTTGCATATCTGTGGTTTCAGTGACCTTGATGGAGTTGTTTCCCAGTAGAAGTAAAATCAGAAGTGGAACTTGCAACAACAAGCAAGTGTGCCTCTGTACTCCGGGCAGATTAGTGATGTCATGGCTCCTGTGCAAGTGCAGCTCTGCCTCCTTTAATGTCTTTTTTTTTTCCCCTTGATGCTAAAGCACTTCAGGGTTTGTTCAGATAAAGAACTCACAGCTCTTGGCATCCTGCCCTGTGACATTTACCTGGAGCTCTTGCAACCTTCTGTGACATCAGTTTTACTGCTGAGTGTGTAATTGATCTCACCCAGCCTCCAATACTTTCATTGTATCATTCATTCTGGTTCTTTTGAACGCTGGGACGTGCCAATATGTATCTCCATACATTTTCTTTAGTAGTATGGGCCATCACTAGGGGTTCTGCTCTTTGTTTTTTCTTAATCCTCACGAAGTGTGAGGATCAGAACAACCCAAAGAAGGAAAAAAAAAAAAAAAAGAGGCAAAATATTAAGGCAGAACTGCAGGCTGTGTTGTGTTTGTGAACTTAGCAGACTGAGTAGGTTTTTATGTATTTCTTTTCTTCCAGTGATGCTGTTACCAGATGGCTGATTTACAAGTCAAAAACTTAAAGCATCCAGTAGTTCAGCCTTCAAGGAGCCTTCGTGGATCATGCTAATGTGGCAAATGGAAATTCACTCCAGATGAGAGACTGTGGGATGGAGAGACTGGGAGATCTGTCTCGGTGCTCATTTATTAACTAACTCTGCTGTGGGCCCCATCCCAGTGGCAGGGACTCCTGCACAGAATGGAAAACCTGAATTCACAGGAGGTGGGTGGAATGTACATCAGACTGCCTGTGGAAAAACACAATCCACAGCGCTCATGGTTTGGGGTGGGTGCCTCTGTAGGAAGAGGGGCTTTTCCTCCACTTTTCTCCAGGAATTTGAGACATGGTTGCATTTTTCTTATAGTCAAACATGTTCAGTAAATAACATAAACATCATGACTAAAGTAATACCTCGTCAAACCCTGTGAAAGGGATGAGGACATTTAGATGACACATAAATATACAGAGTTTTCAGGCCCGGTATACAGTGAACTACTTTCAATGGAAAATCAGGGCTTTCAAAGCAATTCATTTAGCATTTCCATTTTAACACTTCCTCAGTCAATTTGCAGCAGAGAACATGAAGCTCACTCTGCTTCTCCAAACTGAGACACAAAATAGTCAAGAACTTCTGCTGTGAAGCAACAGAATCCCTCCAGGACAGAAACGAAACCTTTTTTTTTGGTCCTGGAACTGACGACATGGCTTAAAGGGCTTTTCCAGTTTGCTGTCAAAGGAAGGGTTTGTCTCCATTGCTGATTTAAATGCTGTGCAATCATATAAAGTTTCATTTGGTTTGATGTTTCCCCCTCCCAGGTTATTTCAGCGCGGATAAAAGCGGCCCCTCCGCGGAATGAGATGCGGCCAGTTGGGCACACGCTGGTCCTGGGCTCAAACACTTGTGCTCAGGCTGCTGAGGGGGTTTTTCCTGAGGGTCTCTGCAGGAATTTGAGTCCAATTTTTACAGGAGTGTTATCTCAGCACACAGGGTGTCTGGGGGGGGGAGTCATTAATCACAGAATGATAAAATGGTTTGGGTTGGAAGGGACCTTAAAACTCATCCGGTGCCACCCCCTGCCATGGGCAGGGACACCTTCCACCCGCCCAGGTTGCTCCAAGCCCCTTCCAACCTGGCCTGGGACACTACCAGGGATGGGGCAGCCACAACACTTTAGCTGAGATTGGTTTAAAAGGTATTAAATGCAAGTGAAGGTCTTCGGCTCTAAGTGGGCCTCAACCAAAAGGCACCACTCAGGCTCTGTGCTCTGCAGGAACGACGGTTCCTGGGTGTTTCTTTCTGATCTACTTACTTTTGTTTCATTTATTAATGGCTTCACTGGAATTCCCTTTATAAGCAGATTTTAGGGGGATAATAGTACCGAGAAAAAGCCAAAATAAGCAGCTTCCCATCCTGTCCTTTACAAATAAACATTAAAAATAAAGTCCCCCAATAGCAGTTTGTTCTTTGGTAAGGGGCTAATGGGACACAGAACTTGGCATGCTGGAACAGCAACTAGAATGAAGATATTATCATAAAAATCACTAAGTCTTGACTTCATTAAAACCCATTTAATGGGATCAACATTTTTTTTTTCCTGGCCAAAATTTCTGAAGTTATGTAATAAACTCTTGTGTGCCTTATCCTCCAGGGTTATTTCCACACTCTATTAACAGGCTATAGCAGGTTTTTAAAATATGCAGCCTGGTATGGTGTGTACCTGGGAACAAGGCACAGAAAGTTCTTTCAGAGATTGTATGTACATATGTCTGTAGGCTGCATGAGCTTGCCTAAACAATTCACACCATTATCAAGAGGATCTTGGCAAAAACAAGAGAAAAAGAGATGCAGGGAGTTACATAACAAGCACATATCTCTTTCCTTTTTTAAGCAATGGCTGCTTCCACTTAACAACTGATACTTGGAGCATTCCATAAAAACTGCTCACCCAAACCAATTCCCGTGGCCTCTTCAGGAACGGAATTGATGACGTGTAGGGCGGTGAAACGTTGGCTTCAGTTGTCTAATGGGGGCAATTCCAGGTATTTGCATTCCTGGAGATCTCAAAAGTTAATGTTTTTAAATACCTACCTGTGAAAGGTAGGTACAGAAAGCAGTAAGTTAGGAAGAAAAGTGGAAGGATAAATAGTATTCTTTTTTTTCCCCAGGCTGGGATGGGTCTGTAACTTCAGGCAGCAACCCACCTGGAAATCCCCCCAAACAGCTACTGATCATGCACAGATCCTGTATTTCTGGGTGTATGTGGACATTTCAGAATATTGAAGCTGTTCAGGTGATCAGACCTGTTCACAGGGTGGGTGGAGGCAGGGATGTCAGTGTTCCAGCCTGGCCATCTTCTCCAGAAAAGCCGTACTGACTTTAGGAAGCTTTTGCCACTTCTCTCTTTACCCTCGGATGCAGCAAACCCAAGATCCTTGGGAAAAGTTGTGCAGATGGAAAGAAATTGCCTGAATGCTCACAGCAATTTTTCACTGAGGTGACTGATGGGTGTTTATGGCTGAAATTCCTGAAGGTTTTGGCCCAGCCTTGTAGAACAGCAGCCCCACTGCAAGAGCCCAAAGTCCCCAGGCCGGGGACACCCAGAGCAGGGGGCAAGAAGGGGACAAGCACATCCTCATGTTCCTCCAGTGCATCCTCCCCCCCACTCCTGGCAGTCACTGCACTCCTGGCTCAGAGGCTGTTCCTTGTGTTTAACAGCTCACCGTGGACTTTTCTTCCCTGAATTGGGCTGAGCTCTCCAGTTGTGTTTTTGGCCGCCGTAACATCCGACGGTAATAAATCCCAGAGGGTAGCTGTGTGCTTTGAGAAAAAAAGCTCTGTGTGTGTGTGTGTGTGTGTGTGTGTGTGTGTGTGGTTTTCGTGTGTTTTATACCTATTTCCTCCTCTCCCCACGTCTTGCAGTGTGAGAAGCAGAGCGGGAGCACCCCGTGTTTGCCTCCCCATCACTCGGGCGGTCACGCTCCCTCTTCCTCCCCACCCCCAACTCCCCGTGCCACCTCTTGTGCAAGCCAAGGGCTTCCCATTCCCTGAGGGCTATTTTTGACCCGATTTGCATAAAATCTGAACTTCTCTAGTCGTCCTCTTGCAAAACCGAGGATGTGGGTGCGTTTATATGAGCGTGTCCTGTTCTGTGTTACCTCCCCGGTGACATTTTTTTCTTTCCCCTGGATAATGTAAATTTTCTGTGCTGCTTTAATCATCTCAGAATAACAGCTTTGAAAAATGCAAGGCAGGCTTGAAGGGAATCTAAGTGTTATGTGCTGACTTAGCTCCTCTGCTAGCCAAGACAAGAGGTCTCTGGTAGTAAAGTGCTTTGTCCAGGGGGAAGAAGTCTCTTCTATCCCTTTCCCACAGTTAAGAAACAGCTTTTGTTGAGTTATGAGGAAAAGTCTCTTACATAATCTCTGGTCAGAAAGCTGGGCTGGCATGTTTTTGGATGACTGGAAGTTGAACAAAGAGAAAAAAAAAGAATTGAAATTTCCCAGCTGACCCTAAAATAAAAACCTCCCATCAGGTTGGCACTTACTGCGTGACTACTGTGGAATTTGGTTTTGTACTGACTCTTTAAATTGAGATTATGTTTATGGAACTGTCATTCATTTGTGTATGGATTTTCTCATGGAAGATGCATCCATGTCACAGCTCTCATGTCTGGAAATGTGTATCACAGAATCACAGAATGGTTTGGGTTGGAAGGGACCTTAAAGATCATCCAGTTCCAACCCCCTGCCATGGGCAGGGACACCTTC
>JAWWES010000001.1:113183245-113195343 GCA_035583135.1 Lophotriccus pileatus
CGTCCAACCTGGCCTTGGACACTTCCAGGGATCCAGGGGCAGCCACAGCTTCTCTGGGCAACCTGTGCCAGGGCTTCCCCACCCTCACAGGAAGGATTTCTTCCCAATATATTTAAACTGAATTTCCCCTCTTTCCATTTTAACCCATTTCCCCTCATCCTGTCACTGCAGTGATGAACATTCCCTCTCCAGCTTTCTTGCAGGCACCTTCAGACACTGGAAGGTGCTGTGAGGTCTCTACACACCCTTCTCTTCTCCAGGCTGAACAGCCCCAACTTCCTCAACCTGCCTCCACAAGGAAGATGCTCCAGTCCCCTCATCAACTTCGTGGCCTCCCCTGGACTTGCTCCAACAGTTCCACGTCCTCCTTAAGTTGGGGGCACCAGAACTGTATTCCACACAGTATTCCAGGTGGGGTCTCAAAAGAGAAATGTCTCAAGTCCCAAATGCCTTTCCCAGATCTCCACAGAGCCCTGTTCTGTCTCCTTCTCCCTGACACTGTATTTTAGAGGAGCAAAGGGTGCATCCACCTTGCCCTCTGGACAGTAGCTTTCCCTTCTTAGGACATTAAGCCTGTGTGGGAGAGGGTGCCTGGGGCAACTCAGTAGGACAGAATTCCATGGGTTTTGAGCTGGGCAGGTCTCCCTGGGGGTCCCTGGTGCTTTGTTGTCTTGGCAGTAGGACTGGAAACCCCACGGAGGCACCAGCCAAATACAGTTCCTTCTCCTGCCTTGGTGCACGTGTACCCTCTTGCTGTGAAACCACAAAGAAGTGATGCTCCAGGAGTGGAGAACTCCATCCAGCCCAGACCTGCAGACATCAGCAGCTTCAAAAATGAGGAAAGTCTGACAGGCAGAATTGTTCTGCACGTGTTTGCAGTGGCTGTCTGGGGGGATTTCTGGGTGGGCAACGAGCTGTGTTGGCTTTGCTGGGAATGAATTTGTGGGTTTTATATTTTATTGTTTTTTTCTTCAGCCTTAAAGAACTTTCCAGAACACACCTTGTAAACCACAGTCTTGATCTGGCCAGCTGCCTGTGTGTGCCAGCACTTTCATGAGCTTCTGACATGTCTCGGAGCAATCCGTGGGTCACCGAGTGTGTCTGTGTGGGATGGGCGGGATGAGCTGTAAAGATTGCACAACTTTTCTCCTGGAATCTCTTCAGAAGTGATGGGATCCAGGAATTGCCTGCCTACTCATGGGCTGCCCTTAACAGCACCTCAGTAAGCCACTCTAAAAGTCCACCCCAGTCCAGCTCTGTGCCTCTTTTTGTGCAGGCACACTTAAAGCTCTTGGCTGGTGTCAGTGAAGACTTGGGTCAGAAATACAAGCAAAACTTTTATGACAGAAGGCTGAGAGACCAATTTCTCTGATTGTTTCAGAGGCTCATCTGGGACTGTTCCAAGGCTATAAATTTACCTATTGCTTGGGAATATTTACTTCAATGAAGCCTTCAGGTGCAAGTTTTACACTTGGCTATTGGACATCTCAGCACACCGATGCCATGGTTGTGTGTGCAGTATATTAACCTACTCTCTTTCATCTTGAAGCCATTCCCTCTTTTCCTGTCACTCCTTCTCTTGGAAATAGTTTCTCTTCATCAGTGGCCCGTTGCCTGATGCATTTTGGAGAGGTGTGATTTTTGTTCCCCCTGCCCTCAGGAGCATCCCCTGATCCTCCGTGTTAACCTGCACGTGAATCTTTGCCATCGTTCTTCTCTCCTCCTCTCCTCCCTCTTTCCCTCCCCCATCCCCAAACTCCCTTATTTGCAATTACAGTCTGTTCTGGTGAGGAGCAATGGCTTTTTAATTTTCCACCCCAAATGGAAGCGTGCAATTATTATGCAAAGCAGCTTTCTTTTAATTCCCCAAAATTTCCGGTGCACGCTGTAATCAGTCATTTTCTACCATACTTTTTACTGTCTGAAATTGTAAGCCTAGACCATTAGAAAACCATAATAAATAATTCAGTGATTTCCTTTCAGCTTCATATTCTGCTTTGCTGAATGTGGTTGGAGGTGTAAATATCTCTCTGGAGGGGGATAATTTTAAGTTTAGTTTTCTAATTTGATTAAGGAAGCGGCGCCTGCCTGTTTCCTCCCCAGGCAGGAGTACGAGGGCACCAGGGAGATGTTTAGATATCTGTGTAGGTGTGTTTAATATGTTCCTCCTAATTGTATTTCCTTTTCACTGAATGAAAAAAGTTGTAATGCAATGGGATTAAAACTTCCCATGTTCCCCCACCTCCTTTTTTTCCCCTGGTTTTAATTGTCTTGCTCCTCACAGACAGAATCATTGAGGTTGGAAAAGACCTCAAAAATCCCTGAGTCCAACCTTTGCCTGATCACAGCCTCGTCACAAGAAGTGACTGTGTCCAGTTGTTCCTTGAACACCCCCAGGGATGGAAACTCCCCCACCTCCCTGGGCAGCCCCTTCCAATGTTCAACAACCTTTTCCACGAGGAAATTCCTCCTGATGTCCAACCTGAACGTGCCCTGGTGCAAAATGTGTGTACAGCCTGTTCCCTCCATCTCACGAGCGAAGGAGGGACCACCTTGCATGAAGAAGTCTTTACAGGACAAGACTTTCAAGCCTCTTGTTTCCATCTGGAGTTGTGGCTAGCGAGGAACTGCGACAAAAGAACACATTTCACTCGGCAGCTCTCGGGAAATATTTCAACATATTTTGCAGAGGTGAATGTGATAATTCATTAGAACAAAGTGGCCATGTGGCACGTTAAAAAAGAGGCAAAACAGTGCAGAGCTGCACAGAAGCACAGGTGGCCTTAAAATCGGGATTTTTTTTTTTTTTTGCTTATGTAAGTTAAGGGTTCTTTCATTTGTTTTCAAAACCTGCGAGATGAATTTGCTTTATATTTTCAAGCTGTTTCTTAAAACAGGGAGAGTTCTCATTGTGGCCTTCCAGTAGCTGAAGGAGCTGATAAGAAAGATGGAGAGGGACTATTTCCAAGGGGCTGGAGTGACAAGACAAGGGGGAATGGCTTCAAACTACCAGAGAGTAGGGTTAGATGGGATACTGGGAAGAAATTCTTCCTGTGAGGGTGTTGAGGCCCTGGCACAGGTTGCCCAGAGAAGCTGTGGCTGCCCCTGGATCCCTGGAAGTGTCCAAGGCCAGGTTGGACGGGGCTTGGAGCAACATGGGCTGGTGGAAGGTGTCCCTGCCTGTGGCAGGGAGTTGGAGCTGGATGATCTTCAAGGTCCCTTCCAACCCAAACCATTCCATGATTCTATGAAAATGTAAAGAAAGCCTAAATTAGACCATTTTGGAAAATACTCCAGTACTACTGCAGGTAGAATGTTTTTTTTTTCCTTATCACCAGACTATCAAAGGACCTCAGTGCCTGGAAGGGGGTTATGACCCTGGGACTCCACTTTAGAGACTGATGTGCTTTTTTGGACTCCCCTGGGGAGGACTGTAGTATGTTGTTTCCAGCCCTTTCATTTCCTTAGCATTATTTAAAAATAAATCCTTCTGAGCACCTTTTGGTGAGGAACCTGGGCCTGCCTGAGGTGTGCCCTGAGCACCCCTGGCAGGGGGGGCACTCCAGGGGATTTAGCTCAGTGTCTGGACACCACTGGAGTCTAGGAGGAAGCTAAAGGCACCAGAGTGGGGCAGAACTTGGAGCAGAGAAATATCAAACCAATTTGAGGGACAGGCATCAAATCTGGGGGAGGGAGGGCGTAGATTATTGGGCCGTAAGTTATAGGTGGGCTCAAATTCTTTGTGATACCAGCCCTCTGTCAAGGAATGGGTCACTTCTACAACTTTTGGCAGGTCCCTGAGAACACAGGTTCCCTGTGTGGTGGGGAATGGAACTTCCTGCAAAGGCTCACTTATTATCTTCCCCTTCACCAACCTTTTGCCTTTCTTGGTTCTGCACAGGACCAAAACCAGACACGCGAAAGCACCACGAAAAAACGCAACTGGAACATTCCTGGCATGACTTGGCATGTGGGAGCAGAGAGATGGGGAACCTGATAGGCTTCCAGACATCTTCTGCAGACTCAAGAAGGGCAAGCAGTTGGATAAACATCTGAACTTTCGTGTGTTTATCTGAACTGAACTCGAACTCTGAGCCACTTCAGAGCTTGCCTGGCAGTGGCTAATAATTACTAGAAAGCTTGTTAAAATTGGAAAGTAATCTCAATAATGAATGAATTCCCCCAAAAAAGATACAAACAAACCTTCTTATTTAAATTTTGTTGGCCAGGGAGTTTGGAGGAGACGTTTCTCTCAGCAGACAGACTAGAAAATCCTTTGAAGGGAAAGAAGTATTACAAATTTTCCTGTTGGGAAACTGTGTAGCTAGGAAAAAAAAAAAAAGGTATTTGATAAACAGAGAGGAGACAGATCTAATTCCAGTTCTTTGTAAGTCACCAGCATTACTCTGGAGTTGCTTGTTGTGGTGTGAAACCAGTATGAGCTCAGACTGTGCCGGACACTTCTTAAGGTGGAGTTGTACTATTAAAAGCAGGGCAGTCAATGGAGGCTCATTACTGTGAAAAATGTGTTTAGGATCCTGTCTGGGAATGATATGGTCGGCTTTCAGAGAGAAGAGCGCTATTTAATTAAATAAATAGAGCCTTTTTGGTTCTGTGGGCTCGGCTGTCATTTACTGCCTCTCTGGTGACGTTAAACCCTAACGCGATAACAGCGCGCTGAGCAGAGGGAACAGTTTCCACCCACATGGATAAATATTGATCTGGGTGATAAAGGAGAACAAACATTCTGATGAAGTGGCAAGAAAGAAACCGAAGCTGATAGGGGAGGGTTATTTTTACTGCGCCCTAAAAGAAAGTTAGTCTTTCAACTGGGAACGGGGAAAGGGCGAGGTGGGGGGATGGCTTATCAAAATGCTGTTTACAGGGTCATAAATTCTCTGCCTTCAAGCTGTAATATTGCCCCTGTGGCTGTGCACACAAACAAAGGGATGGTCAGGGTGGGAGAAGTAGTAGCTTTGCTGCTGGCTGGAGTAGGGGCAGGTCTTTATGGCATGCACAGGTATGGGGACGCTTTGCAGGGGCTCTGATGCTCTGTGGAGATCTCACGGTGGGCCAACGGCTTCTTTAAGTCCTTCCTCAACCAATATCTGTGTGGAACCAAGCATGAACTTCTCTGCTCCACTGAACCTGGCTCTGAGGCTGATGAGTGGTCTGACATTTTAGAAAGGCTCCAATTCCTGAGGTACAACAGCCTTTTTATTTTTTTTTTTAATTTATTTTTGCCTGTCTGGGCATCTATTCCATGACTTTGAAGGAGCAGGTTTCTGCTGGATCTCCTTTCCATTGGTTGGCTTCCCATGAGAGAGCTTGCCCAGGGCTGGGCAGCAACGCTGGGGGCAGAGAGGGTGACATGACCCACATGACGGTGTCATGTCCCCTTGTCACACGGCATGACCAGACAGCACTAATCTCTGGGAGGTGAAGGCAAACTAAAGCCTTGATTTGTGAGAGCATGGAGTGACAGGACAAGGGGGAATGGCTTCAAACTGACAGAGAGGGTGTTTAGATTAGATATTAGAAAAAGATCTTTCCCTGTGGGGAGGCTCTGGCACAGGTTGCCCAGAGAAGCTGTGGCTGCCCCTGGATCCCTGGAAGTGTCCAAGGCCAGGTTGGACTGGGTTTGGAGCAACCTGAGATAGTGGAAGGTGTTCTGCCCACATCAGGGATTTAGAACTGGATGATCTTGAAGGTCCCTTCCAACCCAAACCATTCCATGATTCTGTGATTTAGAGCCCCAAAAGTCCTTCCAGGTGGACCTGTGGATCGGGCTCCTGAGCCAGAACACACCAAGTGTGACTTGTTCTCTCCAAAGGACTTAAAGTACCAACCACACCTTCTGTACTGGGACACAAGGATGCTTGGACATACACACAGATGGGATGGACAGGAGTGGGAAGAGATTACCCCAACCAAAAGTAGGTGTCCCTGATATCTGTGTCAGAGTTAGTCATCTGGGCTCCACCTGCAGCCAGGGGGGAGGTCCAGACACCTGTAGGACATGATTCACCTCCTCCTTCTGCATGTATGGATCAGGCTGGATGAAGTGCCCTCCTCAGGCTGCTCTGCCCTGGCTGTGAAAGGGTCTCTCTGTGCAGGTATCTCACCTGGTGGCAGGTAAAGGCAGGTCCTGCCTGAAATCCCTGCCTTTGCTTTGGGATCCAGCCACTTAGGGAATGTGCAACACACTCACAGGGCCAGATGAGCAAAGCTCTGATGGGGTGTTTTCAAAGTGTAAATTCCCTGATTTTCTCATCTCTCCCTATGCAGTTTTCTAACCATGACTTTTCCTAATCATTCTCTCTCATCAGATCTGGCTTTGTCCTGCTCAGTGCAGTGTGTGTGACAGTGACAATCCACTGGGCACGATGTCCACACCTCTTTTTTTTTGCACAGGTTCTGTAAGAAGTGGTGACCTGGTCCCATTTTTATAATATTTTAGATCTCACATGCTTAATATATTTTCCTTAATGTACAGATGTCATTTTGCTGCTTCCTCTGCCTCCTGACTTACCATCCCTCTCGGCTTAGGAAGGACCTAGGGAGGATGATGCTTTTGGAATAGCTTTGAGCTGTTCTCAGCAGCTCCACAGGGTTGCCTTCCTCCCTCTTTATATGAGGCTGTGGGGGAGGTAAGAAAACTCCTCTGACCTTTGCCTGCTGACTTTTGCCTCTTCTACACGATGCAGAGAGGTTTTCCAACTCAGTCCAGCTACCAAGAGCTTCCTGACAGTCAGTAAATCACACCACAGCCTCTTATCTTGATTGGAGCTTCTGCTGGCTCCTGGCAGATCCTTACTGCAAATATTCAGTGCTACTATTGCATTAAAAGAGGTTTTAATCACTGCCACAGGTAACTGCAGGGCAAGAGTGGGGGCACTTGTGTGCCTTGGAAATGGATTTGTGTGAGGATGATAATACATGTGCATTCCAGAAGAATATTTCCTTCCTGAAGGTGATGAATTGAAGAGGGAAATGGTGGTTTGGAATCATTACGGCTCTGTATATCGAACAAGCTAAGCAATATTTGGCTTTGATGGGATTACTTGGAAGAGTTTTTCTGTGAGGGAAGGTGTGGCTCCTGCCTCAGGAAGTTTTGAAGCGGAGATTTTTTTTTCATAACTGTTCAAAAGTCAGACAAAAAGGAGCAGAATAAAATAATCACTTCTCTTGCTCCAGTTCTGACTCTTCATGGATGAATCTCACCCTTTCTTAATCTTTCAGGTTTTTACCCCTGGAGGGAGGGTCCCTTTGAAGAACAGGAAGAATTGTCATCATTTCATTCGACTTCTCAAAAGGAACCACCTTTGAAATTTCCTCTGTCTAGATTTCCTCCAGAAAGTCTTTTTCCCTGGCTTTCCTGGGACGTCTTCAGTTGTCAGGGTGACATGACAACCTTCCCTCACGTGTCCCCATGGTGGGAAAAGTTTCACAGAATTATGGAATGGTTTGGGTTGGAAGGAAGCTTAAAGATCATCTCATTCTAAACCCTTGCTCACCCATTCCCGCTGGGACTGCACCCTCTGTGTCTGCCTGTCAGTCCTTCAGTGCTCATTTGGCACGAGGCTGCCTATCCAGCAAGAAGTTTGCCATCTTCCCTGCTTCCCAGGACCCCATACAGCTTTCCCACACATGAACTTTTTAATTAAAGCTCTGTCATTGCTGCTCCCAGACATCTCGAAGAAGCAGAATTGTCTTGGCCTCCTTTCCAGCTTCAGCATCGAGCCAGAAAGCAGCTCCCTGGAGCAGCCTCTGCTCCCTCACCACAACCACCTCCCTGCTCCCTTTGGGTTTCTTACAGGGCTTCATCTTGCCGTTTTTGCTTCTAATTTATCGGCACCGAGATCCTGGCAGGCTTTCCTGTAACAAGGCAGCCAGCTCACAAAAGGCTGTGTCACAACCCTGCTTGTTCTTGTCAGCAGCTTTTATCTTCCCTCTGCAGTCACTGCTGTACCACCACTTCGGATTTTTGCTTCAGTTATCCTCTCTGGTTTTAGCTGAGGTTGCTCTCTCCTTTAGTAGAAAGATGATTTAGTTCTGCTGGAGCCTGGCAATGATAGGACATAATAGCAGCATGTATTTTTAATCTAGATTCAGTTTCTGTGTTTTACAGCACCAGGGAGAGTTTGGTTTTGCGTCTGAGGTGCCACTAAAAGATGTGTATGATTTCCTGAGTGTTGATGATTGCAGTGAATTATCCCAGCTCTGTTTTAGAGCCGTGGCTCAGGGAGTTTTAGTATTTTAGTTTTTCAGTGTTTGTGTACAAAGCCGGCCAAAAAAAAAAAAAAAAAAAAGTTTTCTTTCCCAATTTACAAAAAAAAATCTTTCCAAAGTTAGATTTGCATCTAGAATAGGCAGAATCAATTCTTCTCCCTCTCTGAAATCTCTGATAGATCAGTGAAATATGTGCCATGTGCAGTTGCACTGCTCTTACCCCTGGTGCAGCTGGACAAGGGTGTCACTTTGGGAAAGCTGCTCAGCCTTGCCAGGGCTTCAGAGAGTCACCAGCCACCAAAGAACCCTTGTTCCCAGTAGCCATGAAACCCCATAATTTTAAAGGTTCCCAGGCACAAGGAGGACAGGCCAGGAATCACGATGCTGAGGAAAAACAGGTTCAATGAACACAGTGTTTCACGTGGAGCGAACCAGCGTTTTTCTGAGGGTTTCTCTGCATTGTCGCCCTTCTCCGGATCATTAAGTGTAAAATTTGGCCCTGCTCGGTGATACAACTCAGTGCTGAGACTGCACTCCAGACAGAGGTGGTGAAATAAAGCCTGAGGAAATTTATGTCTCGAGCTCCTCGTGTCGTGAGCTCCTGAAACCCCCGGATCGCCCGATTTTGAGGCGGCTCCGTGCTGGGTGTGTTCCCCTGCCCTGGAATGAAGCACCAGGGATTTGGGGGCTGTCTTCAAGGCATTTTCTGAGGCTTCACAGACACTGTTTCCCAAGTGGGCCTGTGGAGCTGGGCCCTCACAGCAATTTTCTCGGGGATAGCTGAACCTCACACGCTCGCTTTGCTGCAGGCAGGGTGACCCTGCCGAGCTCTCCCGGCATCTTCCCAGTGCTCCCTGTGGAAGGAACATTGCTCCCTGCCTGGCACAGAGCCTGCTGGAGGAGGAACCCTCTGTACAAGCTTCTCAGGGTCATGTATCATCCATCAGATAATCAGGCAGAGTTTTCTTTATCTACTCTGGTCCGAGCTCTGCACGGGAGAGGAGCTTGGCCAGAGCAGAGCTGAGAGTTTAACCCAGAGGAAACAGAACAGAAGCATTTGAAGAGGAGACTCTTGTTGAGTTTGTTATTCCATTTTACATCACAAACTGTCTTGCACTCTAAGTTGTGGTAAGAGGCAGAAGGTAATGACCAAATCTGGGAAAAGAAATTACTTTTTTTTGTGTTACTGATGAGCCAAAATTAGCAAGTGAAGTGGGTCAAAAGGAGTGATCTGATGTTCTTCTGGTCAGGACTTACAAAACAGCCTCTCAGTGTGAACACACTGATCTCCCCTGGGGGTAGATCTTGCTCCTGACAGCAGTGAGAACGTGGAGCCCTCAGAAAAGCTTGGACAGGAGAGCAGGCTGGACTGACAGAGCAAACCAGGGGTTAGTTCTGCTACTGAGCGATTCTCACCAGCAAATGGAACTCACCATCCCTGCAAGCGTCCAAAAAACATGTGCATGTGGCACCTGAGGACAGGGTTTAATGGGGAACACGGTGGTGGTGCAGGGTTGATGGTTGGACTTGATGATCTTGAAGGTCCTTTCCAAATTTATCAATTTTATGACTCCGTGACTCCGTGGTCCTACAAAGCAGACCAGAGCCCTGAGTGATTCTGCCTTATGGGCTTCCTTTTTCTTCAGACCACTGCTGGGAAAGAGAAAAGATCTGGCAGAGAAGTTGAGGAGCTGGAGAAAATCACTTAAAATCAGACTCGGTGATCTTGGAGGTCTTTCCCAACCTGTGACCGATTCTGTGACTCCGTGAAATGAGTCTGACACGACAAAGGCTGCGTGGAGCGTATATTAAATCAGGGGTTTTCTGGTGGTTCATTTCTGCCCAAGGACTCCCACAGAGGTCCAAATGTGCCCATTCATCACCACTTTGCCCCCCAGTGTGGTGGTTGGAGGGTCTCCTGTGAGACTGAGGGTCTCCTGTGAGGTTGCTCGTGGGTTGCTGTTGAATGCTCTGACCTCGTCAAGCAGAGCTCTGCAACATCAGAGGGAAGTGTGACCCATTTTCCTCCCGCTCTGGGAGCCTGGTAAAGTCTCACTGGATTTATTTTCCATAAATTGAGCAAGGATAAGCCATCGAACAAGAGGAACCAAGTGGGAATGACTAACATGGCCAAGTGTGAAGAAGTGAGCTCATGTCCCCATTAGGATATGATTTTTGTGAGTGCGTGTTTTTTGTTGTGTTTTTGGCTTTGTTTTCCTTTTTACTGGGAAACCAGAAGTAAAAATATATTTTTTTTTTCTGAGAAAAGCAAGAAGCAAACTATGATTGTATTTCCTCTTTTTTTTTTGTTTTCCTCAAGGAAACATTTAGTCAGTCTGATTATTCAGTCTGAGACATACCCTTAGCTTTCTTTGCATTCGAGGAAGGAAAATTTAACAAATATATAAATAAAGTGTGTGTCTGTATATACAGATACACATACACATATATATATATTTAAATTTGTGGTTTGATAACCACTCTTCCCTTACCTTGATTCAGAGCATTTTTATTTCAGTGAGGGAACTGAACACAGCAATAATTAAACCTCTTGTAAATCCAAGACAGGCAACTCCCCATTAGGGGAGTCTCCATTAGGCCAGGATTAAAAAAAAAACAAAGTGCCTTTCTGGAGTTTAGTTATCTGTTTTTTCTCATTTGTAATGCAGTGAATAATGGTGATTTTGCTAAGGAAAAAAAACCCACTTTATATAATTGAGGTAAATTATATATTTGGATATAAATACATAGATATTTATATATTAGCCTGATATTAGCCCTGACGTGTCTCATGTCTCGGCATCTGCAATGTCATGTGTTGAAACACCCTGTGCAACCCCAAACATGCTGTTGCTGCCACCAAACCTCACAAGTGTTTGGCAACACCATTTTCAACTTTTCAACATGAAGAAGACCATGGAAATTTCTACTGGGTAGGGTATTTTTTATATTTAAAATAAATTAAAAAAAAAAAGGAAAAGCCTCTATTTATTTTTAATCTGCACTGGCTTTCAAATCAGAATTACTTCTCCTTACTGCAACTGTGGATTTTATGACTTCCCATTCCCATTTACTAATCCCCATTAGCTATTGCTAAAACCAATGTTTTGCTCAAAAATTACAATTTTTCAAAGGTAGCTGAAGAAGAAGAGAAGCCACTTGCAGCTGCTATGGGTGGAGGAAGACCTGACCCACAAACACTTCAGCACACAAGTGATTTCATGTATTTATGAAGCCACATTAATGCTCTTGTGAAGTTAATCACATGAACAAGTGTTTGCAGGATCATTGTTCTAATTCTGGGCTCTCTCATGTTTCCCCATCTGTAAATCAGAAATGGTGAAGGATTCATTTGGCAAATGCTTTAAAATCAATTAATTTGAGGCAGTATCTATGAATGGGCCATTTACTGATGTCAGGGGAGAGAAGGAATACTGGCCAACAAAAAGGGGTGTTTTCCACTTTCCACAAGAAAGAAGGATCAGGTAGAACACTTCAGAGGTTAACCTGGGAAATCAAGAAATAGTTCTTAAAAAGGAATAATCCCACAAAAGTGATGCAGGAAAGAAGGCAAAGAATCACAGAATCACAGAATCAACCAGGTTGGAAAAGACCTCTGAGATCATTGAGTCCAACCTTTGACCCAACACCACCTTGTCAACTAAACCATTCTCAAACACCTCCAGGGAAGGTGAATCCACCACCTCCCTGGGCAGCCCATTCCAATTAGAATTTCTTCCTAATGTCTAACCTAAACACAGCTTAAACCCGTGCCCTCTTGTCCTACCGCTGGTTGCCTCCAGAGAAACAGTGGAAAATGCGACTTAAGCAGGAGAAAAATGTTCAATAACTGCTTTCACGCAGGG
>JAWWES010000001.1:113195443-113211977 GCA_035583135.1 Lophotriccus pileatus
CTGGTTGCCTCCAGAGAAACAGTGGAAAATGCGACTTAAGCAGGAGAAAAATGTTCAATAACTGCTTTCACGCAGGGAACTCCGTTGGTGGGATGTCCAGAGGGCTTCATGGTTCCTTCCCCTCTTCTCCAACAGGCAGAGCATCCATTGTGCCTTCAACATTTTCTGGTTGATCCTCCTGCTGTAAACCAGGAATGGTCCTGCCCGTGCACGTGGATTCACGGGCCTTGAAAAAGTCCTGGATATTTCGATGCGACCTTTAAAAGGACCCCGTGGCCACACAGAAGCCGGTGACCAAAGTGCCACTGTGCCATCAGAGGGGCCAGGCTTTCCTCCTGGATTCTGCACCTCCATGACCCTTCTGCTTTGGTTCAGTTTGGAGTTCAGTGCCCCGGACTTGCAGTGGGACGTAGTTTGATATCCACGTGCTGCTGTTGGCGGTGCGGTGAGAGAGGTCATCTGGCAGCACACTGGGATTCCTCCCTGCTATTTGAGGTTTTGGGGTTTGTTCTGAAAGCTTTGTAGAAAAAAAAGAAATAAAAAAAGTCATGGGACAATTTTGCTCCATTTCTTTTCAGTCTTCTGTCCCTTAAACAAATAGTTTGGGCTCAGCAACACAGAAAAGTCCTGCATGTTCAGCCTGTTCATCTGTGAAGGTCTCTCACAAATTAAAAAGATGCCACGCTGTAAAATGATGCTGCAGTTGTTATCCTGGTTGATTTAAATCTATTTATTTATTTATTTATTTATTTATTTTCTATTTAAAATGCCCTCGTGATAGCAAGTGCTTATAGTGCCACCGTCTGGCTGAGACGGCGGCTGTCTCCAGGTTTTGTCTTCAAATGAACATTTTGCTGTTACTACAAGAAAATCCAAGCCAGCCTTGTGAGATTCTTAACACTCCTTCCTCTTGCTTGTAGTTGTTGAGAGGAGTAATTTGAAGGCAGCAGCTAAAATGACTGGCACTGCAGAGAGATTTATGTCTCCATTATGTGGTATGAATAACTTAATTTATCTGATTTGGAAACTGTGAATATTAACCTAGGTGAATATTTTAAAGCCACAATTTAAACTAGAGTTCTCAGTTTTTAAATGTGGTCTGAATTTTTATGATTACTGAATATCTTGGGGACGTGGTTTAGGAGTGATTGTGGTGGTGCTGGGTGATGGTGAAGGTCTCTTCCAACCTTGATAATTTGGTGATACTCTGATATAAAATTCTTCTGTATATATATCTAACCGTTCCAAAAAAGGTCTGTTTTTCTCTGTGCTTCACTGAATCAGTCAAACAGGGCAAGGAAATTACTCACTACAGTTGATTTTTCCTTTTGGATTTTTTGCTTTTCCACGGTCTGATCCCACAGTAAAAGCCCCATTAGCGACAATTATGGGATCAAGGAAGCCAAATAAGTAAATGGTGTTTGTGACACCATTTCAGAGTCAGTCAGGTGGGTCTGACAGAGCAGGCAAGCCCTGAAACAAACCCCTCTTGGCAGGTGAGTGTCCAAACAGGCTTGGCTGGTTTGCAATTCCACTTATTTCTTTGGCATGTTTGCCATCCCACGGGTGCCCCAACTCATGCCCAGCAGTCAATAATGACCAGGTCTGTGCCTGCAGTGCTGCCCCGTGTTTCAATCCAGCTGCTGCCAGCATGGACTGTCCAGGGTGCTGCTGGCTCTGCTCCCAGTCTCAGCACTGGGTTTGAGGAATTTTTTCACTGCCCATTCCCTGGCTGACAACTGGTACCACCCCTGCCTGTGTTAGATGCCTGAAGTTGCCCAGAACCTCTCCAGCAGCTTGGGGTGGTTGGTGCACAGTGCTCAGGGGAGTCACTGGAGTACAAAAGTCACATAAACCCATCTTTTACCCTGTGGCCAAGTGGCAAATCACTGCCTTCTGCTGTCCTGGGCTCTGCCTTCAGCACTGGAGAGCCTCGAGGAGGGAGCAAACCCAAGAGCAGGTCTGTGCTTGCTCAGCAGAGCAGGAGAAGGTGGTTGAGCACTGGAACAGGGTCTCTGGGGAAGTGCTCACAGCACCAAGGTGGCCAGAGCTCAAGAAGTGTTTGGACAGTGCTCTCAGGGACATGGTGGGATTCCTGGGGTGTCCTGTGCAGGGCCAGGAGTTGGACTGGGTGATTCTTGTGGATCCCTCCCAGTTCAGCACATTCTGTGTTTCTACCAGAGAAACCCCCTGTGGTTGATCTGTTTGACCCCCTTTCCCCTGTGGACAACTCCCTGGTAGGATCCCGCTGGAGAACCTGGGCCCTCCTATGGGACAGGCCAGCAACGTTGTCCTGCCTCTCCCAAAACTGGGAAGAGACCATCTATGTGCTGCCTGAACCCTCTGTCCTTTGCAGAGGGCGCAGTCGCTGGAGGACACAAACCTGGGCGTGTGACCTGAGGTCTTTTATGGGCTCCTTCTCAACAGCCACGTTGTGCAGGTGCCACAAGCAATTACCAGTTTTATGGGATACTCGAGTGAAACATTTTCGGAGGGGGAGATGTGGGTAATCTCCGGGCCCCAAGGAGTTGTTTCATTCTTAATTGTGCGTTTTAGGGTCTGTGGGGCTCTGATATTTCGAGTTGTGTGCAAACAGCGAGCACACTGCTGTCATTGTGCTCCCCTGCTCGGGCCTTGTGGCTGAATTACCTCATGATAGGCTTTTTAAGTCTTTTGGCCTCCTTCTTGGCCTCATATTTCAACACAGCACGTGAAAGAGATGAAGAATGAGCTAAAACTCCCTTCCAACCGCTGCAGAGTTATGGGCTATTTTATTTTTCATTCCATGTGTTTTTCGGCAACCTCTGGCTCTGCTAAAGCGACGCAGGATAGGTGAGGACGGCACAGAGGGAGGGAGCTTCCCCTCTGATGTCAGCACTTTGACTCCTTTTCCTTCACCTAAAAAAAGGTGGAGTTTTGCTCCTGTTTGCTGCAAACAAAGTGAAGGTCCCTTCCCCTCTCTCTGCTGGGCAAAACCCAATTTGTAAAGCGTGGCCAACACCTTCCCCTGGAAAGCAAACGCCTCGTGGCATTCCCCTGGCTTTGTGCTGAGAAATGCCACTCTGTTCTTCATCCCAGCAATGTTTTCCCAAGGTCTGCCCCAGCTCCCAGCTGTGTGTCCCAGGAGATGCCAAGGGCTGGGGCTGGAGGGGCATCGCTCACAGCACTCAAGAAAAACCTGCCAGGGGCTGTGGTTGATCAGCCACGGCCTTTGCAGCTTTTAGGGAGATTTTTGGGCTGCCTGGGATTCCCTGGCTGTGATTCTTCAGTAAATAACAGGGAATTGAAGCTCCAGTGCACGACTGAGACCTCTCCCCCTCCACATACAGGTCTGCCCCAGGCAGGGTTTAAAAGGAGGGTGTCAGAGGAGGGCTCTTGTTCAACCTCTGTCAAACAGCACCCCCAGGTCCTTTCCCAACAGTCAGCTTTCCAGCCACTCTTCCCCCAGTGGGAATGAACAGGAGAGGTCTGAGACAACCCACAGTTAAGGTCTGGGAGGGCTGAGATCTTCACAGAGCCCGTGAAGAGTGAACTTGATACAGGGAAAAGGAATATTTCCACGAGAAGCTCTTGCAGCAGAAGACACTTCTACTGGGTGGTCAGTGCAAACTCTGCAGCACAAGTCAGCCCAAATATGTAAGAGAAGGTGGTGGCACTGAGCTGGAAAACTTTCTTCCATGCTGTCATCTGGAAATGGTTGAAAGCAAAGTACATAAAAACGAGGAAAGGATGAGAGACTTTGCTTCTGTTGGGCTGATTAAAGGGGAAAAAAGTCTCCCCATCGTAAATGGGCATGAGATAAATCATGCCACAAAGAAGGTTGTTGCTGTGGTTATGAAAGTCTTCCCCTTTCATAAATAGAAGCTAATATAGCCAGGATCAAGTATGATTAGAGCTTAACTCCACGAAGAAAATAAAAATACAAAAGCTACACCAGTTGTAGAGGAAGAGTGGAGGAAGAGATAAAGGAGAGCACAGGAGCAAGATGTGGGCAATTTGTAACTTTGCATCACATTCAGAAAGATTTAGAGGGCCTGTATCCTCCCAGAGGGGCTTTGGCATATCATTAAAACCTTTAACATTGTCTTAACAACTCTTCTATTGCTTGTATGCAGCTGCCTGATAAGGCAACAACGTTAACTTTAGCACTGCTGCCTTTTTTATCCCTTAAGAAAAATGTAATTGATCTTGAGAAAGGATGAGGGAACAAAAAAAAAAATCCATGAATCCCTTGACATGCTTTTTTATAAAAAGATTGGAGCCAGGAAGCATTAAAAAGCATTAGAGGAGCCTACAGCAATCCTATGGCTCTCCTTCCCTTTCCCCACTTGGCTGCTGGGAAACAGGTCATCAGGAGGAATTTCTTTGTGGAAAGGGTTGCTTAGCATTGGAAGGGGCTGCCCAGGGAGGTTTGGAGTCCCCATCCCTGGAGATGTCCAAGGAATGACTGGATGTGGCACTCAGTCCTCTGGTCTAGTCAAAAACGTGGGGATCCATCGATGATCTTGGAGCTCTTTTCCCACCTAAATGATTCCGTGATTTCTGCTCCTGGTTGCGCCCAGGATGTCCGTGGTTGTAGAAACCCAAAGGAAAATGCTTCATTCATCACTTCCCACGTTTTCATTCACATGAGAACATCCAATGCCAGAAAACTTCCTGTGCTCCCCCAGCCTGGTGAGCACATGTGGCGAGTTACCTGAGCAATTCAGTGGAGGAACTTGTGCGAGTGGTGCACATGGGGCAGGCTTTGAAGATGTTCTGTGATCAAAGCAGAGAAAGGAAATAAAAATGAGTCTATTTGCTAAATATTGAATAAATTAGACGTGAGGGTACTGCTAGCAAAAGGTAGAACATGTGTTTGTGAAGAAAAGGCTGTATCCACTTCACATCCATGATAAAATATATTCTGTTGTCCTGTTAACATTCCTTCCTGTCATTCCTGCTAGGGAAGCTAGAGGATAAAGGAGACTGAGGCAAAAGGGGGGTTGTGGGCATCTCTTTATGATTAATTTTGCAATTGCTGGGCCAAGGACAAATTTCTTTTATCTCCACAGGAAGAAACAGAACTCAGAGGGCTGGCAGGGCATAGAACTGTACAGTGATGCAGGCACCAGCCTCCAGGGATGGGGCTGCCACAACCTCTCTGGGAAACCTGTGCCAGGGCTTCACCACCCTCACAGGGAGGAATTTCTTCCTAATATCCATTCTAAACCTACTCTCTGAACCCATTCCCCCAGCTCCTGAGGAAGAGTCCCTCTCTGGATTCCCTGTAGGCCCCTTTCTCCTGCTGAAAGGGAGAAGTAAAAATCAAGATAGGTTAAGTTTGAAATTGTCAGTGGTTTAACCTTTCACCACAGAGTCACCACCAATTTGTAACCCTTTATAATTTACTTAATAAGCTTTCTGTGGATTGGAAATCAAGCTTTGATCTTTGTACATGAATTATGGCATCAGCAGTAGGTTGGTTCTTACTGATCAGCTGAGGTTTATTGTAGGATGAAACACACTGTGGAATAAAAATGCACAGCCCTCGGGTCACAATCTCCATCTATTATGAAGGAAGTCCCTTATAGATGTGGGAAAACCCTTTTGCCAGGTTATATAATTGGGAATACAGCAGCACAGACCCCAGTCTGGGAAGCAGTCAGGAACTGCTTCTCTGAAAGAGAAAAAAACCCACCTCTTGGTTGGTTTTGACTTGACTCACTCCAGTATTCTTCTTAGCAGTGGTAAGTCTTGTTTTAACTCCTCCTGGGCAGGCAGGAAGAACAATATTATTTGACATTTCTTAAAATATCCAAAGGCAGGTTTAGTGGAGAAGATGACATGAAGTTTTGCTCTTGCTCAGTAGTGTGATTGGACAAAGTCACAGTGAATCCGAGCGTGTGTAAGAGAAACTCAGTAGTTATTAATCCTGCAAAGTCATCTCTCTGGTTTCTTCCAACTGAATCAAAAGTCACTTTCAGGTGCTGCTGTGTAAAACCTGAATTAGGCTGTCTGTCTCTTAGGCCACCAGAAATAAATTAAAAAAGGCTAAAGTTTCAAGTACATTTTACAAGGATAATAACAACTCCCCGATTTCCGCAACTGCTACTCATGGAAGATGCAAAAGATGAGTTTCTGCTCTTCAGAAATAAGGTGATGATCGTATCATTCAGATTGTCAGACCTGTAAAATGCAGTGAAAGAAAAAAAACAACCCTCTGCTTCTCTTTTTTTCATAAACTACTTTCAGAATAGGAGGGGCTTCCCACCTTTTACCGTGACCCTGTTTGGTTTCACTTCATCAGATTTCTCGGTAGAGGACGGAGAGAAGTCGTTCAGAATTCCTCTCAACACCAATTTCTGTCGCTTCTTCTGACTAATCAGGGAGTTTTCAGGTTTGCTAGTCATTTTCTCTTTGAGCTGCCCCACTGATCTCGACCAAGTTTCCCCTAAAGGTGTACCCTTAATTCACAAGAACATCACCGCCTTCTGCTTTTCATGTGTTACACACACATGACATAAAATACTTTGGTGGAGTCTTCCTCCACAGAGGGAGGTGCAACACTGTGGGATCACCAGTGGGATTGCCAGACCCCCAGATTTTAAAAGAGGCATTTGGCAGCAAAGCAGTCCCAAGGCAGAGCTTGCACTTTATTAAAGACTGATTGACATTCTTACCTCAAAATGCCATCTGGGGTTGCTTGAATGTGGAAGGAAGCTGAGAGAAACACTGGGTGTTCAGCCAGCCTTTGCTACCACAGCAGCACCTACTCAAGCCACCTCAATTAATTTTGGGGTTATTAAGCCAGAATCTTCCTAAATACAGAGTGATGTTTCAAAGGATGCCATCTAAAGCTTATTATCCAAAATGAGCGTGATTTACAACCGGCCTTCTTCTTTCCAGCTAACCAAGCTTTAATTGGTGTGGTTAAACTTCACAGGTATGAAAAACCCACCAGCTGCTCTTCTCAGAAGGTGCTTAATGTGCCTCCAAATCTGGTCGTTTTGCTCTCTCCAAAATACTGTGCTTTGTTGTGTATTTGTTTCCTTATACAGCAAAGAACGTGATCTTTTTCTCCCTTAATGTTGTTCCCACAGATGGCAGAAATAATCATATATTCTATTCACAAATATTACATATTACCTGCAAACCCTGTGATGTCTGCATACGTGCCCTTAACCCTCCTTGAGTGACTTCAAAGAATTCAAGCAATGTTTCCTTATAGACTACATTTAGCAGAGATTTATTAACCTGTTTTAATTGTAGATCCTGGTTTTTCCTAGAAGAAGTGGTAATTGCACTGGATCACAGAGGAGCAACTCGCTCTGGCAAACAATATGAATATGGTGTATCTTTCTATTTCAGTTCACTTAAATATCTGTAATTTCACACTCAGGAAGCGTTTAATCATAAATACACCCCACCTCTTCAAAGCACAAAACCTGTTTGCAATCTCAAAAAGTAATCACAATAAAAGCAGATTACAGGACAGACCATCTTCTAATTTAAATTAACATCACACCCACCAGCCCGTTTTAAAAGGTGCTCTAAATAGGTGAACACACACGTTCTTTAAGGCCACTGAAATGGTGAGGGGTTTGGAGCATCTGACATGCAAAGAGAGACTGAGAGAGCTGGGGTTGGTCAGCCTGGAGAAGGGAAAGCCCAGGGGGACCTTATCCACATGTATAAATTCCTGGTGAAGGATGACTCCAAAGGATGGAGTCCAACTCTTTACAGCAGTGCCCACTGAAGGGACAAGAGACAATGGGCACAATCTGAAATAAAGAGAATTCAACTTAAATACAACAAACCTTTTTTACCACTGGGGTGAAAAAAACACTGGGAACAAGTTGCCCAGAGACACTGTGGACTCTCCCTCCTTGGAGATGCCTAAAATCAATCTGGGTCTGCTCTGTCTGACCCAGGAAATCCCCTTCCTTCAAAAGATCCACTTAAAAGGGGAAGATCTTTTGGGATTTGACTCCTGTTTTCTTATCCTGTCCCTGGAAGCAGATTCCTGGCCCTGCACTGGGACACACTTCACGTGCTTTGGTCAGACATCAGGCAAATTCTCAGCAGCAAAACCTCCCTGGTCCTTCCCTGTCCCAGTGAACACACCTGCAGGAAACCAGCCAGTTGAGATCCCAGCCTTTTCTTGTGTTCTAGATGACATTTCTGTGTGCTTGATATCCCCTGGTCCAGAATTTCCACTCACAGAGCAGCTACATTAAGCAGTTCATTCCCTTTTCCTTATCACCTCCATCTATTAATAATCTCAGGCTTCAAGAAAGGGAACATTCAGTATTTTCCCTAATGCAACACTCTCACTCAATCCAGATTAGATTCCAATTCCTCCACTGTTTATTTTAAGGTGCAGTAGAGGGAAAAAAAACCACAAAAGCAAAAAAGAAGTAGAAAATAAGAGACTCTTTGTTTAATCACGTGGCATATTTTGCGCAGAAATTTTAATTCATGCAGAGGAATCCTTAAAGACTTCTTTGTTATTGAGGTGGAGCCTGAACAGTCACCATCTCCTCACCAGTCTTGTTCCCTGAGCTTGTCTCTTCTCCACAGTTACTGGGGATACAAGATCTTTTCACTCCAAAATCTAGAAATCTTGCTTCCCATCCCTCTTGCCGGGAGTTTGTCCACCTCCCAGTGTCTTGCTTTTTCCGTGCTACATTTTGACTTCAGTAAAATGCCTGCTCAAAATCTTTGGGGTCTCCAACCTGCCTTTAAACTTCCTTTTTCCTCTCTTTATTTACCTCTTTTGGTGCTGCATGAAAGGGACTGCCTGAATACAGGAGGTTTTGCCTGATGTTGCAGGCAGACTGAGAGCCATTTAGAGGCTCCATTTCCAGCTCAGCTTCCACCCCAAAGCTCTTTAAGATCTTCACTCCCGTGGTTATCAACCTCACTCGCTGTTTAAATTCACTTGGTGCCAGTTTATGTTGATTTTCTCTTTTACCAAGTCCATCCTTTGCTTTAGGAGCTCAAATACCTCCCTAATTTACCTGTGGAAGGCACTTAGGCCTTTTCCCTCTTAGATGTAACTTTGTTGGACCAAATAAACCAAACTCTTCCAGCTTCTTTGGGTGAAAAGTCTTGTTTTTTGGCCATCCTAGTGGTCACCCGCTCTGGTTTGGAAGCTGCTCTTCTAGATGCAATACTGAGATCTTCATACAAACATTAAGAATTCACTCAATGCTGGCAGGATTTTCTCTTTGTCTGTTTCAGAGCTGTATCACAACATTGGGTTTTTTTAGCAGCTTAATTTTCTTCCCCCTCATTTTCAGCTGGGAGCTGCTCAACAGGCATGCCAGTTTTGTGGATGCTTCTTGGATATTTGAGAGGACTGGGAAAATGTGGGACTTTTGGTTTCCTACACTGGGCTCCTCTTTGGAGCCAAGCTGAGTTTGGAGAGACCCTTACATTTAATGTAAGGAAAGCCAAGTAGGATCAAGTTTGGAGCCAGCTTGTGAATCCTTTGCTCTTCATAATCCCTTGCAGACATGGATTCAGTTGGATATTTCAAAATACCTCAGCAATTATGGGCATATTTTTTATGAAGTATCTTAGCATTTAAACACAGTCATTCAGTGACACGGCTCAGAACTGTTATTTTAAGAGGCCTTTTACGTATTCTTGGCCACTTTATTTGTCATGATTGTTGTTGGAATGCTTATCCTTAACAGTCCAGAGTTCTGGCTTTTAACTAATGATTAAATAGTCACGGTTCTGCCCCAAAGAAAGATCTGCTCTGATCTCAGCACAGCCCAAAAAGGTCCTGTTATTGCTGAAGGCTGACATAAGTCAGGTGGAGTCCAGATTGGGGTGTGACACCGGGCTGGAGAGTGCAGGAACAAGAGAAAAACTCACCTATCCCCACTGGAAACCAGGAAGAAAATTTATCAGAAAGGAAGGTAAGCAAAATAAATCAGCTTCAGCACGAAAAATGTGCGCAATAAAATGCTCCATCTCTTCATAAATGTGACAGAGGAGCACTTCAGACACAGAATGAGCGCCGATGTCCCGCTCGCTGCAGCGAGGGCTCGGTAAGTGATGGGGGAATAATCCGGCAGGATAAGGGATTTCTCAGCAGCCTAATGGGGCAGGAGGCACTAAAGGAAAAAAAAAATGAGCTGAAACGAGAAGCAGCGTGAGATAGATGTCTAAGCCTGGAAGGGCTGGAAGGCTCCTGCTGCTGCCAAGATTCCTGGCTGGCCCAGAGGAGACGTAAACGGGCTGTCACAGGGCCCCAGGAGCGCGGCTGCACGAGTGACCGCGCGGTGACCGTGGCAGGCAGGGCAGGAGCTGCTCTGCAGCACAGCCGGTTTTCATGGATTCCTCCTCAATCTGCTGGCTGTGTCTGCTCTGCAGCAGCTCTGGAAGAGTCGTTCAGGGATTCCCAAGGCATGTAGGATGGCAGTTCTGGGAAGAGGGGCTCGGGGCAGGGATGAGTTACGCACTCGGCACTGCTACAGCAAACCAGAAACGGGGCACAAGCCCTTTCTGTAGGGCACGGAGGGGGAAGAGGGACTTTCTGCAGTTTTACTCTAAGTTTCATTCTCTCTCTGCCCTGGCAACTTGTGATCTGATACTTCTGCAGAAGAGGAACTGGAGAGTTGCCCTCCTTGGTTCCTTCTGTGTGCTGGACGTTTTCTGCAACAAAATACTCTCCCAGCAGCTGGTCTGTCCTGCAGGACCGAGGATGTGGCTCTAAGGGCCATAACTGAAGGAGAATACTGAGCTCTTCATGTTGTCTTTGTGGTTTTATGTATGAGGTTGTTACAGGCTGAATTTCATTTTTATTTCACTATCTATCAAACAATTTTATGGGAACAGCCTGCAGTGGGATATTGTTTTGCCATTCAAAATTTAGGAATACAGTTAAGGCCCCATACAACTTCCCAGCACCAGCCAGAGAAAATAATCCTACATATGCCATCTGTGTAGGATTTATTTCATTTGTGGACATTAAAACAGCTACTCACAGTTCAGCCTCATGAATTTGAAGAGTGTGACTTACAGAAGCGAGGACACACCCTCTGTTTATGCAAATCACAATAAGACTGTTTTTAACTGATTTTTTTTCTAAACTATCATGACAGTAGTATTTAAAATATGAAAAAGCCATTAAGAAATAAAAAGATTATTTTCTGGTTTTGACAGGCACATTCCACCCAAGGAGCTGTCAATCTGATCAGTGTGTTCTGCATATAAAGAAATCGAAGCACAGGGAGCTAAAAGGTGCTCAGAGACTTCACAGCATCTTTGTAAAATGTGTTAATTGATCAGGTAAAAAAAAAAAAGAAAAATACCTATAAAGAGTAAGGAGGGAAAATACTTAATGCCAAATAATACTTTTCTGAGAAGGATAAATATAACAGAAGTGTTAATCATAGAATGGTTTGGTTTGGAAGGGACCTTGAAGATCATCTCATTCCAACCACTTCCATGAGGTTGCTCAGAATCCCCAGCCTTGAACACTTCCAGGGATGGGGCAGCCACAGATTCTCTGTGAGAATTTCACAACTTTAAAATATTACAAAATTTCAAAATATTACACAATTTCATGAAGGAGTCTCTCTGGTCTATCTCACACTTTGTGAACACGCACAATCTGCATGACCCATGACCAAGTAAGCCACAGGATGTGGATGTGTCTGGGTGGGACAAGGTGGAGGTTTCAGCAGTTTCTCACTGTCCTCAAGCCCATAAATATCTCTGATGTAAAATGGACTCACTTTGGTCAAGGCATGACCATGGAAACTTCTCCCAACACCCCGTAGCATTCCATGTATTGTCCCTGTGGCTGAATAGCAGAGCAGATATTCTGGTGTTTGGTACATGAGGTGGGAAATTGTCACATCAATAACTTAGCAAAGCTCCTGGAGTTGTGCTAAAGCTCAACCTGGCCCTTTACTAGTCAGGGAGATAAAAACCAGTATGAATTCTTCAAGGAATTACAACTTTTAAAGGCTGACTTCCACTTAGTTTGCCTTTAAAACATCTACTCCCAATTCTTGAAGACGTGTGGGAAGGATCTTTCCAATCCAACAACGTTATCCTGTTAAAAAAACCAACCAACAAAACACAACTAGCTTTACTGTGGGTGACTTGCCATTCTGCTCTGTAAGACTCTCACTCAGCAAAGGCCTCTGGTACTTGCTTAAATCCATCCCTGTTGACTTCCAGCACATGCTTTAGAGCTGGGAAAAGCATCTGAGTTATTGGTGTGGCCATGAAATCCAGGATGGGAGACATGTCAGAGTGATTGGTGTGGCCACAAGATCCAGGATGAGAAAAGTATTTATTTGTATGTCCACAAGGTCCAAGATGGTGAAAGTATCTGACTTATGAGTGTGGCCATGAGAACCAGAATGGGAAAATTGTCTGAGTTATTGGTGTGGCCACGAGATCCAGGATGGGAAAAGTCTCTGAGTTATTGGTGCAGCCACGAGATCCAGGATGGGAGAACGGGAAAAGTCTCTGAGTTATCGGTGTGGTCACAAGATCCAGGACGGGAGACGTCACGTTGCCGATCTGTGTGACTTGGCAGCCTCCTGCTCGACAGGAGCTCTGGGGCCTGCTGGGCTTTTCCACCACCCTTCAGATCCTTGGCTGTCACATTAATCCCCCTTTAAGCCCGGCCTCCCGCCTGCAGCAATCGACTCCTACACCATTTTTTTTTCCCCTCTCTCTCGGAGCAGCCAAGCAGCATCCTGAGCAGCTGAAAGCTATTCAGCTCTGGGACCAGGCACACAGTGTGAGGGAAGCTCGTGGCCTTTCTTGGTGGTGATGGCCAAAAATGTGTGTAATGCGCTTAGTCTTCACCAGCCCACACAGAGAGAGACCCCGCTCCTCTCTTGAACTTGGGTGTAACACGTTCCCTCCGCCATCGGGCAGGCCAAGCTCTAGACTAATATTTTCTGTACAGTTAATTATGACAGGACAAGTGCTGTACCCCTGTGGAAGTTTGCCCACTTGAAAAACTGCCTAAAAATATATCCTACAGTAAATGTTTCTCTGGGTGATTAAGTGTGCATGTGGACTGTGCTGCAGAGAGGGTTTCCCAAAAGCAAATGTCTCGCCTAAGTCTCTTGGCAAGGTCTCCTTGTTTTTTTAACAGTTTATCAGCTTGTGTGCTATTTACTAATGGCAGGGATTGCTCTGTCATTCCTGTTTAAACTAAGAGGTCTAAAAGCCTGTAAAGATGAGGGACCACAAAGGTAAAAAAGAGGAGGTGAGGCAAAAAGCTTCGTTCTCGAGAACAAAAACGCCCCAGGGGTTAAGGTGGATTCCTTGTACTTTGAAAATTGGAGTCAACTCCTTCTCTTGCCTCAGCCTTTGTGCACTCTGCAGGCAGCTCAATGCTGGGCTGTGGTCACCTCTGTGCCAGGGGACCTGATGCATGGGCCACAAGCAATGAGTGAATTTTGGAGCAAAGGCAATGTGAGATCATCTCAGGCTGTCATCACCAAGCAGAAGGTCAAACTACTGCACATGTGGTGCCATGAATCATAGAATGGCCTGTGCTGGAAAGGACCTTAAAGATCATCCAATTCCACCCCCTGCCATGGGCAGGGACACCTTCCACCAGCCCAGGTTGCTCCAAGCCCCGTCCAACCTGGCCTTGGACACTTCCAGGGATCCAGGGGCAGCCACAGCTTCTCTGGGCAACCTGGGCCAGGGCCTGCCCACCCTCACATGGAATAATTTCTTCCTAATATCCAATCCAACCCTGTTCTCTGTCAGTTTAAAGCCATTGCCCCCTGTCCTATCACTCCAGACCCTTGGAAATAGCTGCTCTCCATATTTCCTGTAGGCTCCCTTCAGGCCCTGCAAGGACATAATCAGGTCACCCCAAAGCTTCTCTTCTCCAGCCTGGACAATCTTTCCCAATCTTTCCTCCCAGCAGAGCTCTCTCTCTGATCTCTGATCCTCTTGGTGCCTCCTCTGGACTCTCTCCAGCAGCTCCATGTCCTCTCTGTGCTGTTCCCCAGGGCTGGAGGCAGCTCTGCAAGGAATAACCCCCTCTGCACCTCTGTGCACACAACGCTTTTGGTGCAGCCCAAGGCACAGGAGGGTTCTGGATGCCAGCACATATGGACAGCTGTCCTACTTCAAAGGCAAGAAGAATCTTGCTCCCCAAATCAGTGCTGAGACCCCATTCCAGAGCAGGTCTGGGAACAGGATCCGTCCTTCTGACAGCCTCAAGCTGTTGTATTAGTCCAGTTGTTGTGTCAACCTGCCCCTGCAGATATGGAAGGGGTCACACTCCCAGCTGGGGAGTGAGTGGGGTTCCACTGAACACATTTTCTGCTTCTAGAAAAAGCTGCCTTGGGCTCTGGTGCACTTGATGTCTTGCAGATTTCTCTGAGAGAATATTGTGTAGCTGGCAAAAGAAAACACAAGAAAGGTAAGGAAGAAGAATTGGTTGCTTTTCAGCCCTTCAGTGTTTGCCTCTTCTCTTCCCAAACGGGCAGAGCCACCTCGCCATGGCAAAGATGTGACACGAGGGCAGAACACCTCTTGGATCCACAGAGCAAATCTCAGCCTAGACCTTTGCTTTTCAGGCAGGCTGGTGCAGTTTGAAGGGCATAAGACAAGCTGTGTGAACCCAGAGCACCCCCCCTCTCCAAGCAGGTTCCCGTAAAAGCCCTCTCCGTGCGCTCCATCCCGGTGCTCCGAGCTGGACCCCTCTGAAGGCCAGAAGGGACTATTGCACTTGCCCCCTCTGAGATAAATTAACACAATTCCCCCCCTTTGCTCCCACAGTCACAGTTCTGTGATCTGCCAGGGTTGCAGTGCAGTTAATCTCGGGGGCAGAGCTTTATGAAGGCGCTAACTGGGTGTTTCGCTTCCATGCGCCGGGGCCTTCTTTGGAGAATTGCTGTGTGAGCACTTGCAGCGGCTACAAGGGCTTGTTTGATCAGCCAGAATGGCTCCTCCGGGCGGTATTTTGGAAAAATAATATTTAAAAATTGCACTTTATAAAAATTCCGAGGACGTATACCCTGAGTGTCAGCATAAGGCCCGTTTGAGAAACTGTTCCTCTCCTTGCTTAAAGCTGTGACAAAAGAACACAGAAATCAGAAGGAAACCAAACTGCAAAACTTAATACAGTGACACTTTCTAACAGGGTTTCCACAGTTTTCTCTGTGTAGCAGAACTAAAATTTTGAGGTTTGGGGTGTTTCTATTTTATTTTATTGAACCCAGGGACACCTCTCACCCAGAATTAAATGTATTAGGCTTTCGTAAGTAGCTGCTGCCAGGGGGAAACTGTGTGTCCCTTTCAGGGTGTATCCATTTGCAGTTTTTGGAGAGGTTTCATGAGAAAGCCCCAGTTTGTGTTCAACCCCCAGGCCTGCCTCACACCTCAGGGCTGTCACCTCTCCCAGTGGATGCAGGAATGGAATCCTGCAGGAGCCTGTGTAGTTTAGATCACATTTCCATGGAGATTCAGATGTCCACTGGGCAGGGAGAAAAGAGAAGAGGAGACTTTGTTGATGGCTCCTGACTGTATCCAGTGAGGCTCCTCTAGATCTGGGGTTCTTTTCTAAAGTTTTAAAGGTCTACCTCTGGTGTCCTGGCTGTGCTCCAGTTGGTATGATCTTTCCTCCTGACCTACAGCCCTTCTTCAGCTTCAGCTAAATAAGCTACTCCTCATTTTCTGCCTGTTTACCTTTGCTGTGTCCTGTCAGGACTCCCTCGGGGGGGATGTGGAGCCCTCCTGTCACATCCCAAATGGGAAAAGGCAGCAAAAACCTTTCACTTCCAGCAAATGTTATCAAAAATCCTTCCTCATTCTGGAGCTGGAAGAATAGTGGGACAAGGATTTGAGCAACCAGACACTGCAAGCAGTGCTCTGCTGGGTTGATGGAAAGTTTCGTCCCAAGTTGCAGATCAGTTGCTGAGGTGGCATTAGGGAAAAGAGGATTTTCTTACGAGAAATTATGAGAAATTTCTGTCATCCAAAACTGCCAATCACCTCGAGCACCGAGCTTCCTTTTGACTTTGCTGGCAGCAGGAAGATTTCCCAGCCAAAGGGATTTAGGTCCTTTAACTGCTGCTGCTTGTCCTTTGATGATCTGCTCCCTCACTTCAGTGGGCTCAGTGCTGCTTGCAGTGCAGTTCCCTCTCATCTGGGATGTCCCTTTTGGGGTTTTGCAAAGGGCAGGGTTCCTTCTTAACCCCCAGGTCTCCTTAACTGAGGCTTATTTGGAGATTAAACCAGTTTTCCTGCTGAAACACTCACCACTTTTCCCTTTTACTTCATACTTGAAGTGTTATTTGGTGTTATTTCTTCTGTGGAGTTTTTTTTTTCCCTTTTATTTTTTCTTTTAATTCTGCAGGCAGGTCAGTGTCAGGTCCCTGAATCACAGAATTCCAGAATCACTGAGGTTGGAAAAGACCTCCAAGATCATTCAGTCCCCCCTGTGCCCCATCCCCACCCTGTCCCCAGTCCAGAGCACTGAGTGCCACGGCCAGGCCTGCCTTGGACACCTCCAGGGCTGGGCACTCCAAACCTCCCTGGGCAG
>JAWWES010000001.1:113222694-113236794 GCA_035583135.1 Lophotriccus pileatus
CCCTGTGCTGTTCCCAGGGCTGGAGCAGCTCTGCAGGGGGGTCTCCCCTGAGGGGCAGAGGGGCACAATCCCCCCCTCATTTTCTGCCCACAGTGCTTTGGCTGCAGCCCAGAACGTGTTTGACTGACTGGAGTGCCAACACACCATTGCACATTTTTTTTATCAGGGAAAAGCCAAAACCAAAATGAAAATAAACAAATTATTTTGCTTTCCTTTTAGCCCATTGCTTGGGAAACAGTGTGAATTGTTTTAAATTGATACAGCAGTCCTGCATATCCACTGATGCTGAATATCCCAGTATCAGCAGATATTGGTGACCAATATCCCATTCTTCCAAGTACCTTCTCTAACCACACGTTTAATCAGGTGTGTCTCCAAATTAAAACATTTCTTTTGCCAGTTTAGAGCTTTTTAAGAAAGTATTGTTCTTTCCTTCCCTAACTAAAAGTGATTGTCTCATAGGAGGGACTTCAGAGTCTTCTCAGAGAGTGCCAAAATAATGTTGCTGTCTAGTCTGTGACTAAAAGAAACCCATAAATACTGTAAAAACCCACCCTTTCTGGTCCTTGAAAAAATAGTTGCCTATTCATATCTAAGCAACAGGATGTGTCTGTATAACTGCCAATCTCTCCTGGTTTAAATGTAATTTTTACATATGAGAACCTATATTAGTGAATGTCAGCCGCACCAGGGAGAGGTAATATTTACAAAGATGACCCCATTTTGTCGCCTGACCAGTCCATCCCAAATGGTATTTTCATGGATACAGTGTCAATCCTTTCTGGTTTTACTGAGGAAATCAGGAGCTGGAATTGCATTTTGTTTCATCTTGTTTCAAATCAAAGGAAATAAATATCATTCCTATATCCACTGAATTGATAATAGCTATGATGTTTAATGCTATGAGTTTTTCACTATTACTCTTCTTTTTTCAGTTCTGCCAATGAATTGGTTGTTCAATCTGAAGAAAAGGAGGCTCGGGGGGGTCCTTCTTGCTCTCTACAAGTCCCTGAAAGAAGGTTGTAGACAGGTGGGGGTCAATCTTTTCTCCCAGGGAACAAAGGACAGGACAAAAGGAAACAGCCTCAAGTTGCATCTGGGGAGGTTTAGGTTGGATATCAGGAAAACTTTTCTTCACTGAAAGGGTGGTCAGGCACTGGAACAGTCTGCCCAGGGATGTGGTGGAATCACCATCCCTGGAAGTCTTCCAAAAATGTATGGAAGGGGAACATGGGGACGTGGTTCAGTCCCCGGTTCTCCCATTAAGAGGCTGGAAGTTATCTGAGACTGTGCTGCACGTTACACGATAAATGGATTTTCACAGGACCACTGCTCTGAAAGAAAAACCTGGTTAGGGTAGGATTTTTTTTAATCCAGATGTGAAAATTCGGGGTGTTTTTTTATCATTTATTTGAAACTTGCATTTTGAAAACTCTGTTTAACGAGACAGAAAACGATGCCAACATTTTTGTCTTTCCATGTGGCTCTCCCGAGAAAGAGGCAGCGCTCGAAGACCCACTCTCCCTCTGCTCCAGCCCACCTGCCCTCCTGGCTCCTGTCCTGCCAGGCATTTTCTGCCCCGGGAATACCCTTATTGGAGTATCTAACCACCACACTCCTCCTGACCAGGGGGTATCAAAAACTCCATCAGGTGCCACCAGCACATCCTAAGGATGAAACTCCTGCTGGCTGTAGTTTGTTTCGGGGATCAACTGGTTTTGGGGCTGTCTCCTGCTGGATTTATGTTCTCTGAAGAGTTAAGTACGTTAGTGTGGGTAATCTCACTCCATTACCTTCTATAAAACTGAATCTGTGATTTCCTCCCTGGTGAGCATTTACCATCGCGGAATAGGCTACTATTTTCATATTTAACTCATTGGTAACTCATAAAACCAGCTCAAATTGTCTGCCCCAAAGAGCAGAAGCTGTGGGACAGGATGGAGGGTCAGAGCTTTTACAAGGCCAGGCAGTGTTGGTGCAGTGCTCTCAGCATCTCCTCTCCCTCGCCCTCGCATCCCTATCACATCCCTCCCCCCGCTCCTTTGAGATCCACAAAATTTCAGAAATTTACAGGCTTCTTAAAAATCTGAGATGAAGCAATTAACTCTCCAGACTGGAGGATGTGAACCTTTTAAAGGCCCTTTGCAGAATATCAAAAGAAAGAGAGGATTATATTTAGCAGGTGTGACAGCCCACGTAGGACATTTCATTGCGAAAGGGGCTGACATGAACCAGGACCCAATACTTAAATTAATATAAAACATCTTGGGGGAAAGGTGTTTTCTTTTTTTTTTTTTTTTTTTTTTAAGCATTAGGAAATCATAATGCTTTCTGGCTTCTTCAAAAGCAAAAGGTCCAAATATACAGGAGTCATCTGGCATGTAAAATAAAAAAAAGGGGGGGGGAACGACACATACCACCTAAAAATATTTATGATGAGGTTGGGAGGGAAATGTTGGGGGACTAAGACCAAGAGAAGCAGTTGTGGCTCTTCCTCTGCTGCCTCACTTGAGGCTTTGTATTGCTGCTTGCAGATCCGTGGGTTCTCCCTCTCCAGGGCAGATTGTTCAGGGCAGAGGGGCAGGACTGGGATGTGGTGCCCCAGCCGGGTCCGTGTGTGTTCTCAGCCGCTGTGGGATCCTCCTCCCCGCCGCCGCCACCTCTCCTCGTCCCTAACGCCCTGGAGGCACAGCCCTTCATTACAGGGGTGCTTTATTCTGATCACTCCGTTTCTATTCCGATCACACCCTCCCAAGCCCTGGAGTGGAAAACTTGAGTCGGTAGTTTCGTGGGGAGGTGCCCACAACTTCCTCGCTTCATTCACCGGGTGCGTGTTCCTAATTTTAACCTAACTGCTCCGTTTTGATTTTTCCCGAGCTGTGGATTTAATATCCAGAAGCTCGAGTTGTTTTCACACCCACTCACCGAGGGCCACGGGAGCGATGCTGCCTGTCCAGAGCAGGGCAGGCTGCGGGGAAGGCGGGGTGTGCAACAACACAGTCCCCTGCTCTGCCCCCTGGGCTGCGGGGAAGGAACCACCCAAGCTCACCAGGAGATTTTCATAGGTGGGTGCTTCTGTGCCACGGGGTGCTCAGTCCCACTTTTAGCCTCTTCACTCCGCTAATTTGTGCACCAGGTTGTTGCTCGGGACCTTTGGGTTCTTAATCACCCAAAAACGCGAACAGAGGGGTAAAAAGCCCATCTTTTTGCTGCGGCTGCTCTGAGGAAGGTGCGTGGCTGCCTGGACCCTTTGGCATCGAGAGAGTTAAAGGTCCTCGGCACCCATCAGCCCTGGTCTAGGCAGTGTCTAAAATCAGTCCTAGACCCGCTTTATTTTTTCCTTAAAAACAGGAAATGGAGCCCTGAAGGCTTTTTAACTGGAGAGGGAGGGTGAGGAGGGGGTATACTCGCTCTGCCCATACCCAGCCCTGAGCCTGACCCAGACTTGGGGGTCTCTGTGTGTGTTTTTTTCTTATTTCTCCTCCTTTTTTTTTTTTTTCCCCCTATTATTTTGGCAGACTTTTTGGAATGTCTGGGAGCTAAGGGCTTTGCTTCATGGAGCAGAATTCTGAAGCAAGAAAAAGAGAAAGTTATAGACTAAACCACAGAAATGTAAACATGTCTGCAGCTAAAATAACTCCACTTTCATTGAAAACACTCCTCGCTCACAATCAGACTTCTGTGTGTGCTATGCTCAATAAAACTGCATGCTAATAGCGACCAATTAATACATTATGTAGCTCTGCCTTAAAAACTGAGACGCTTTTAATTATTTTTGTAAAAAAAATTTTTTTTCAAAATTATTATTATTTTTAATTAAGGGACTACTGGGTTTTCTGCTCTGGACGCTGGTTCTCGGCGGAGAAGCGCCGGGGAGAGCGGCGGGTGATGCCCGGCGCTGCGGCGAGCCCGGGGAAGGTCGGGGTGAGGCGGCGGAGGGGACAAGCGGTGCCCCCTCGGTAAAGACCCCCGGGAGGGACTGGACGGGGCGCACCTCCCGCTTCTCCCCGGCTCGCCCTCCTCCCTCTGGGATTCCCCGCGAGGTGAGTGCCGCTGGAACGGTCGGGATGCATCCCCTGCGCCCCAGGGGGATGGGGCGCTCATCTCTCCCGGTTTCAGCCCCATCTCCCCCTTTTACATTTCGGTGCATCCCGTTATTTATCCCACTGCTCTCCGCACCTCCCGCTGCCACCTGGGGAGAGGCCGGGCTTAGGCTCGGGCTTCCCGTCGGGTCCCCGCAACAACCGCACGCTTGTTCTCGCCCCTTAAAACCGGCTCTTGTTCCCCGCGCCGGGAGGAGCGGAGCCCCGCCGAGCTGAGCCGAGCCCGGCAGAGCTGAGCCCAGCAGAGCCCCCCCGTGTTCCCCCCACCCCGCGTGTCCCGCTCACCTCCAGCTCCGCCCGGCCCCTCCCGTGCGGAGCGGGGGAGGACTCCGGGGACCGGGGGGGAGGACTGGGGGGTCCGCAGCGCCCCGGGGGGCGCCGGTGCCCGGCGGGGCCGCCCCGACGGCGGCGGGGGAAGCGCCGGGGAGCGGCGGCGGCCCCGCTCGGCGATTGGAGAGAGAGGCAGAGGCGCCCGGAGCCCGGGGCCAGCGCGATGGGCTGAGCCCGTCCCGACTGAAGTGACTCACCGCAGTCGGCAACGCCGCCGTCCCCTCGCCCGCTCCCTCACTCCCTCCCTCGCTCCCGCCGCCGGCGGCCGCTGCCTTCCCCCATCCCGACCCGTCCCGTCCCGTCCCCCTTCCCCAGGAGCCCGGACTCGCCCCCAACCCCCGCCCGGTAAGTCCTTTCCCTGCAGGGCTGCGATGGGGAGGGTGTGGGAGGGTGGGTGCGGCCGTCGGGGACAGCGGGGACGGCGGGGACAGCGGGGCGAGGGAGCGGGCAGGGACCGGGATGGGCTCCCGGGGGCGGCGGGGGGACGGTCCGGTGCCCCCTCACCAGTACACGTCGGTGGTGGAGCCCCGAGGGCTCGGCAGGACAGCCGCGCATCCTCTGCGGGAGAACCCTTCTCGAGTTCCTCTTAAGTTTTGAAGCATTAAGGCTGGCTGGCTGATGTCTTTTCGGGCAAAAATTATATCGCGCCCCCGTTTCCCCTCACCATCGTCTCCCCCCCTTTCTTTCCCCCCGGGTCGTACTACGAGCCTTTGTAATTCTTTCATCAATTCATCATTCAATTAGCTAACACCTCTATCGGCTTTACAAAAGCCGGGCAGCTGTTGTGTGTAGGAAAACCCTCAGTTACCTGCGCTGGTCTGAGTAGGTTATGGTATTTTTCGGAGTAAGAGACATGCAGAGTAGTGTTTTGGTGAGCAGATGAGTCTGCTGAGGGGGTTGGAGTGCGCGTAATTATATTTACAAAAGCTGAAGTCGCGAGTTCTGCCTAACGTAAACTTCCATTCATTGCTGCCCTCGCTGAGAACCCGCTGCACGGGGAAAACTCGCTCTGTCTTTAATGAAGTTTTTGTTCGGACTCAGAAGTGTCGCTCTCTGAACTGACTCGGTTCTGGAGGACGATTTTGGAACTTACATTCTGCCCGTGTAATTTCGAGTCCATTAGGAAAACCAGGATAAGTCTATGAACTGCACATGGAGAAATGTCACATTCCTTTGGTTTAACCCTTCAAGCACTTCCCTGGTTTTGCTGAAACAAGTGAAGCAGACAAAGACAGCTTCTCACTGGAGTGTGAAATGTGAACTTTCATCAGGGTACGTGTGTCAGGTATGTGATTTCAGGCACACCTGAACTGGGAGGAAAATCAAGGAAGAGAAATGTATTTTTTGACAGCTTAGTAATTAAAAGTAAATCAGTAAAGGCAAAAATGAACCAAGCCATGCCTCAAATACATTTTTTATGCTGATTATCTTATTTATTTCTTAAAGGGCACTTACAAAAACAAAGATGTGGTACACTGGAATAATGACATCAGTTCTTATTTTCTCTTTCGTACGCTTATGTGGGCAAACAATGGCAAATTCTTTGAAAAACTTTGCAAGACAAAAATCACCACCTCCAAAACCATTTCAGGGTTTCGAGCTTTGAACAGCATCTGTCCCCACCTCCCCCAGTTTAGTCCCAAAGTTAAACAAATCATATAGTACTGGATAGGGTTACATGTTACAGGAATTTTATAAATGATCTGTCAGTGTAAGTCCTACGTGTGATTAGTTGGACTTTTTGCTCCTAAGGTGTTACATTTGGATTGTCATTTCTGTAGCATTTGGTTCTTAAAGATGTATTCCAACAGATATATATTTCTTCTTGTAAGCAGTAGTGCCTGTGTGGCTTCTCTCTCTCTCTTTTAAGTGAGTGTGAGCACTTGTCAAGAAGTGAAGAAATCTGGGTATGTGAGTCCAGTGAGGATTTACAGTGATGGGAACCATGAGCTTAAAGCCCAGGTTGTTACAGGCTTGGGAACAGTGTCTCTTACCACAAAAGGATGCTCATTTGTATCCGTTAGACCTTTTCTGTCTGGAATACCAGCTTGGATCCCGCTGTTGTCAGTGTTTAAATGACAATTCTGCCTTGGAGCAGGAGACATGAATGTGCCTTTGCTACCTGCTCTGCTGGGGGAAGCTTAATTTTCTCTGTGTGTGCATGGAGTCGTGTAAACTAAAGAAAACCCTGGGAAGACTTGTAATCCAGCCGGTTTGGACGAAATACCTGGCTACTGATGAGGCAAATCCTCTCCCACTGCACTTTCTCCAAAACTCCAGGGCTTCAGGATCACAGTGTGAGGCTCATGGCTCTCCCTCTGCAGAGTGTTTGATTTCCGTGGCTTCACACACACACACAGTTCCTCCTCCAGCGAGGATCAAAAAAAACCCCCACAACACATGAGGAGCTTCTGTGGTGCTGATGGCATCTGGAGGCCCCCAGACATTGCATGCTACATTTCCTTTCCTTGCCCTGTGCATTGCTAAATGCTCCAGGAGTTCCGAGCAGGTAACAACAAAATAATTGGAAATGTTTGGGTTGAAATGAGCCCTTTCCCTCGAATATCTATTGAGCTGAGTTTTGTTTTTTTGTCCCCCCCACTGTCAGGAAGCTTGCCATTTTCTTTGCAGCGAATAGTTGTTATTTTTCTCAGGAAAAGGCAGCTGTAAAGGCACAACTTTTAATCATGTGAGTGGCTCTGTGGAAATCTCTGTCCCAAACTCGAGGTGGAAGTTGCTGACAGGGGGGAAGGTCGGAAAGGGCCCTTTGGGCCTGATCCATATCAGCTGAGGTCAGTGGTGCAGGCTAAGCCCTGAGTGCCTAAAGCTGCCCACTGGTTTTCTGTCCAGCTGGGAAGGTAGGCCAGGGATTACTTTATGCTTTGTCTGTTAGTTTTCCTACAGGGTTGACTTAAAATGCTTTTGTTTAAAAAAAAAAAAGTTCACACGGGCAAGATATTTTCAGTCTGAATTATAATGATGTTTGTCTTGGGTTGGAAGAATTACCTTTTGTGTGATAACACCACACTGGCTTTCATTATACCCACAACTGGCCACTTTCACAGCCAATGGAGTATTTTTTATTTCCCAGTATGGTTCTGGCCATGAACTCTTCGACAGGCAGGTTTCCCAGCAAAATCAAACATCATTTTGTCTTTTGGTTGAAGGTTTGAGTCAAGAGAATTTGCATCTCTTTGGAAAATAATGATATAAGTGGAGAAAATCTAATACGTCTCCTCCACAGCGTAGTTAACCAGTGTAGGTAGAAAACTGGGCAGCCTAAAATTACTTTGCTAAATTTAAATGTAAGTAAAAAGTAGGCAATAGGAAAAAAATTAAAGGGTATCTCTAAATATGGAGCTGCGGACATATCTGTTATATTTAAACTGCATTTTAACCTCTCCTATTTATATTTAGTGGTCTGGGTATAATGTGGAGGGCTTGATTGAATTCAAGAAACAGTAATTTCACCATGAACACCAAGGAGTTCGTTGTGCTGTGGAGGCAGAGCACCTCCTTGTTAATGGGTGATGGATCAAAAGTCAGGCGTGTGCAGGGAGGTATTTTCTTATGTCGCTTGAGAGCAAAGATGTTACTTGATCTAAAATAAGCATGGATGGATTTGCAAAACGCCTGGTGCCCGCTCTGCTGTGGCAGGAGTATCTCCTGCTGACTTGGGTGGCACTTTTCCTCCTGTGGAGTGCGAGGCTGCACCGCAAAACCCATTTTCCTCAACGTCCCCTCGTTCTGAAATGCCCCTTTTTTTTTAATCTCCAAAGCTGCCATGGTAAGTGGATTGTTCTTGCGTGCTGCTTGCATCAGCCGAAATCCCTCCTTGGCACAACTTCATTCCAATAAGGGAAAAAAAGCCCACATTATTCCAGGAACAAAATAGATAGTTATTTTTGTTTGATAACGCATCGTATAAATATTAATCATCTGCCCGAAGAGCAAACAATAAACACGTGTTTTCACTTGAGCTGGAGGTACCACAGGCTTTGATAGAGGTTGGTTTGAAACTAAGGGCCTTGACTGGAAGCCACGCAACTCTGGGTGACACCACTACGGCTGGGAAGTTGCTGCTCAGCACAAGTGGGGGACTCGGTTCTGCCTTGAGGTCTTCTGATTAATTTTGATTAGGAGGCCACACGAGAAGATACCCAAGTGCTTTTTAAAGTGTCCTGGCAGCGGCTTTGCTCTCAGCCTTCAGAAAGATGCTGAGCTTCTCTGCTGGTCTTAGACGCTCAGCAGCGCTGGTGGGGTATTCCAAAGCTCCTGCAAACGGATATTGCCTTCTGCCGTGTTCCAGGCCTCCTGAATTTGTCAGGTATCTTTGGAACCTCAGGCACCTAATGAGCTGCTGACTGGGAAAAGCCAGGTTGGCTTGCAGGGAGCGATGAGCACCGGCGGGCCCGGAGCGGCCGGAGCGAGGCGAGTTAAACAAATACCGTCTAAATGTGGTTTCAATCAGCCCCTCTCAGACACCCGAGTTTTCCGCTTTCTCCGGGAGGTCCGTAATGAAACGGGCTTGTTTTCTTTTCACCTCGCAAAGAAACGGCGACGGGAGGGAAACCCCGCCGGAGTCTGCTGAGCGCTTTGGGGTGTCCGGGCGGGATGGGGCAGCACGCAGGAGTTGGAGGCTGTCCCTGCCGAGTCTGGGAATGCTGCCTGGGGCTCACAGGCAGCTCCTTCCCTAATGAGAGCGGGGCAGGTCACAGCCCTGCCTGCAGCCCCTGGGCAGGGGCAGCCCCGTGAAGGCTGTGCAGGTGCGAGCGGCTCAGGAGGAGGTTTCTCTCCCTGCTGACCCGCCCTCATCCCAAACCTGCATCCCAGAGCATCTTTGCCTTCTGCTTTGCGCTGTCGGTAAGGGTTTGGTTCTTTTGATTTTCCCTACTGTTCTGCTGTTAAAATGTGCGTTGATTTATCAGCTGCCCAGGTCTTGTTTCGCTTTTCTAGCGCTGGGAGCGTTGGCGTAGGAGGAGCAGTTTGCTGCCCTGTAAACCACTTACAGCAAAATGTTCTGGGAAATCTGACTGATTTCTCCTGATTTTAAAGGCTTATTACACTTTGAGCTTTGCAGTATACTTTCTGGCCTTGCATTGAGTTGATTATTTGTAGCTTATTAAATATGGATGTACATGGTACATTTGACCTGATTTGACTGAGAAAAACCCCACAACCCTTTCAAGTAGTCACATATTTTTGATACTCAGTAGCTACAGTGCATGAAGTCACTGTGTAATTTGTTTCAGTGCAGTTAAATGTATATTATTAAAAATCGTGTGGATTTAGAAAATTGCCCAAGTGTCTTCTTCTGTAAATTGCCCTCATTAAACAAAAAAAAAAAAAAAAAAAAGAAATATGGCAATCAAACAATTTGCTTTAGACAAACTACATTTCTGTCATGGGTTATATTTTTCTGAGCAAGTAAAAAGGGCTTTATAAAGAAGGAAGTCTAGTAGTTATGCAGAAGGAAAGGCTTCTAAGCAGAATTCCGTTTTCTAAGGAGGCTTTGTCAGCTCTGAATAAACCCTGCAATAAATTTAAACCCGGTGGTTTAAAATTCTGTTTATAAAATGGACTGCTCTCTATAGGGTTCACAAATTATACACAAAGGATTAACTGCTAAAGTAACATTAAGATGTTGCATTACAACATGCACTGAGACTAAACTGAACAATCTGCTTGAGAAAGCAGCTGATTTTCGCAGGACTTGCAAAGCCGTCATGGGCAAAGTTCTCCATCGTTTCTCCAAAGAAATACGGTTCCATTGATTGTTCTGATTGCAGTTGGCTCTTCAAAGGCTTACAGAAGGAGGTTTTTGCACAGTCTTGTGCGAAAAGCTGCATTAAAATCAGGTTTGAAAAAGAAAAAGAAATAAAGGTTTTGATACCACATGAAGATAAAATAAGGGATTTAATATGAAATTAAGATCTAGGTCGGTCCTGGTGGATATCTTGTGCCTTTTCTTGAATTTCATTCGATTGGCCAGAAGGTGAAACTGGGAGTTTGGGCTGGTGCTCTTCATTCCTTTGCTACCTTTATAAGTTCTCTGGTATTTTTATGTATCTATAGCAAACAGTGTGTGACAGTCTCCATAGCTCTCGCCATCAAGACGAGCCAAATCATCTGTCACCAGTATGTGTGTCAACATCCTGACACCACCGAGAGCACCTTCTTTGCAGGGCAAAACCCAGGCTTCGTTTCAGCAAAGCAATTAATCACCCTCTTGAAACGAAGAGCCTGGAGAAATCCGAACCTGGGAGCTTTGTTCTGCCTCGTGGAGAAGTCAGTTGGAAGTGAGGAGGCTCCGAAGTGGTTTTGGGAGGGTGGAATTCACCTCACCTCGCTGTGGCCATCTGAAAATCAAGCACCTGTTTGACGGGAGCTGTGTGAATCCTGGCAGCCTGAGACAATGGTATTCCTTCGGGAAAGGCACTGAAGGTGCAGCAGGTGGTCCATCATTTTGGGCAGGAGCTGGGATGGCAGGACTGGGTATCTTGGCTGTCAGATGGGCTGGCATGGAGTGAATTCTGTATCCAGACACCAACCCAGGCCCCAGCAGCTGATCTGAGGGACACTGAAGGAGAAAGGCGTGATTAAAAGTACAGCAAGGAGACCAGATGAATGTTTAACAGTCTGACTGGGATTCAATCTTATTGCTTATTGCTTATTTTCATTTTAAAGTAGACCTACTAGATAATATTTTGATTTTTACTGTCAAACATCCCCTTTTTTGTCCAGTTTAGAAATAAAAACTACAAATAGAAACGTCAGAAATAGCAGCAGAAAGCCCTTCTGTGATTTCTGCACTGCTCTCCTTTACCTTCATTGAGAAATTGGATAATGAAAACATTAGCCATCATTTCTTTTAGAATGAGATAGGAATGGATTAATACTGATGCCTTTCTATCAGGACTCTGTTCTGCTCATGCAGGAAACAGCAATATCCATTTATTTTTATTTTTTAGGCTGGTCCAATATCTCATCCTGCTCCAGAGGGTTTTACAGATGACAGCCCTGGGTCTCTAGTTTTCTTAAATCTCTCAAAGCACACTTATGGAAAGCTTGGTTTGGACAGGCCATAAGATTTATGCCTGGCCTTGGGCACGGGGGCAGATTTTGGGCCCCTGATCCGTGGTTTGACATGCCAGTGGTCCCTGCAAGGAGCCCAGCCGAGCTCTGGAGCCGCAGGCAGGCCGGCAGGGCAGCTCTGCACGAGCCAGTGGGAAGGAGGGGCGAGCTCTGTGTTTGTTATTTGCTCCTGATTTCCATGACAGTTCCCAGGAGAGAGGGTTGTAACCAAATGTGAGCCCGGGGAGCTGGGTCTGTGGTCGCTCTGCAGAGCAGTGATGTGGGATGGGGGGGTCAGGTTTGCTGAAGGGGGCAGGAGCTGGGATGGAGGGAATTTGAGCTGTTTTCCTCTCAGTTAACACCTCCCTGTGTGATGTGGCATGTGTGGCACAGGACAGGGAACCAGCTGGATGGGGCACTGCCCCCTCAGCCACCCACAGCCATCCCTCATTTCTGCCCCTTGGACTTGGTTAACAATTCCTCCTGCCAGGTTTTGATCCAGGATAGGATTTATATAACTCCCTGTTTGCCGTGTTGGTTCCACAGGACTAAAGAGGAGCGAGAAGTAGTAAAAGTCTATTTTGGTCACTGAAGTAAGCAGACATGACTCAGAATACTCACTGGGAGCAGATCTGCTGGATGAAAAGGTGCCATTTTTACAGAGTCACTTCTCTGACCGTGCCCTTTAAACTCTTAACAAAAATAGAATCCTTTCTCTGGCACTTCTCTTGGAAAGCAGAGACAGGAGTGAGAGCAGGGATGTTCACTGCGCTTCAGACCCTGCTTCGAAACTGCCTGCAGGTTTTGAAAGGTGAGCGTCACATGTGTTTAACACCAGGAAAAGCAGAGAAGGAAGGCATTTGAATTTGGTGGGGAGGGGATTTGGGCTTGGACAGCCTTCCCATCTGTAGCAGGAGAGAGTGTTGATTCCTCGTTGCTGCCTGTTAATGGTCGGGTGAATCCTGGCTGCGGCTCCGCGCCGGTTTCTGGCTGCCTCGTGTCCCTGCAGGAGCAGAATTCACACCAGGAGGTTTTGTCTGAGGCACAGCAAGGCTCCTCCTGACCATGGCCTCTGGGTTCCTCTTGGACCATGTGAGTGGCCCCGGCTAAAAATGAGCCTGAAACCACATTGACGTAATGGTGAGTGTTTATGGACCTGTGAGGAAACAAATCGTCGCTGGCAACCAGAGCCCTGGAGGAGCTGACACTCACATGAGAGGCAAGGACCCCCCACACCAGTGGGCTGAGGGGCCCTGCAGCTCCTGGGGAGGCTGATGGAGCCGGGCTCTTCCCAAAATCCCCACCCTGATCTGCATTCCGTGGAAAGCATTAGCAAGGCAAATCATTTCACAAAACGTCGCTCTCGGCTAAGTAGGTGATGCTGAATTTTTGAACTCTTCGTCTCCTTCTCTTTTTTTTTAATGGTTTGGTAGGGAGCTGGGGCCTGGCTGGTGCAGGGAAATCCAAAACCAGTGGTGTAAGCACACCACATGTGCTCCTGGGTGTTTGACAGTCCTGTTGTTCTCTTTTCAGAGAGTTGCTCTCTTGAAAAGAAAAATAACAACCCCCATTTAACATATTTACCACTTTCGTTGGTTTTACATGGAAAAAACCTCCACCAACCCATAAATTCCTCTTCCTCCTCCTTCCCAGAACAACCCACGAAAAGGTTTGAAAACTCTGAATTTCTGTACAGGGGATGAAATCTTGACCTTGCTGAAGTGGCTGAAGCTCCTCTGCTGGCTTCTGAGGGGACAGAGCTCTTCAGCTTAAGTGTTTCTTCCTCATGTTTCTACTGGGGCTGGAAAGCCCTGGAAGTGTTCTCCATGCTGATTTCCTAAAGCCTTAATTCCCCCCAGTTACTACAGCATTTGAAGGCACTGTCTTTTCAGCGCAGGAAACAGGCACTGCTATTTCTCCTGATAAAATTTCCCTTGTATGAGCTCAGAGAATTTCCACTTTCTCTGTGTGGGCTCATCTTTCAAAGAGGAGGAGACGTGGGTCATAACGCCTGTGGGTCTCACAGCTCCCTCCTGCTCCATCTCTGGCCTCCCCCCCAGTCCCTTGGCAGCAAGGAGTCAGTGAAGATTTGCTGTCAAGGTCTCTTTTTAATTCCTTACAGGACCTGGTAGCTTCCTATTGCCAGGGAAACCCTATTTTTTTTTTTCTGGTTTGAATTTGAAAGGCGTCTTGGATATGATGACATTTACAGCCAAAGCACATCACCTTTTACATATTGTCTCCTCTTCCCGCAGCGAGACAGGAGATTTCGAGAGGCCAGAAAAGGGAGGGAAAGCCCAGCAGTCCTGGGGGACACACAGGACTGTCACTGACCTGCCACTGAACGAGGAGAGTGTTCCCTTCTCAGCACCACTTGTGTTGTCTGAGTCGGAGCTGAGAACACCACGGGGAAACTCTTAAGTTCCAGTTTTTAAGTAGGGCTTGTTTAGAAGTTTTCTGTGTTACAGAATCATAGGATCATTTAGGCTGGAAAAGAGCTCCAAGGTCATCGAGTCCCCCCCTGTGCCCCATCCCCACCTTGTCCCCAGCCCAGAGCACTGAGTGCCACGGCCAGGCCTGCCTTGGACACCTC
>JAWWES010000001.1:113295124-113312289 GCA_035583135.1 Lophotriccus pileatus
CCCAGGTTGCTCCAAGCCCTGTCCAACCTGCCCTTGGACACTTCCAGGGATGGGGCAGCCACAGCTTCTCTGGGCAAGCTGTCCCAGGGCCTCACTGCCCTCACAGGGAAGGATTTCTTCCTAAAATCTAATCTAACCCTGCCCTCCTTCAGCATAAGGCCATTCCCTAATGAGGAATTCCCTAGTGACTAAAAAGTAATGACTGTTTTCATATCCAGGCATGTTTTTGTGAAGCCATCCACTCACCTGAACGCTTCCCTGAGTTTCCAGCTCTGCCACTGGTCACCGGATCTGGAATGGCTGGAGTTTGGCAGACCTGTTTTTTTCCTGACTTAGGTGCACTGGAGTACTTCACCTGAAGTTCTGAGAGGGTTGGAGGGCTCAGTGCTCCGCTCTGGGTCACAGGGTGGAGAGTTGTCACAGGTTGGACTCGATAATCTCGGAGATCTTTCCCAACCAAAATGATTCCATGACTCTGCACAAACCTGTGCCAGATTTGAGCATTTTACAGAAAAATGCTCTGATTTATAGACCTGACTTTTATGAAACAGAGATGTATTTTTCTATCATCCATGCCCCCAGCTGTAACTCCCAGGGCCAGGCCTGGAGAGGTGCTGGTGCCCCAGGATCTCAGAGCCACGGGTCTCAGCACAGCTTGGGACTCAGCCCGCTGTGTGACAGCCCTTTTATCTCTGTTCAGAGGTGAAAGGGGCAATAAGGAACAGCTGATTGATGGGTGTGATCAGATCTGTCCCACAAATCACCTGCTGGCAGCACGGGGTGTTTCTGCTCTGCTGTTCCTCTAACACCATGTGCAGGGATGATATTTGTGATCCTGGGTAGGAGACCTCTTTTCTTCTAGTCCTGCTCACTTAGGTTTTCTCCCTATTTTCCTGGAAGCTTTCTCAATAATGACTGACATTCCATTAGCTCCCCACCTGAGGTTTTTGGGTTTTCCACTCCTTTCTGCAGCCACCAGTAGCAACATGCATTTCTACCTGTATTTGCCTGCAAATCTTGGATTAAGGAAGTAGCCAAAGTATGTGCTTAACTTTGAGGCTAAGCTTAAAATTCCTCAGTTTTCATGGGGTTTAAGCATCTGCTTAAAGTGAAACCTAAAATTTCACGTCCTTCCTGAGTGAGGATGTTCTCCTGAGTCAGACCCTGCTGTCCCTCGGGTATGTCAGACACGCCGGATGCTTTCAGAAGTGGTTCATCTGATGAAAGAATTCATCTCCGAGTCAAAAAGAAACCACAAGTTTCCTTCACTTTCAGTCTGCTGCTTTGATATCGTTGGTCAGCAGTTCTCCTCAAAAACCATCCCCCAGTGGAGTCCTGCCCCACAACACTGTGCTTTAAGCAGCCTAATTTACCCGCTGCATAAAGATGTTTGTCACCCCACTGCATCCTTTGCCTTTCCTTCCTTGTGCACTCTGAATATCTGGGGAAGGATATTCTTTCCATGTCTTGCCCAGGGAATCACCATGCAGTGACTGAGACTGAAGCCCAAAAGAGCATGAATTTATGTATATAATTTCCATAAGACACTTTAATGCGTGAGGTTTGTTTCAATCTGCAGGTGTTCCAGCTTAAAAATGGTTGAACAACTTAAAATAACTAAACTAAAAAACCCCCACACACACACACAAAAAAAACCCTCCTAAAACAAACCAAACAACAAAACAACAAAAAAACCCCCAACCAAACAACTCTAGGAAAAAAGACACACCACACAATAAAAAAAATTAACCTGAGGGAGACAATCCTTCCAGTGAAACTTCACCCATAGCAGCTGAATGTTTTGTTATGACCCAGACACGCTAAAATCATTATTGTAATTGAAGAGTCAACTGTTGCAACTACTTTTGTGCAGCATTTAAAATTAACAGCAGAAATGACCATGTGTGAATCTGGATATTCACAGTGCAGAAAGTTCTGTTGTTTGGTACAGGCAGCTTGAAAAAGCCACGTGTGTTTTCCAACCTTTCTTGAACTAACACATATCATTTTATTTCTTACCCACCACAGTTTTGCTTTAAAGGAAAACTTCTGGAGTGACAGCTCAGTAACATCAGAATTGCTGTAACTTTTGCATTTTTTTTTTAATTATTTTTCTATTAGAAGCTCAAGTCAGAAAAATATCCCCCTTCTTGGCAGTTGATTAGAGCCATTTACTCTAATTTTTGACGCTGCAATTATACGGTTCTGTGTCAAATAAAGCATCCCAAATTCTTTCCTCGTGGAGGGAGCTGTGGGGCTGGCAGTGTCTTGCTGGACTTGCTTGGATCATACTTGTGATATTGGCAGATGCACAGCTTCGGTTCTGCATATGCTTGGCTCGAGCAAAGCCTACACAAACAGAACTTGGAGAGAAGTGCATTCCTTCAGAACTTCATTCCTGCGTGTTGTTTGTATTCCAAGGGCAAACAAAGCTCTCCCGACCGGGAGAAGTTTAGGATCGAAGCTCCTGATCCAGGGAAGCATCTGACCAAGTGCTGTATTGCGGTTCAGGTGCTTGTAATTCCTTCTGCCCTACTTCTGATGGGACAGTGAAGGAGCAAGTGGGTGGCTGAGCTGGGGACTGAGCGCTGCTGTCTTGGCAGGTGGCAAGTCCTGCTGGCAAAGGATGAGGTGATCCGAGCACTGGGCTACTGTGGAGAAAGGAAAACTCCTTGAAAACTCTGAGAATCCTGCTTTTCTTCCTTCCCTTGCCTTCATGGCAAGTGCCCCGAAAACCCAGTGTTGAAAGCACTTAAAAGAACACCAGTTCAGGGGAAGGTCTGATGTTTTCCAAAGCCTGCCGTTATTTCTGGGCAGGCCAAAACTGCGCAGCGAGTTTGTCCCGAGCTAACAAATGTCTTCAGCTGTCCCCAAACCACATTCTTTGGCAAATAACTGCCTTGCCCATAAATAAATAGGGTCTAACTGAACTGTGATGGACATGATGCATATGGGAAGGGGCCTTTGAAAGGCTGGAACTGTGGCTTGGCCTTGGAGGGGAACAAGCCCCGTGTTTGAGTGCTGGGGTGTTAAACCACCTGGGCGTCTTGAATACCTGTGGCTGGTTGGTGAAGTAGCCTGAGTAACTCCTTAGGAAGTACTGGCACTGTCAGCAGTGTCAGCAGCTGAGGGTTGGAAAGTTGATCCATCTACACAGGACCGGTTTTACAGTGGCAATTTTCTGTACTCTTGGTAAGACCCTTTCGTGTCTGGAAGTTCCATCAAAGACTATTTTCTACATCAGACAGGAAAGTCCAGGTTTTCTCAAATTACCTGGGTTTATTTTTTCCCCCCTCTGCTGTTCAGGTCTCCCAGAACTCTGAATATCTGGTGACACTGGTGAATCTCACACCTGACTGACCTGCATTGGACATACAAAACGGTGGCCTCAAGCACTTGTACCTTTGGTGTATGAGGCAACAACTACAGGCTTAGTTACAGCTGCAGTGAAACATCTCATAAAAGGGAAAAATTAGAAAAATAAAGTCCCAAAGCCTGAAAAACCACGTCCATAAATTCGTTCATTCTATTTTATGTAGCTCTCATCGAACTCAGTGAGAACATGGGGGTTCAGTTATGTGAAGATAAATCCATATAAAACCCTTTGCAGGACCGAAGTTCACATTGTGGTGTTATTTTCAAAACCAAAATGAGATAATTAGAAAGAAATACAGTAGTTACAGTTACTAAGTGACAACAACTGAGGTATCTCCTTTGTTGAACCAAAGAACTGAAAAATTAAGCAATATTAACACTTGAAGAAAACATAAATCTTGGTTACTTTAAGGAGAATTTTTCAAGTTTTCCTTTCCTGTTCCCTTTTCCTTCTCCTTGTCTTTTTAATGCTAGATCATTAAAAAAAAAAAAATTGCAGTGCCATGAGTCACAGTTTTGCTGCCTTTTCATCTTAACTGATTTGCCATTTACAAGCCAAAATGGCTCAGGTTGGAATGGACCTTAAAGATGATCTTATTCCAGCTCTGCCACAGGCAGGGGCACCTTCCACCAGCCCAGGTTGCTCCAAGCCCCATCCAACCTGGCCTTGGACACTTCCAGGGATCCGGGATCATCAGGGCAGTGTGGGAACAGATTTGACTGGAGGGACAGTTTGGGACTGGCTGAACTCAAGGAGATCCTATCCATATTTCATAGGAAAACAGAGCTTTTCACCCGTTCAGGGGAGCAGTTCTTGCACAGAGTTTGGAGGTGGCAGGAGTGAGACCAGAAGTCCTTGGCAGTGGGAAGGAAGGATTAGGAGGGAATGATGTGAAGGAAGCCAAATTTCTCTTAATGCCACTGCTCCTTTTGGGGAAATGCAGCGGCACTTTGAGTAAAAATGTTTTAACCAGGAGCCTCCTGACCATTCTGCACTGTGGGACCTTCTGGGCTAATTCTGGAAGGATTAAGATCAAATCATTCAGAGTCAGACCCAGCCCAACAGGAGAAGGGACGATTTAAACATCTTTCAGCTGACACAGTTGAAAACAGAGAAGCAGCAGCAGACACAACATGCACTTGAGTGCCACGAGCTGGAAGAGTTTGGCATCTTCTATAGGGCCTGGCCCAAAACACTGACCCTTTTAGAACAAGTGCCCCATTCTGTGGCAATAATGCTGCACAACATCATCTCATTCCTGTCCTACTGGATCCCAGCTCATTGTGAGTGGCTGTTGGGAAAGTCACAGGCCACCAAGGTAATTCAACACACATGTTTTAGCAAGTTTTTCACACATGTCTGGCAAGCCTTTCACAGTAGGAGAAGGCTTTGGGGATTCGTTCCCGGGCCTTAAATCATGCATTAAATCCTATCAATTATTGGTTCCCCTCCCTGTTTCCACTGCTGCTCATTTTTTTGTTACTGGACAGTGCTTTTTGTGCCTTGAAACATGATCTGCTTAGAGCCCTTTGAAACTCGGAATTTCCAGTTTGCAGAGAACACTACAAAGTGTTTCAGATACGGGCGAAAAGACTGTGATGATCATGACAAATCCCAGCTCTGAGTTACAATTAACTCGGCAGTTAATTATATTCAGTGCTTTTTTTTCCCCTCCCTGAATGATAAGCATTTTATGCCTACAGTTTTTTATCCATTAAAGTAAACGAGAAGTCCTTTGCTCTTTCTTGCCAGCGTATTTGTTCCCCAAGAGAAAATATTTTGGTTTGTCCTTGCCAAGTCCTTTGATTTCACTGTAGTATTTTAAAGATAATAATCTCATTTTCTTGTTGGAAATGTCTTTCTCTCAGATGTACTGAGCTTTAGAAATGTGATCATATGGAAATCAGATCAGGTAGGACTTAAACAACGTGGCATTTCTCGTCTGTTGGAAATACCTGGCATTTGACATCAAGCCTTAGAGATCCAGAGGTGATGAATATTTTTAATTTAAATTTATAACTAAGTATTATAAAACCATAAAACTGGTTGACAGTGATTATTTTTTTTTCTCTCACAAGCCATGTGGTGTTCCAGGGTCTTTGAGAGAACCAGAAATATCAGACAGTTACAGATATATGGGAATCTTATCCCTTGTGGACCACACAGCTTAGCTTTGGGAGTATTCCTAGAAGATGTTAACATCACACTTCCCAAGTGCTTAATTTCTAATGATTTTTTTTTTTTAAATCTTATTGCAAAATAAGTATTTAATTATCGCTGGTTTGATAGTTTCAGTATTTAAAAGGATGAGATAAATGTGTCCTTCTGCAAAAATGGAAAGAGGCTGATTGATAGTGGGGGAAGAAGATTGATGGGGAATCCTATTTTTTTTTTTTTTTGCTGTTGTTCAAATATTGAGCTACATCTGAGTTCATAATTAGCATAAAGGTGTTTCACAGAGCTGAGGGTTTCTGTTTGTGTCTGTCTGTCTGTCTGTCTGCTGGGGGGGTGGGGGGGGAAGGCTTATTCCTCAGTGTGTGCCTGCGCCTCAAGGTGGTCAAAGGGTGGCAGATTTCAGTTATTAAGAATGATCTGGATTAGCCCTGGTCTTTCTGGGTCACCAAGTTTCAAACATAGACATTTCACATCTGTTTCTTGTTCACAGCCACTAACAAAGAAGTACAATATCGAGAGAGTCCCGATTTGAGATACGTGTCTGGGCCTTTAAGGAGTTCAGCTGGTTGCTCTGAGAGAGGAAAACAAAAAGCACAGCTCTACCTCCTATTCAAATTTACAGATTAGGCAAAAGCCCAGAGGTGAAAGGTCAAATAAAACAGTTTAAAGCATTTTCTCTAGACTTCCTGGTCGTGGAGGGGGGGGGAAAAAGAGTGTTCAGTGCTCCAAAGCAAGCTATAAAAGCCAGGAGAGTGTGAGAGACACTTTAATAGGTTCCATTCTTGATGAAAATCCTGAAACAGCCTCACTAATACGGTGTGGAAATGCAATATGCCAGATATACTTGCTGTGTGCAGTGGCCATCAGTCTGGGGATGGCAGGACTATGAAGGACAGTGTCCAATAACCACATCAGACTATCGTGCAGTTCAGTTAAAATTATCAAAAACACTTGGAAGTAAGTGAGGAAAAAATGTTGGCCTTTGCCCTCACAGTTGCTTCTTTTTTTAACTTGCAGGGAAGTTGCTTTTTTGAAGTATTTTAGGGTTTGTCTGCGTGTGTTTGTGTCCTGTGTTATCACTGTCACTTAACCACTTTTAAATTAGTATTAAATTTAAACCAGTTTTTGTATTCGTACTTTGAGCTGAATTGATAACTTTAATTATCAATCCATATTATCAAACACCCCTTTGGCATTTGCTGGTACAACTGTTGACATTTCAGAGATGGGGAAGTTAAGGAAGAATGAAAGGCAGGTTTAGGTGAGTTATCCAAAAGCTGGGTGTCTCGGGGTATAGCACAGGCTCACTTTGTAGGTAAAGGAGAGAGAGAACTGCTGTAAAGGTGCAACTCATCTCACCACTTTCAGATAGGGCTGTAAGCGAGGCTGAATGAAGTGATGAAGATATTTTTATTGGGAACTGCAGCAGTGTTGGAGAACCAGAGTAGTTCTGAGACCTACATTTAAAATCATTGAAATCTGAGGTGATGAATCCCACTTCAGCAGAGAGTGATTCAGTTCCTTATCTGGAAATGACTGTCAGCACTTCCCTGTTCCAAGTACTACTGAAAATAATTCCAGTGTCAGTATAATCCTGTGGCGGTTTAATTCATGTAAACAAACTCCCATTTCATTTCTTATTTCTGTGGTATTTGTTTTATGTAGAGTCTACAGATGATCTCCAAAGGTGAACAGAACAGAAAAAGTGGGAAAACAGGTGTAGCCACCAAAAATATTATGGCTGATAGAAGCTTAAATAGCTTGGGTCATAGATAAGAGTTGGTAAATGAAGCACTTTGATTTTCAGCTTGAAAACTTCCAGCACTTCTTTTCTGCAAAGCTTTGCCTGCAGGAAAACAACCTATTTTTGACTGGAGTTGTCCCATGGAGTAATGTTAAAATAAAAACAAAACAAAACAAAACAAAACGGTGTCCCCAAACAAGTCGCTCTCACAACTTTTTGGCTTTGAGAGGGAACTCATTGCTGTGAGAGGAAGGAGGGTGGGGAAAATACGGGAAGGGACTAATTGTGTTGGAGCAGTGAGAGGGTTGATGAAGGGAGGCAAAGACAGGAGAGCACGAAGGCATTAAGAAATCTCTTTTATTTGCTTCTGCTCAGGTATTCCTTTTGTTAAAAGGATTAATTGCTGACCTGGGAAGGAGCCTGGTGTTGGCGGGGGCGGCGCAGCCCGGCGAGCTCCGTTCCAGGGGCAGGGAGCACCCTCTAGTGACCGCTGGTCTGGGCTGCCCACCGGGCACCGCCGGCCCTCGGCACCCTCCGGGATCGTGGAAGGGGTCGGGACACCTCCCTCCTCCCTCCGCTGCCGTGCAAGGCCTGGCAGTGCGGGAAATGACAGGCAAAAAAGCCTGGAAGCGGCGCTGGAGGGAGGGATGCTGAGAGCCCTGCTGCCCCCGCGGCCAGGCAGCGATAATTAGTGTTAATTACTTGGCCAGGCAGTGATAATTAGTGTTAATTACGTGGCTTTACATGGGCTGCTGGCTTCCACTTGGGTTTTGGGCAAAGCAAATGCCCTACTCCGCTCATAGTTCTTCCTCCCAGAGCTGACCTCCACGTTTCCAGCCGTGGATCAACGGGAATGAGCCCACCCTGGCACTGAATCCCTTTGTTCCCAGGATGGATTTGGTCCTGTGCCCTCGGACCTGGTGCTGCATCAAAGCTATGGAAGGAAGAGGTCCCTTCAGCAGCTCCAAAGGCACGACATTCCAGGGGACAGGGGACCAGCATCCAATCTGCTGATCCCACAGGCTGTGAAACTCAGTTCCTGAGCACCTCTGTTTGTTCCCCTGGTGAAATCCTAATTGTGAGAGCTTTTTTTTTTTTTGTGGGGAGGGCAGAGTTTCCCTGGTATTTTCATCAGAGCCAGGGGAAAGCTGGGAATTAAAGGGAGACTGTGCTGCTGAAGGGCTGGGGAAGAGTGTAATTGACCCTCACACACCAAACTGGGCACGGCCAAACTGGTGTTTGGAGCTACATTTAAGCAAAATCCCTACATTTTTTTAGGGGATTGAGATCTTTGCAGATGTGTCTTCCACACGCTGTGAAATAACATTAATTTGCCTGGATTTCTCAAAATCCGCTTCCAAAAACTGCAAAGCAAAATTCTTTTCTTCTGCTCAAGTTGTTGGATTTTTAAGCTGGTTCTACCTAGAGGACAGCCTCCTTTTTACCTGGAATGTTGGTAAGAGGAACAAGACCTCACTTTTTTTTCCTCTATTCTTTTATACCCACATCTGCAGACACTCTGTGTATGAATAGCGAGCATGACACACAAAGTGAATCTCTCTCCAGTTTTCCCAATTATTTTTCTGGAGGAATTTCTACAGTAGAAGGGATGAAGATCACATTATTAACACAGCAGAGTGTGCCTCTATTTTCTTGATCATCCCGGGCTGAGAGCAGAGTTCTTGTTTGCATCCCAGATGGCAAGATGGATTATAAATCTATTTACATAGGGAATATTGCAAAGTGTTTCCTCCATCCCAACACTCCAGTGGATATGAGATGAAAAAATCCGAGGACAGGATTGTTTTTCAGACTCAGTAGTGGTGTTTCAAATAGCATGAGGAATGGTCTTTCTGGAAGTATTTTATAGAATCACAGATTTGGGTTGGAAGGGACTTTAAAGATCATCTCATTCCAACCCCTTGCCATGGGCAGGGACACCTTCCACCAGCCCAGGTTGCTCCAAGCCCCATCCAACCTGGCCTTGGACACTTCCAGGGATCCAGGGGCAGCCACAGCTTCTCTGGGCAGCCTGTGCCAGGGCCTGCCCACCCTCACAGGGAGGAATTTCTTCCCAATATCCCATCTAACCCTGCCCTCCTTCAGCATAAAGAAAGAGAAATTAAATGACTTGTGTGGATATTTAGTACTTTTTGGGGTGTTTTTATTCTGCTTGTTGACCAAGTTCTTCACACTCACACAGCCTGATTTCAGACAATAACATGTAGTTGCCTAACATAACAAAACCATTTTTTCTTTCTACTTTAAAAAAAAAATCAGAAAAGAGAAAAACAGTAAAAGTGCTTGGTCTATTTTTCTTTTGCAACTGGATGATGGTGATTTGATAACCCAATATTTTCCTTCCCTTACAATACCAAGGCTCTGCTTGCAATTGGATCAACACAAGCATAAGCACTCAGAAATCTGCCTGTGGGTATTAGCTTGAAAGTCAAATAAACTTCACTGAATTCTTTGGCACAGAACCTGTGCCAGTTTGAAATGGCAAAATCCTCACCGGGCTGAGGGCTCTGTAAAACTTATATAATAATAATAGAGCTCAGCAGTGCCTTATGCTTCCAAAATCCCTGTGTAAACCAAGGGGAGCTTTGTCTGTATGGAGGTGGGGTGGAGAAGAATCATTACTAAAACCTGCTTGTGAATGAATTTGTTAGATCCTCTCCACTGGAGAGCTGGAACTGATGCTTACAGTCTCTCAATATATTTGAGGTTTTTTTAAAAAAAAAAGAACACCAAAATATCATGGGCTTAACTGGGGTGGAAGTCACCCAACTGAAACATTATACAAGGCTTTGAAATGTCAAGAAAAAGGTTCTAATCTTTTGGCTGTCTTGCTCATTGTTTGGAGATGAAAAGGGAGGAAATCAACATCCCCATGAAATACAATTACTGTAAATTGCTTTCTTTTCATACTGGTTGGTAATGAAAATAGGAAAGTTACCAGGAGTTACCTGCTCTGCAGGAGCACCCTAATCCCATGGATGTGGGCTCCAAGAAGACATTCAACAGTGCAACACTGGATTTCCATATGTACCAGCTAATGGAGAATATAAAATATTGGATGGCAGGGCTGGCTCTGGGTTGCTCTGAAGCCACCAAAAGTCATCTTTGCAGTGAAAGAAACCAGAGCTCCTTAAAGCGAATATAAAACCCAGCTGATCCTGTGGCACCTCGGGATCAAGAGCAGGGACAAATTCCTGAGGGCCAAACAGGCAGCACTTCACATCCTCCCTGTGTGTCTGGAAAAGTGCACTTCACCTTCTGCGGGGTCAGGAGAGGAGGGGAAAAGTGAACTGGGATTTACTGCTGTCTTTGTGTGGAAAAAATGCGTGTTGGATGCCAGCAGACATCACCAGCTCCGCAACAACGCTCCCATTTCCTCTTTGTTTTTTCCTAAGGAGCAGGAGGAGAAGGGCTTGGGAGAGGGTGAGGTCATCTGCTCCCACTAAATAATGCCTGCAGCAAGCCATCAGTATTCCTTGTTCTTTTTATCATACCAGGATCCCTGGTCAGAGGGCAGGACCTTTTCAGCTGGAATGATCTACCAGTGCTGCAGTTCTTCCAGCTGCCCATGGTTGGATGTTGTTACAGGGAACAGCGAGAAACTGGAAACCTGTTAGAGTGGGACCAGCTTTTTAAAAATTATAAGGTTTTTTTAAAAAATTAATGTATTCTGACGTAGTTTCATTTTTCATTCCAGTCTTAAGGGTTTTATTTCCAAGCTTTTCTCTTAAAGCTCAGAATCTCCTGACACCAGGAATTATGTCCTTTATGAAAACCTAAAATGCTGAGAGACTCCTAAGAGGGAAAGGGGTTGTGCCAGCACTGGATCCCGAGTGGTTCTTTACATGTGGGATTTTACACTGGCTGTGATGATGGAAGCACTTTGCCTTTCTTACTTATTTTTTCTTTCAAGCTCAGCAGGCCCAAGCAAAGGCCTGGGACAGGGACGGTGTTTTGTTTGCACAGCTGGGAGATTTGAGGTGCCCTGTGACTGCCAAGTGCTACAAAAGGACAAATAAAAATATAACACTGAATAAAAAATGACTATCACACTCTAACCAGGAAGGGAATCGCCAGTGAAACCATCTCCTTCTCGTGCATGGACAGGGTTGTGAAGTAAGGGGAGAACATGGAAGATTTAAGATTGTTTATGGCATTTGCTTGTTGTCTTTTTGTGACTTCCTTTCCTCAGTAACAAAGAGACATCAAAAAGAATCATTTGTCTCCAATCTACTCGCTGCTTCTCTAAGGAAAACAAAAGAAAATAGTGCTCAATCAGATAGGCCCGAGAGTGTCAATAGCTCAGGAATCCAGGAATGAGGTTGATGGACAAATATAGATGTGGTGTAAGCGGGGCCAGACTTCATTAACATATTTGGAGTTACACCCCTTATACCCAGCCTGGCTTTGGCCCTGACCCAACAATTCCCCGGTGAACACAAGCCTGCATCAAACTACTGCTGAATTTGGCCCATTTCATCTGACATCTGCATCCTGCCTCAAAGTGGCCTGTCACACTTACTGCACATCACATCACACCTGCCCAGGCAGCCACAGGCAATTGACTTTTTTTGTTTAAAAAAAAAAAAAAAAAAAAGAAATAATAAAAAAATTTAGTCACATATCATCAAGAAAAACAACATTGTTTTAGGACTCTTATCTCTTCGCTCCCAAATATCCTGTTTCTTCGAGCTGTGGTGGCCAGGACCAATAGAAACCTCTTCCTGCCATTGGCTGACTTCATTTCCCAGAGTTAGCACAATCTCATCCGCTCTAAACAACCTCATCAAAACTTCTTTCTGGTCAGAGCGAAGCAATAATTATTATTAAGCAATTATTAGCGATCAATAACCTTGCTCACATTATGGCCAGCACCATTAAGGTAAGGAAGGGGGCACCTTTTATATTTTTTTTTTGGGGTCGGCGTCTTTTGGTCACCGGCGCGCTCTTCGGTTTCCTTTTATCAACCTAGATAAGTTAGAATTGGGCAACACCCCCACTGCCACAATAGAGGACAACAAGATTTCCTTTGTACTGCCTAGTAAATTTCCTTTTTCCTACTCCAACCATCCGCAAGGCTTAAAAAACTTCAAACTCGGGGAAAAAAAAAAAAAAGAGAATTGGGTTTTTTAAATTCGCTCTTCTCGGTGCCGCCGATCGCCAGCGCGGAGCACCCCCTTTTCTTTTTATTTTGTATAAAGGGGAGCTTCTGAAACCCCTCGGAGGTATCGCTGGGAGCGACTTGGATGCTGTTCGTGGACTGCCAGGAGGGGAGAGGGTGTGCGCTGGAAGGAAAAAAAGCGGGTTCCTAAGGGCGCTTTTGGATACTTTTGAGGTGTTTCTCTTGCGGATGGGGAGACCAGTTTGAGCGGGCGGGAAGGGGAGAGGCGCCAGCTCTTGTTTCTCTCTCGTGCAGGTGTTGATTCCGTGCTTTTTCTAGGAACCCCGATGCTTTCACTGGGGACTTTTCTGCGTGGTGTTTTAATGGTGGTGGGAAGATCTCCTGGGTGTGTTCTTTTATTTTTTTTTGTTTTTTGCTTTTAATTTTTTTGGACAATAAAATCCTCTTCTTGGCGTTTAATTTGACTTCTGTGCACGGTTCGTTGATCTTTCTTTATTGATTTTAAGGCTGGCTCGGCTGAGTTTTTCAGGTTGTGACAAAAAATTGAATAAATCTATATATGTGCCTGCCTAGTTCTTGCTTCTCTCTGTGTTGCAGTGACTGCCATGGCAATAGCTGGGATTAATTGCAGAACAGAACTGTAATTTTGTGATGGAGAAACTAATCTTGCATAAAGAGCGTGTTCAGGGAGGGCTCTGCGGTCTTGTATTATCAGATTCGGGGTCAAGGTATTATCAGGTTTGGGGTCAAGGTGTTTGTTTCCTTGGTGGTATTGTCTGTTTCTGCACTTTTCTGATTATGCCAGAGATCCAACAGGAGATCTGGGATAGCCTGGCTGGCGGCTCAGGGGAGCTGCTCTTGGATTTCTCAGTAGGTTCTGCTCCACTGTTTATATTTGAGAGATCATTTGATGCTTTTTGTTACGGGTTTTGAGATCTGAGAGTCTTGCCTGAAGTCAATGAGATTAAAAAGCCTAATGAACCTCCTCTTTATGTGATCAGTGATGTTTTCACGGGGCTGCCGATAGAGACAGAGGTCTGGATCTCCTCTGCGTTGCTGAGTATCTATTAAATGCTAAGTAGCTCCTGAAACTAAATTCCCTTTGGTTCCTGAGGTTCAGGGAGTTGAGTTTTGGCTAAAAGAACGGCTCTGTGCTGAGGTGGTTGCGCTGCATTTTGTGCCTGTTAATCAGAATAAACTACTGATGTTGGTAGGAAATGTATTTTCAAAAATAACAGAGTTTGGGTGGTGTTTGCATTTTGAGGAGCTCTTGTTATTTATTTCTCTTAATGTTTTGTATTAGATGAATTGTAATTGGGTTAAAAGAATTGTAATAGGGTAAAAGATTGTAAATAATACCTCATGGTTATTATTTTACCTTCACCTGACACTTTGGGAGGTGAGAAGAGCCGTGTTTTATCCAGCCTGGGAGTGCAGTGCAGTCAGAAAAGCCTCCTGAGTGGAAAAAAAGTGCACTTCTCTCCCCTCATCTGGAGTGTGAAACTTGCAGGGGGGAACACACCCCAAAAGGTTGAGGATTCTGGTGCCCAGGGTGCTGGGAAGGCCTTGCAGGCCAAAGCAAGGATTTTATTTATGGAAGTGCAAAATGTAAAATGACTGGAAAGAGATGGCAGGTGCTTTGTGCTCTAGATCCAGGAAATCTACTCTGACATGACCCTGTGCCGCTCCAGAGAGATTCAATTCCTCTTCTATAAGGAGTTCATACAGAAGTCATTTAACTGAGAAGTTTCTGAAAGAAGGAAATTCCAGTTGAAAGCCAAACAGGTGTCTGTTCACTTTTGCCAGTTTTTTATTTATATATATATATATATATATATTTATATTTATATTCAATAATGTAAATAGATATAATTAGTGTAATATAATGGCTTGTGTTCTCCGCTGGCAAAGGGTATCCCAGCTATCCCAATGCTGGGATACAAGAGGCTGTGGTCACAGAAGGTGGAGAGCCTTATCTGGGATGTCTGTGCTGGGAATTCACTCCCTTCTTTAGTGAAGCTGTGGAGTCCTTAAATGTCAAAATTGGGCTGTGAATGGTTATGATTTTTATTCACAACCAGGTAGAAATTTCTGGGAATGCACACACATGTGCAAAAGTGCCCTTCCAGTAAGACTCTGATTGAGCCTTTCCCTATCCCAAACTTGCAGACAGACCCACGGGACACTTTTAATTCCTGAGAAATCAGTCTGGCTTCACAGGGGTTAACTGCTATCTGTGAAGACAAACACTTGTGTGAGGTTTCTGGTGCTGGGTTTGACATCATAAATGTGGTTTTCTCAGGAGATACATCTCCCCCTGTCCCCTGCCCTCCTTCTGCTGCCCCCTGTCCCTTCTCCGCCGTGAGGGGGAAAGTGCCGCGGTGGAAGGTTTGTCCTGAAAAGGAGGAGGAGGAGGAGGCAGAAATGCCTTTTTCCCAGGCTCTGACATGGATGGATAATGTTAATCCTGATTTTCCCACTGTGAGGGCAGCTCTCCTTCCTCGGGCCATGGATCTCTCCCCTTGACTGGGAGCGGGACCGGCTCTGGAATAAGAAACGACGGAGAGGAGAATGGTGCAAAAAGGTGCCTCCAACCAAGGATTTTGGGTTTCGTACAGTCAGGGGGCTGATATTTCTGATCCCAATACCTGGTGCACATGCAGCTGATCTCACTGTTACCTTTTTTTTGGCATTTGAAGGGTAAAATGTGGTTTTTCAAGTGCGGAAACTCTCTTGAGATCCAGGATTTCGGTGCTAAGGTGACATGTTTCCTTCTGGCACAAGTGGGGTCTGACAGCTGTGTGTCCAGAGAAACTAAAGGCTCTCAAATCAGTGCAATTTTAAGAGTCCCTATTACTGTAAATACAATTTTAGAACATAGCAAATGGTTCTGAATTAGGCATCAGTGTTTGGTTGGAGTTTTTTTGGTGGTTTGGGTTTTTGTTTAATAGAATGGAGCAAAACTTAAGTGTTACCTTGGGATGAAGTAAAAATAGTTATCCTGAAGGTCATTTTGGAATTTTTTCCCCATTATCCTACAGTGGAGGAAAGAACATTAAATAGAAAAGTACAACTGGAATTCTGTTTCCTTTCCATGTTCAAGCCTGGTTATATTTTTCTCCTTGCCTTGCCTACTTATTAAAACTCTTCAGTGCAATTATTCTTAGTGAAGCTTCTCAATAAGTGATCTTGACTCTGCAATGGCTTATTGATTATGCTTGTGGATATTTCTTTTATTATAATTTACACCTAAATATGCTCAGGTCCACTTTATTATTGCTGGTTTCTAATGTGCTGTTCCTGTGGAATCTGCTATTTCTGGGAGCAAAAAAATTTGTGTATTTGATAAAGGACAGGAGAATCTTTGTGGTTCCCGAGGCTTGAAGGAGCATGGACACGCTGATTAAAGCAGAATCTAGGGGCAAGATTTATTCTTGAGGAGTGTTATGCTGTGCTTCTCTCTTTGGTGTTACTTTTCTCTCACTTTCTTTTAGAAAGTCTAAGCACTCCCTCAAATATTTCTGGAGCCAAGGAAAGCTGGAGACAGTTAAGAAATAAATCTGCCCGTGGCGTATGGAAATGTTTAAGTCTTTGTTTAAAGCTTTGCATCTGCACTGAATCCAGCAGAGCTGATACAGTAATTTGTACATTTGTTCCTTGCATTAAAACAATTAGAAAGGTTATTACCTTTTTTTTTCTCCCCCCACCCATCTCAATTAATGGCACATTTAGTTTCAAGCCTGTAAATGCTTCCACTGATGCGATACAAGCCCTTTAAAGCAGAGAACACACCTGAGTGCTCAGGTGAATCTGAAGCAGGAACAGCAAGAGAGCCTTAAACCCCTTATCCTGATCCTGCCCTCCTTAATTCCCAGTTTCCAGCAATTCCATGAAGATGTTGTTCCAGTAAAGGCATCAGAATCAGACCTATAATTACTGCCAGGTAAAACGACATTTCTGACTCAAATACAAATGTACAATTTCAGGGCAGAAATAGTCATGTAAAAACAGAAGAACATATTTTTGTCTTGTTTTCTTTTGCTTTTAATCAGCAGCCATTTAACTCAATTTGGTTTGTGTCTTCATATGCCAAAATGAAGTGAAGTGTAAGGATTTTGCTTTCTAGAATTAAGTCCCCAGGCAAGGAACAACAGCTGGAAAATGCATATATTTGGCTGTCTGAGTTTGTTGCTTTGTTTGTTTTCCCTTAACAAGCACTATATTATCCCTTAACAAAACGTTTTTCAGCAAGTTCCCCGAGTCACAAAAAGGCCTTTCAGAAATAATGTTAAAAGGAACAAGTGCTCTTGGAGAATGAGTTGCTGAAAGACAAACACAGAAGGAGTTTTGCAGAATGCCAAAAGATGTTATTTATTTTCAGAAGGACAGCTTGTGATTCAGTAAAAATGGATAATGCTGCTTACTTATAAAAAGAAATAGCCTTTATAACACAGGTTTCTAAATCAAACTAACAGAATTATTTGAAAATCAGCAAAAAAAAAAATAGGAAAAGAAAATTTGGGTTTGTATTATCAGTTGTATTAAAATTAATATTTGTATTATCAATTTTAACAAAATAAGGGTGATACAGTAGAAAATATCAAATGCAGTGATATAAAACCCTGTCAAGTTAACAAGTTCATTGACTGAAATGTGATTTCTTTCAGATTCAAAAATTAATTTCTTTTGAGAGATAATCAGTCATCCTGCTGTCCTGGATAGATATT
>JAWWES010000001.1:113318468-113340929 GCA_035583135.1 Lophotriccus pileatus
CTGGAAGTGTCCAAGGCCAGGTTGGACGGGGCTTGGAGCAACCTGGGCTGGTGGAAGGTGTCCCTGCCCATGGCAGGTGGTTGGAATGAGATGGTCTTTAAGGTCCTTTCCAACTCAGGCCATTCTGTGATTCTGTGATGACTTTGTTTTTATTTTCTCACTTAGAATGGGAAGCTTTAGCTGCAGACATTCAAAATGGGATAGCAATGAACTACGAATTGCAAAAGTGCTTGTAGGTTATAGATTTACAACTGCCACACCATTTTTACAAAAAAAAACAAACACCAAACAAACAAAAAAGGCATTTAAATGTATGTTAAAAATTCTGAAGTAAAGCACAATCTGTGAAATGTACGTGTAGATGAAATAAAGCTCTTGGAGAAATGTCTTTTCTGCCAAAAATGTCAGCTCATATTTTAAAATCTGAAAATATCCAATTCTTGTGATGTCAAAAGTACAGGTAATGCATCTCTGTATATCTTAGTTGAATTTTTCTCCCCAAATATTGCAGTTTAGGGAGCCTGAGGGCTTTTATGGCACTGCAGAGGATCAGTTAAGGGGGCTCGAGGTTGCCTGAGAAAGCTCAGCATCAAGTGAGGTATCTGTGAGCCCCAAGGCATTGTTTTCCTTATTTTTCTTCCCCCCAACTGCTTTCTCTTCCTTTCCTTAGTGAAAAGAGGAGAAATTCAGGACGTTAAAATATTGCAAAAGCTTCTATATGAAAGTCTCAAGGCGGAGGTAGAAAGCAGTGGGATGTGATACTGAAATTAAGGTGACAATAAAGGACATCTTGTCAGTAAAAACATTCAGAATTCATAGTGGCACGAGCTTAAAAATCACGGAATTTCAAGGAATAATACATACTATATTGTTTGTCTCCTCTGCCTTTTAAACCTTGAAATTCACGCTCCTTTCGCTGAAACAAAAACCAACAGCCTCATTTTTTAGCTGAGTGTAGAATTTAGGTCCAAAGGAACCTGAGGTTCAGTAAGGTCATGAAAGTTGGCAGCTCCTGTTGTTAAAAAGGAAGCTCAATAAATCCTCAGAATTAACTATTTCAAAATCCTGTTTAAGTAGGACTGGGATGATGCTGAAAATGAAATTCTTCACTCTGACAAAGGACACTAAAACTGGATGCTGAGAGGAAGCAGGACCAGTGGAATTTGGTTGGAAATAGTTTTCTAACTCTTGAATAAGCAACTGAAACAATAATAATCAGTGTCAGTCAGTGCTGGGGGAAAAAAAAAAACCACCAAAACAGCCCCAAAGTGAAAGGTGGGAAAACAAAATCTGGCAAGGAAGTACTTTGAGTCATGAAGTGTCCTGAGGAGGACAAAGTTTTTGAGGTCTCAAAACTGTCAGGGACATTATCAGAAAAGAAAAACAAAGTCATTATACCCTGAATTTTCATGACAGTGAGTATAAACTGTAACCCTCAGTATTTCAGAGACCATTTACAGTCACCAGGCTTGTTTAAAGAAATGAGAAGGTGGCCAAGCATAGGAGAGCAGAGGCCAAAACTTTCAAAAAAGACATACTTTGCAAGCAAAAAAGTCCTATGCAAAATATTGCCTCGTTTGTTTCTGAGTTTCACAGTTTCCCTGGTTGAATTTGGTGTGTTTCATTCCTTCCCAGTGCTCCAGCCACCAGCAGAACCCTCCACCCTCACAGATTTCAGCCTGTTTTTTAATTATTAATGTTCTTTTATTCTCTATATGTCTTTAATCTCATTTTGGACTCCTTCATCTCTTCCTTTGTTTTCTTGTTCACTCAGATTGCAGTTTCTTTGCTTTATTTAATCCTTGGTTACCCTCAATTTCTAAGCAAATGTTTCTGGAGGATAGAGCTGGTTTCACTCTTTGTCTCCTGCATCCTGGAGAGAGACATTTTGCAAGGTCAGGTTGTGACAGGACAAAGGGGAATGGCTTCCAACTGAAAGAGAGGAGGGTTGGATTGGATATTGGGAAGGAATTCTTTCCTGTGAGGGTGGGCAGGCCCTGGCACAGGTTGCCCAGAGAAGCTGTGGCTGCCCCTGGATCCCTGGAAGTGCCCAAGGCCAGGTTGGACGGGGCTTGGAGCAACCTGGGCTGGTGGAAGGTGTCCCTGCCCATGGCAGGGGGTGGGACTGGATGATCTTCAAGGTCCCTTCCAACCCAAACCATTCCATGATTCTGTGATCTTCACACAACCATCGTGCATCCCTTTCCACACTGTTCTATCCACAGTTCCTCACCGTGACTTGAAAACCCCCCTCTGTATTTCCAGGAAGAGCTGAGTGTTTTCAGGTTCCCATCTGAGACACTTTGATTGTGATTTTCAGAGCCTTTCTATTTCCCACAGAATGGCTGTAATTAATAACATTTAAGAGCTTTTAATCTGACATGAAATGGGACATTATTCTGCTCAGCTGCTAAAATTGCACAGTCTGGCCACTGAGCTCAGTTATTGCTGAAGCTGTTCTGGTGCTTTAAGAAATATCTATCACTTAGAGGCTCTTATTTGCAAAGAGTTCTGTTTATGGCAGTAGAAATGCTTATGTAAAAGATCAGTGGAATGCAATACTTTTAGCTACTGAGATTTAAAATGAGTGGTGTGGTTTTCATTGCAAGAATTGATGATTTCACTGACAGCTAAAAAAAAAAAAAAATGGTCAAAGTTAGGAAAATATCCTTAGGAATGTTACTTGAAATCCAGAATCAGGAGCTCTGGACTCTGAAAACTGCATAAATAAGAGGTGACTTTTCAAATGACTGATCTAAAAATGTTATTTGTTATACAAATGTAATCTTTAGTGTACTCAGTGTACAAAACCTGTTTGTAGAGAAAGTAGAATACAAGAATATGTGGCAGAAACTTTAAGTGTTTTTAGCAAACATTTTCTCCACAGTTGTGACTGAAGCCTGAAGCTTCAGAGGGTAATAAACAGCTTTAAAACATGCCTGGTCAGTGATGAAATACTCAACATGAGGAAGCAAAAATCTTACTGAAGCCTTAGATCTGTTTTCCATATTCTTACAAAAGAGTTGGTTTCTAAAGATCTGTTTTCGATTTCAGTCTCACTGGAAGTATCTTATGAGAGAGCTTTTTATACTATTTTAAAGACATTCTGAAGAGTCAGCATTCTCCTGATAAAAACAGTTACATTTTTCTGTTAGCTCTGATGGAGCTAAATTAGTTTTCAGTGAACCATAATTTCCTTTTGGTAAAAGTAGTGTTTGAAATCCTCAGCAATGAGTTTGTGTTGGGCTGGCTGAGGAATGACAGTCTTGGGAAATCCGTGCTTTGAACAAATGCTCAGTTCAGACATAGATACCAAAATGAAGATGGAGAGAGGCTATGTCCAAGGGCCTGGAGTGACAGGGCAAGGGGAATGGCTTCAAACTGACAGAGAGCAGGGTTAGATGGGATATTAAGAGAAAATCCTTCCCTGTGAGGGTGGGGAGGCCCTGGCACAGGTTGCCCAGAGGAGCTGTGGCTTCCCCATCTCTGGAAGTGTCCAAGGCCAGGTTGGAGCAACCTGGGCTAGTGGAAGGTGTCCCTGCCCATGGCAGGGAGTTGGAATGGGATGCTCTTTAAGGTGCCTTCCAACCCCAAACTATTCTGTGATTTCATGAGCACCTACAAGTACGTGTGCATCACAATTACCTGCTTGACTTGCCAACGTATCAATCCCCCACAGCTCCCAAAGCCTTGTCAACTGGCCATGTTCCAGCTGAGCTGAATGATATATTAAGTAAAGCCTAAGACTTTCCTTGGTCAAATTCCAATCTTCAGGCTGTCAGGCTCTCAGAGGGAAAATAAAACATAAACAAGCCCACCTTCCTGCTCTCGTGTCAAGTGCTGTTACCCACTCACTGCTGCCTTTGGCTTGTCTCAGCTCTTGGCAGCTCCTGACATTGCCAAAACCGAGCCTCAGTATTCCAGTAGGGCAGGAGGATTGTGCACATGAGGGGTGAGAGTCCTTATTCCTTCCCATCCTGTGGCAGGGAGGGTTCAGGGCCCTCTGGGGAGTCCAGGAGGGCACCATCAATATTGCATCAACGTGCTCCTGCGTGTTCTCCCCAGTGCGTGGTCCAGGCATAGTCATGGCCAGTCAAAGGGCATCTTTGGATGGAAAGATCCCTCCAGTTTCCTTGGGAACACAGGGAGGGATCAGCCAGATCAGAGCCAGGGAAAGCAGCTTCCGAAGGAGGCTGGAACGGGATGAGTCTCTTGTATGGTTTTATCTGGTTCCAGACTGTTCCAGACTCTTTGCTTTTCCTTCCCCTTTCATCAGTCTTTTCACCTACACTCCACTTCTTACTTGCCATTCATAGTAACCTTTCATTATTTATTATCTTCTGCTCATTCAAACTGAAAAACAACCTCTGGCACAACTCTGACAGTCACACTGGTCACACAATTAACTTGTGCTTCGTATCTGTTTCTCTCAACTCACGTCTGTCAGCTGCAAGCATTCTGTGAAAGGTTTATCTAATGCTTTCCCTTAGTTCTGTGTCCATTTACTTCTTGCACCTGGAACTGCATAAAATTCACGGTTAGTAAGTACCATTGAGGCGTCTGAAAGGTGCTTTTTGCAGCAGTATCGTGGCAGTTTAGTCCGAGTCCACAGTAGGAAGTCAGCACATTGTGACATGAGTGTTGCACCACATCTCCTTCTCTGTAGACTACACCTTTCATGGTCATGCCAGGTCTTGCTGACACACTGTAGTGTTTGGGACCGTGGGTTTTAATTGCAGTGACTGCAACCTCTGTGGTGTTGCATCTTTTATCAACAGAAAAAAAGAAATGAGCCACGTTGTTTTTTCACTGCAGAAGCAGCATCTCCCCACCCAAAGATTTCAGAGCTGGTCAGATTCTTGATTTCATGGATTCACAGAACGGTTTGGATTGGAAGGCAGCTCAAAGATCATACAGTCCCACCCCTTGCTATGGGCAGGGACACTTTCCATCCATCCAGGGATCCAGGGGCAGCCACAGCTTCTCTGGGCAACCTGTGCCAGGGCCTCCCCACCCTCACAGGGAAGAATTTCATCCTAATATCCGATCTAACCCTGCCCTCTTTCAGTTTAAAGCCATTCCCCCTTGTCCTGTCTCTCCAGGCCCTTGGAAATAGTCTCTCTCCATCTTTTTTTGTTGGCTCCTTCAGGTCCTAGAAGGCCACAATTAGGTCACCTCAAAGCCTTCCCTTTTCCAGGCTGAACAATCCCAATCCTCCCAGTCTTCCCTCATAGAGCTGCTCCAGCCCTGGGACCATGTTCGTGACCTCTCCTTTGCCCTTCTCCAACAGTTCCATGTTCTTCTTTTTTTGGGTCCCCCAGGGCTGGAGGCAGCTCTGCAGGTGGGATCCCACCAGAGCTGGGGGCAGAATCCCCACGGTGCTTTCGATGCAGCCCAGGACACAACCTGGGCAAAAGCATTCCAGTTTTTGTTGACTCTAGAAGTTATTTCTTTCTTACTTGAGTAATCCTCGTGGACAGAAAGGCTGAAACAATTTGTTCCTTCCTTACTCTTATTCCTCCTTTCTGCTTTAACGTCCTTGACGAGCCAAATACAGAAAAGAGGATTTTAAAGTGGAATGGTGACATTATCATTGACTTTTATCACATGTCTCTCAATGAGTGGTATCATTATTCCTGTGGGAGTTGAGTGGGTAGGTTTTCTTGGTTTACTGACTAGCAGGAGCTCTGGAGATTGCTCAGGTCAGCCAGGAACTAAATGAACATGATCATCTGGTTTTCCCTTCTTACCGAACGACATCTATCATTTGGCTTTATTTAGTCCATGCCTTCATTTTATTAGATTGCAGAGAAGCATAAATGGTGTCTGTTTACATTCCTTACTGATTCAGCTTGAAATTATGACCAAGTATGGCTCGAGCAGTCTATAAAAAGATATGGTAGTTTCTGGCTCTCAGACATATAAAGGTGTTCCTGGAAGCTCCAAACCCAGAGCACAAATCAGTTGGAGTCCTCGACGATTTTGAAACCTCAAATCCTTTGAAATAGCTGGCAACTTGCCTGTTGCATATTTACAGTTACACAACTCACATCTCTTCCCCACTGTGACTTCTAAAAGTTCCTCCTTCCTTTCTTCTCTAAGTCCCTTGGCAGCATCAAAACAGCTTCACTCTTTCCTTCTCTCCCTTCCCCCCTTTCCCCCTCAGTCCTCCAGCTCTCCCTCTCCTTGGTATGGCACATTGTTCTGGGGAAATGGGTTGTTTTGAGTTCACACTTTGTTTTCCTGCTGTTTTTCTGGGAAGCTGGACGTGGCACAAAAGATATGGGAACAGCTTGTAGGAAATGGGTTTGTTTGGGGAAACAATAAAAGAGAAACAGCCTGCAGACCTCTCTGCCTCTCCTGTGTGTTTGAAGACCTAGATTACAGCATATAGAGACATTTTGAGGGTCATTTTTCAATACAGTCCAAAGGAAAGTAAATAAAAATATTTTCTTCTAGCACGTCTGAAGCTTTGCATCCTCCCAGCTTCATTTCCTACAGTAACGTGTCTTAGACACTTGATCTCATTAGTGAGGTGAGGGGGAAAGCATCTTAATGGTTTCTATGGCTGTGGTGAATGCAGATCTCACAGTTTTGGGCCTGAGATTCTCTTCCTTTGCATTGGCTTTCTCAGCTCACTTTTCATCAATGGCAGCAGATGATCTTTTATGTCCCTCTGGAGTTCATGTTGGTGCCATTGCAAAACACAGGCAATACCACAGCTGCAGGGCCTGGTTTTTTGAGGGACAACCCTGGTAATCAGCAGCTTGGAAGAAATATTGCCACAGGGAAAAGCTGCAGGATTGTTCTTGTTGCCACATCAAAGATATCGACATGTGCATTTTTTCCTTTTCTTCCTCACATGTAAAATTAAAAATTGGCCACAACCTGTTTGTGCTGTGTCTGAGTTTCAGCAGAGGGAAGGGTCACAGAGCCATAAGTTCACAGAGGTGTAGAATGGTTTGAGGTGAAAGTTTAAATTTGGGAGGCAGATCTCCTTAAAAAAGGGGGGGGTGGGGAATAATGAAACAGTTGAAAATTTTCTGAAGTCATTGGTTATATTTTGTGGTTTGGATTGGTGATTTTGTTTAAGAAGATGTTATTTTAATAAAGTAATAAGAACTCAGTTTAAAAGCAAAACCACAGGTTTGGATTAATTTATTTTTTTACTGTCACAAAGCAAATGGGTTTGTTGTGTTATGTGAGGGTTTCCTGTTGGGATGGTTCTGTTTTGATTTCTCTGGGGAGAAACAAAGAACATTCCCTCCAACCTTTGTCAATTATAGGTATGAAACAACATTTTTCTTCCAATCCATTCCTCTGGCTACTTCTTCAACTGCAGTATATCAAAACCCTCTTTGATCTCATAGTTAATGTTTGAGCTAAAACAACTCCTTATTTTTACTGGTTCAGCAGAGCAGGTTAAATATCCTTAAACAAAAGCAGACACTTTATTGTTAATTCATGAGAAGTCTCGTGTGTTACCCTCTGCAGCCCCAGAAATTACTTAATACTGTGACATTCAACCCTGTGTTAATTTCATTAGTCATGTTTTGTGGCAGATGACTAAAATAACCGTGTGCAGAAGTATGAATCAAGATATTCCTTATAAACAATTATAGGAAAGTATGCTGGGCTATACACTGGAAAGGTTATCGTGCCAGGAAGTCATATTTTACATACACAGTGGGCATATTTGGAAAGTTCATTCTGAATTTAGAAAGATTACCCATCCAAGCAAGATTCCATATGCTTGTAAAACGGGGAATAGCATGAGAAGCACAGAATGCATGTATATAGTCAGTGTATACATGGAGGATCCAGAATAAAAGGTGTCTGAGGAAAAGGAAGGGAGAATAATGTAAACAGAAGATTTTCTGCTCCAGTGTTTGTGGAGAAAGGGAGAGCGCTGTTAAGGTAGGGAATGTTTTAAACAGCAGTAGAAAATTGCCTTTTAATTCCAGTTATTTAATGTGGGGTAGTCAGTAAAAAATACAGAATCATAGAATTGATTTGTGTTGGAAGGGACCTTAAAGATCATCTCATTCCAACCACTATCCCTGTTTGCTCCAAGCCTTGTCCAGCCCATCCTTGGACACTTCCAGGGATCCAGGGGCAGCCACAGCTTCTCTGGGCAACCTGTGCCAGGGCCTGCCCACCCTCACAGGGGAGAATACATTTGGAAGTGGATAAAAACATCCATATAAATAAAGGTGGCTGGGGCAGCATCTGCAACAAGATCAAGCAAGGAAATTAGTAAGTGTTGAGCGTGGTGAGTGCTCTCTAAGTAGGAAGGTGAGGGTTTTAAATATTCGTGGAGGTGAACACAGGGGAGCATCTGAGACCTTGCCAGCCTGGTGCAGCAGGCAGGAGGCTCTCCAGCTCCAAGGGTTCCCTGAGGAGGAGTCTGAGCTGCAGGACAGCAGCTCTGCAGATGCCCAAGAGCAGGTCCTGCTCTCTCTGCCTGGGCTGATTCCCGTTCCTGGCTGGTGGGTGGACATAGCAGGTAACACACCCAGCAGACACCCTGTTGTTCCCTGTGATTTCTTTGAGTTAGCTAACATTTGGAGCTCAAATTCCCCTGGAATTGCAGCCTTCCCAAGCAGAAGGTGAGTGATCCACTCATCCCACTCGTGTGTGCACGTGCACAAGCACCACACGCAGAGACACTGCAGGGAAGTGATGGGTCACTGAGGAGTTCACTTGGTGGCCTCCATCCAAGTGTTATTTCCCCTAATGCTGTCAGGCATTCATGAAAACCTAAGGGTCAGTGGAAAAGAAACTCACTTGGATGCTGGTTTTCAGTTTTACCCTTAATATTTAACTTTTTTCATCGATGTAATGACCACAAAAATCTCTTAATTCCTTTTTAATCACTTTGCTGATAAGCTTGTCCTTGATCCATAGTATGCCCTAGAGAAAAGTATTTTAATGTCTCAATTAATTTTACTTTAAAATTTGTTCAGAGATTAAGGGTGGGATTATCTAAAAATGTGTGTCTGTACATATGTGTGTATATATATATATCTAAAGTGGGAATATGTAATTATATATAAAAATATATAAGTGAACAAATATTAAGCTAAGTATAAATGTACTGTATAATCCTTTTGCAGTTTTGCTTGGATGGCAGGAAAAAGAGCTGCAAATGTTACCACCTGGTGATAACACTGCAAAAATCTTTTGAATAAGGCTAAAAAAACAAAACACATGTCAAAAATTGTGTCAGTCGAGTTTCCAAAACCAGTGTACCAGGTTTTGTTATTGTGTACAAGGAAAGCCTCTAATTCTGGACAGGAGACTTGAATGAGATCAGTATCTTGTTTTGGCCAACTGTTTTGGTCCCAGGACTCTTCCCTCAGACTCTTTCCCCAATAAAATTTTGATCTATCAACAAAAAGTTCACATCAGGTGTGGTTGTGCACCCTCAGTTCCCTTCCACTTGGGCTCTGGGCCACTTTACAAACTTGCCACCTGTTTTGCCAAACAAATCTTTGCCTGAAAGATTGCTGGAAAAAACACTCAGATGTTCGTATTTTTCAGCAAAGTAGAAGATTGGCTGCTCCTTCAGATTGATGCAGGCCTATACTGGAAAAACAACACGTTTGCCCTGGGCTGAGACAGAAATTCAGGTTTTATATCCAAGTTTTCCCAATTTTCCAGGCATTGTGAAGCCCTAGAAGTGAACAGCCGAGCGTGGAGGAGAAAAAACCTCAAGCTTTCAAAGTCCTCCATAATTGACAATACTCTCAAGATGAAAAGGCAGAAAAGTCCATTGTATTGACTGAAAAAATAGTCATTCAAACTTCGGTGTTAGAGCTCTTTACGTGGATGGAAGTGCTAAAATAAGCATACAAAGCTCCAGTTTCTTTAAAAATGCTCATACAATATACAATCTGTGGGATATTTTGTATTGTTTCTAGCACTGGGGATGTGAGGTTGACATAACCAGTCAGGAATATTGTATTTTGATCGTCGTGCCGCTCCAGCCCCGCAGCCGAATCTCTCCGTCCAGCCTGATGGTCGCACTTGACGAAACCTGGTGTTGCCTCGGTGTTTGAGTCGTTTGCCAGCGCTCTGCTGGCGCAGAAGGAGAATTCTGAGGTCCAGGTGCAGTTCTTTGGTGGTTTTGCGTGGACAGAGCTGGTTCCAAGCAGCCTGAAGTCGCTTGGGCATTGAATTTCAAGCAGGCACAGGGTGGAGTTTTTCATCGCTGCGTTTCTACCGGCCCACTGGGTTGCTTTGACGGGGTACAGGGTGTGTGACATGCACAAGAGAGTTCCCTACTTCCATTTGTTAACTCTTGGTTTGGTGTCAAGCTGTTAATTTGCATTTTACTGCCAGATGAAGGCTGAAGATTAAACAATTCGTTGCGAAATGGCAGCTCTTTAAATCAGATATTTCCCGATCTCTGGAAGTTGCTCTATTTGGCGGGATAATTTCAGTGTGTGAGATGCAGGGTGATCCCCAATAGGGCCCAGAGCTTGGCATGAGGGAGGTATATTTTCTAAACCAAGACCCTTTTTTAGCAGTTCTAACCAAAGTTTCCCCATCTGCAACAATGGAACCGTGATTCTTTATTTCATGAAGCATTTAGAGACCTGGATTTGAATACAAATATTTGAATACAAAAATTACAAGGACATGTCAAAAATAGCCTGGGCAAAAACAGGGTTAGCTGACATTTCAGGAATGATGGTTTATGTATAAAAAATTGTCATAAAGCAGCCGGGTTTACATTTGAATTTATAATATTTCGTAATTTGTTCGTTAAGGCACAAAATATTAAGCCTTTGGGCTGAGCCACGAGGCCTCAGTTCACGTTCCTGGTGAAGCCAGGAGAAGGGCTTATCCTGCAGGATAAGGCCTCAAACATCTGCTATTGTTTCCCAGAACTGAGCCTTGCCTGAAATTTCATAACATCAGCTTGATGGATGTTTGATTATTCCTTTTTTTTTTTCAAGTGGCACTCCAAACATCCTTGTGCTTCCCTCAGCAAGAGGTGGGATGGCTGATAAGTGGCAGCACCAGGGCTGTGTTTGGATTAACACGGACCATCCCAGCGCTCTCTGCGAGTAGGTGGGGGGTGTTCGCTGAGCTGGCAATCAGGTTCTCATGGGTGGAGGTGAGGACAACATCTGTCTTTCCTATCTTGTACTTGCCAAGGCTTTTTTGTTGTTCCTGAAGTCTCTCATGAATAGAATATGTGGATTTTTGTCTGATCTAATGAATCCAAGGCTCGGAGATTTAGAAGGAAAACATATTCCAGATGTGTGTTGCAATTCCTGACTCAGGTGACTGCATTTTGAGCAGGAACCTTTTCCAGTATGTTCCACACACCGTATTGAATATCCTCCTCTTGCAAATGGTCAGGAGAGAGTTGTATGAGCACAGTGATTAATAAGCCCCAGCAAGGCTAAAACATCAATCATTGGTCTTTTATTCCACCGATTCCTGCTGGATGCCATGAATCCAAGGCTCAAAAGGCTTGGCTTTAAAGCAGGGCTGCAAATTTAGGCTGGAAGCCCTTTAAGCAGCTCAGCCACAGCTTGCTCCATCGTGCAGTGGTGCCTGTTGCAGACGTGAGCAGGGCTTCGGGCTGGAAGGCTGCCCGCTGCTCTGAGAGGTTCTGGTGTCCAGCCTCGCGTGTGCTCGCTGTTCCAGCGTGGAAATGACATTCCTGGCCTGTTTGGAATTAGGCTTTCGCTCCAGATAAACAGTTCCTAGAGCATCAGGAGATGCAGCCTGAGGAAGAACAGAAAGAAGAGTAGCAAGCAGGCTTGGTCAAGGTGTGCACCGTGTGCTCTCCTCCACGCTGTCACCTGTTCTTTCTCTCAGTAAAAGTCGCATGTAATTCAATTTAAACAACTTCAGTAACAAATGCTGTCAAGTATACAAGGAATACCGAGAGCAAAAAAAGCATGGAAACACTTACAGGCCTAATTGCACAGCCCTAATCAGAACAATCTTCCCTCAGACAAAACAGGTCCTCTCCAAGTGTGTTTATTAGAAAGTTGTAACATCTGCGAAACACACGCCTGTGTGCCTTACAATCCATCCTTTTAATAAACAGTTGGGTGAAAGTTTTCTTCTAACAGCTTTTGGTCTAATTTGAAATGAAAATAAGTTTCAGGATGTCAGAATTCTTTGCAGAATGGGGAATTAATTTCTCTCTGACTGACTGTAGACATGCGAGAAGTGATGGGAAACAGCCCGTGTCTGAATTTGTGGCTCTGTGGAGCTCTGAGCTTGTGCTTATTTACTATGAAATCAGATTAGGGAAGAAGTAAAAGTTGTTCACATTAATGAGGAGAATTATTAAAAAGAAAATAAATGGTGTCAAAAATATGGCAAAGCTAATTAAAAGGTTTTATTTGCAGTTGTTGCAAGTCAAGGGTAACGGGTCCGTTTGGAGTCCTGAGTGCTGACTCTCCAAGCAATAAATGCATTTCACTTTCTGTATCATCTCAGTGCACAAACAGGGTTGTTGCTGCATTTGTGTCTCTTCATGCATCCTCTTCTTGATGTGTACTTCTTGCCCAGTATCCTGCTGGTTTGTGGGCAGTGTTTTTCATCATACTGGTGTGATACTGGCTGCTCAGATTTTGACAGTGTTGCCCAGTAAGTTTTTGACTTTGAAAGTTCTTGAAGCATTTATTTTTTTTTTTTTTTTTTATCTTGAGCAGGAAGTCACTTGATAGATTTTGGATCTACAACGGGGCTAAAAAAGATCTACTAAACCTTTTCTATTATGGGGATTGAGCAGTAAAATATGGAAAAATTCTAAGGAAGGAAGAAAAAAGAGAGCTGAATATTTTGAGATCAGAAAATCATAGAGTCACAGAGTGGTTTGAGTTGGAAGGGACCTTAAAGATCATCCAGTCCCACCCCCCTGCCATGGGCAGGGACACCTTCCACTAGCTCAGGTTGCTCCAAGCCCTGTCCAACCTGGCCTTGGACACTTCCAGGGATCCAGGGGCAGCCACAGCTTCTCTGGGCAACCTGTGCCAGGGCCTCTCCACCCTCTGAGCAAAGAATTTCTTCCTAATCTAAACTCAGTTTAAAACCATTGCCCAGGAAAAGAAAAACCCAACAGTTTTCAAATTAAAACCATTGCCCTTTCTAACCATTGGGCTAGAATGGCCTCCAAAGTATTTTAACATCCTGCTGCTGTATTTCCCCCCCAAGATCCCTCAGCACAAGCAAATTAGGTTGCACAACCCCACATCTTATTGTCTTCTTTAGCCATTTCTGAAGTTTGATCAAGCTTTAGTAAAAAAAAAGTCTTTGTCCTCAGTTCCTGACATTGCATTTAAAGGACAGGGCAGCTTGCATATACTTCTCATGATGGGAACTACTTCAATCACATTTCCTGTAACTTCTTGCTTCCAGGCCAAGTAATCTTGCATTTGATTAAGTAAACACCTTTGTCCTAATGACTTTATGCCTACTTTAAAGGCGTTGCTGTACCTATTGTTCTACAAATTTGTCAGTCTGTTATTCTTTTTCTATTTTAAAAAAAAACTTATCAGCGAAGCATAAGGCAAAACCAAAGAGAGAAATGATTTTGTTCTTTTATCATTAGCACAGAAAGTCCAAGGGAGAAGCCAAGTTTTGCACGGTACGAGTGATTATAAAATAAAAGTCTTAATGAAGGAACAGGGGATTTTTTTGTTTGTTTTTTTTTGTTGTTGTTGTTGGTTTTTTTTTGTTTTGCTGGTGATGTCATGAGAGGAAAAGGAAGATGAAATAAAGAGAATTTGTGTTCAGTGTTGACCTCAGGTACCAACAGCTCTGCTTGACAGGTTTGCATGAATTACCTTTCTCCCCTGCTGTCATAAACTGCACATGTTGCTTTCTCCATATCACTTTAGACGGTGGTTACCAGAAATGAAAGGTTTTATTTCTGAGCTGTCCTGAGAACCTTGTGTTGCCATGTGAAATCCAGGAAAATGACCCAATCACTACTAAAATTGTTGTTACAGAGGTATATGACTTGTCAAAAATGAAAGAAGCCCATAATGCATCTCTTCTGCAATATTAATGTTTACATTGCTTTCTCCCACTTGTGGCTTGAGGTTGCCAAAAGAGCCCCAGAAACTGCATTAATATGGATGAGGAAAAAAAGATTGATGCAAATGAGACATGAAAAGCCCTTGCTAGAAATAGAGCTGGCATCCATATGTAATAAAACCTTGCCAGACATTGTCAGTGTTAATAGTTTTGTTTACATTTCTACGTGGCCGGGCCGTGCCGCTGCTTTTCATGACTGTGAATTCTGACAATTTTTATATTCTGTTTGGTCCAGGAGCCTGCCTTTGCAATTACAGCAGAAAACACGCTCCTAAGTCCCTGTATTCAAGGAAAAAATACCCACACTGCTCTCTGTGAGCTGTTGCAGTGCAGCAGTTTGCTGTCAGGACCTTCCTTCCTTTCACAGCTCGCGTTTGAGGATCCAAAGTGATGCCAGTTGTCAGCCATTCCCGTAGAGCTGAGAAATGCTTCACGTTTCTTGAGGCTATTTCTGTGCTTTCCCACAGGATGAGTTTCACATGAGGTTATATCAGGTCGTTTTGAGTTCTGATTGTTCAGCATCACCGTGTCTTGCAAGATCAGTGGATTCAGAAAACCTGGGCCAGAAAAATCCTCACCTTTGAAGCAGACTAAGTGGATTACAGAGCTTGAGTACCTCTGTTGTGAAGACACAGTGGGAGGGCTGGGGGTGTTCTTCCTGGAGAAGAGAAGGCTCCAGGGAAATCTTAGAGCCTCTTCCAGTGCCTAAAGGGACTACAAGAAGTTTGGAAAGGGACTTTTCAAGAGGACATGGAGTGATAGGACAAGGGAGAATAGGGTGAAAAAGGGCAGGGTCAGATTGGATATTAGGAAGAAATTGTTGGCTGTGAGGGTGGGGAGGCCCTGGCACAGGTTGCCCAGAGAAGCTGTGGCTGCTCCTGGATCCCTGGAAGTGTCCAAGGCCAGGTTGAACAGGGCTTGGAGCAACCTGGGCTGGTGAAAGGTGTCCCTGCCCATGGCAGGGGGTTGGAATGAGGTGCTCTTCAAGGTCCTTTCTAACTCAAACTATTCTGTGATTCTGTAATTTAAAATCACTGAGAGGAAGAAAGGCAGCAGTTGCAATCCTGGACATACAGCTCCCATCCATGAGTTGCAGAGAACTTTTTCCCCTATTTGTGAGGACATGCAAGGCCACCAGTATCATCTGTAGTGGTTGCTGGTACACTGACATCAAAGGTCCTGGTTGCATTTGGAGGAGAGGACAGTCAGTGTGACTGCCTGAGTCCTGGCTGACAGGAGGAGTAGAAGAGATGTTAAACATATTTTCCATGTTTCTCACTCTGAAATCTCAATCTCATTTAGGTGTGAGAGGAGAGAAAAAGTGGTTAGAGAGGAAGTAAAGCTAATCCCAGCTTAGACCATGCTCTTTACTTATGCTGACTCCTCAGCATTTTTGCAAAGGCTTAGCTGGCCGGTTCAGCTTTTATGACGTGCTGAAGGGAGGGGGACACATGCCCTGCTGTCCTTAAAAACGGGCCAGCAAAGATCAGTGAGGGCCTGGAGTGAAATGTCAGGGACACTCACTGTTGTAGAGCACACATTAACGAGGCTTCCACATGAGGACCAACCCAAGAGCACACAGAGTTGGCAGGAGCTCAGTTATTCCTCCAGAGCCTTCGCAGACCTGTCAGCGAGCGCTGACTGATAAGGCTGGAGCACAGATGAGTGCTATTAAACCAGAACAAAACCCCAGCAAGCAACTCCGGGCTTTCTTTGTCCGTGAATAAGCGGGAATTTTCCTCTGAAATGTCTGAAAACTCCAAGCCTGTCTCTTGGGTTCATTTACGTGCGTCTTGTCTTTGCCATAGTTGTAGGTATTCACGCAGCATTTAGTATATTGGGCTCATGTTTCCAGCATTTTGCTGTCCTCCTCAGGAAGTTAAAATGTGTGGGCTTTCCCTCTTTTTGCAACATAATAGGCACCCATGGCACAAGCAATAGTTGTTGTCATTAGAAGTGTCAATAAATAGAAAACCCATATTTTTTGTGTGTGTTTACGTTTGTACTTACCCTAAGTATTCATTAACTTTCATCAGGTGCACTCCTCTTTAATAGGAAGCAGAATTTGCTTTGTTTCACTGGTGCGTGGGAAAATGAGAAATTTATTATCTGGTGTTGATGCTTGTTTTGAAAAGGTCTGTTAGTAAATGGCTTAGAAAGTTAAATAATGCTCTGCTATATTTGCAATCCCGTATTTGCTTTCTCCTGTATAATTCACACTTCCACCTATTTGCTGGAGCTCCCTCTTCCAAAATTAACCTTTTGTTAGGTGTTTTTTGGCTCATGTGTTTGCTGTACAGTGGGGCAGAAAAGAGGGAAGTGTGGATCAGATAGTTTGAGGTGTGACCACCTGGCCAGGCTGTGTTTGTCAATATATTTAATTTTGGTTGTTTTTTGTTTGTTTTTTTTTTTTTTCATGAAAACTCTCATGGACTACTGAGAAGGAACTTTTCCTTCCAGTGTTACATTTTCTTTCTTTAGTTCTTGTGATATGATCCCTGCTACTTTCCTACCCAAGCACATCAAGCTCCCTGCTGTCTCAGGATTCAGGGAGGAATCTTTGGGGAGCGAGGGACCAGGAGCCACCTCCTCCCTCCTCTTGGTCTGCAGAAATTTCCCAGAAATGTCCCATCAGAAAAGCTTCAGACCAGCAACAGCAGGAGTTTCTGGCAGATCAGAGACCCAGAGGAGCATGAGAGGCACGGCAAAAAGCAGAGGTGGTATTCTGGCATCCTTTTTGTCTCACAGAACCACATTCACATCACCAGAAACCCAAGGGGCATCAGTTTGGTAGTGGGGTGCAGGTTGGTGGGCGTGTAGAGCAAGGAAGCAACTGGGCAGTCAGTGGTGATACCCTGGTGGTGATCTTTGCACTCAAATGACATCTGAAAATCAGCAGTGAAGTGGTGCAGGTCGCTGCCTGAACTTGGTGTTAGTGACTCAGTCCCAAGTCTCACGGTGGATTGGCTGCCTGAGATCCCGTTCCCCAGGTCCAGACATCAGAGGAGGATCCCCATTTTCATGAGCAGTAAGAAGCAGAAAGTGATGTGCCCACCTTTGCAGTTGCAGAGCAAAGTGTGAATGTTGACAGAGCGCACTCTGAGGGCTCACAAACCAGGTGGGTAAAAAGAATGGTAAAAGTAGAACCACAGAATCGCATCCTTGGTTGGAAGGGACCCGCCAGGATCATCGAGTCCAGCTCTTATCCCCTCACAGGACACCCCCAAGAGTCACACCATGTGCCTTAAAATGAAGAAACACAACTGCTGGTTTTTAAGGCAGCGTGTGACTGCTGGAGCTCGTGCAAAGCCCTCTTCCAGCAGGCAGGGAGGGTGGGAGCCTGCAGGCAGCTGGAGGACTCTGTGTCTTTTCTCTCTCCCCTCTCCACCATGCTCTGCTGACAGGGCCACACGGTTTTATTGTCCTCCTGTGGGCCATCAGCAGCAGATCTGGCAGCAGCACGGCCCACACACGCTGCCTCGGGAGGGTGGGGTCGTTCGTGGAGCACCCTGCCCCAGGATCTGGCTCGGGCTCCCCTCCTCACCCCCATCCTCGGCCCCGGCGCCTCCAGCCACTGCCAGCTGGCCTCCTCCACGGCTGCTGTCGTCTCGTGGGCTGCAGACTGAGCCTCCTCACCAGCCCAGGGCTGGGGGCTGTTCCCTGGCTGCACCCCCTGCTCCATTCCGTGCCTCGGTGCCAGGGTAGGAGCAGGGAGTCGTGCTGTGGTTATTATCCATCTCACAGGATCCCAGGATCGTTTAGGTTGGAAAAGCCCTCTGAGATCAGCAAGTCCAACCTGTGACCTTGTCAGCCCAGAGCACTGAGTGCCACGTCCAGTCCTTCCTTGGACACCTCCAGGGGTGGGGATCCACCACCTCCCTGGGCAGCCCCTTCCAGTGTACACCCTCAAACACCATGGTCACCCTAAGCAGCCCCTGGAGAGGGGTGCTTTCCTTGGAAGCCTGCTTTTCAGGGGTGCCCCCTGCGCCTGTGCACTGCTGGGACAGCAGGAGTGTGGGAGCCTAGACCAGATCTCGTGGCCAGGGAGCCTCATCTCGGGCAGAATGTGTCCCTTCAGGAGTTTCAGCTCTTCCCACAGCTTTCTGATGGTTGTGGTGTGCACTGCCAGCCTGAGGATGACCCAGGCGTCCCCATGATGACACAGGGAAGGAATTGGTGCCAGCATGGATGCATGACAGCAGGGATAGAGGGTGACCTTCCCTCCCTCTGGAGTCTGTCTGGTCTCCAACCAGCCGTGATGGAAGAGGCCCCATCACCGAGGGTCCTGGTGAGCCCTGCTGCCCCCGAAGGCCATAACCACTGTGGCAAGGGAAAGGTGGCTGGAGAAGCCCTTCTCACAGCTCCAGAGCAGGATTCCCAGCCAGGAAGGGTTGCCATGAGAGAGGGAGAAGTGGCTGGGGGTGGGCACCTCTGCTGAAGCTGGCAGAAAGGGCAAGGTCCCTGGATCAGAGGTTGTGCCCAGATGTCTCAGCTCCTGGTCCAGAAGGGACTTGGCCTGAGTCCCAGAGGAAGGAAGGGGAGCTCCCAGTGAGTCAGCAGGGCCTGGCTTTGGGTCTCTCCTTTCAGGGGCAGTTAAAGCAGTGGTGGCAGTCTGTCCACACCCCTGGCAGATCTGACCCTCTGCATCACTACCTGGGACTCCACAGACCCAGGCTTTGCTGCCCATCCTGCCCTCTGCTCCCTCCCAGCTCCTGGCCACTGTTTCCTAGTGTTTGCTGGTGTGTGTCTGTGCATTGGCTCGTCTGCTGGTGGGAAGGGTCTCCCCAGGGGAGAGCTGGCAACACGTCTGTGCCCACGGGCCCTCACCTCCACCAGCACCGGTGTGCCTAAAGAGTAATAAACTGGTGATGACTCCATCTCCTTGTGAGAGGGACAAGCCCCTTTCCCTGGGGGAGTGCTGTAACATCTGCTCTGAACCGTGGTCCCACTGACCCCTTGTCCTGTTTGCAGGAAGCGTTATCAGTGGTGAGCGAAGACCAGTCCCTGTTCGAGTGCGCCTACGGATCCCCCCACCTGGCCAAGACAGAGATGACGGCCTCCTCCTCCAGTGAATATGGGCAGACCTCCAAGATGAGCCCACGTGTCCCCCAGCAGGACTGGTTGTCACAGCCCCCGGCCAGAGTCACCATCAAGATGGAGTGTAACCCCAACCAGGTTAACGGGTCAAGGTAATAAGGCTCGGGAACGCTTTTCCTCGGGATGGGTGCAGCTCAGTTGTCTAAATCTGTGAATCTGGCCCCATTTTAGATGCCCCAGGTGGCAACTGGCCATCCCAGAAGGCTGCAGGTCTCCTCCTCACACCACCCAGCCCTGTTCAGGTGTTGAGAGCTCTTAAAAGGTGCTACAGACACAATCTTCTCATGAGCTTGTGCAAGACTTTTATGTGTCCCCTGACTCTGGGTAGTTTTTGGATATGAACTTGCTTTGAAAGAGCACATTAAAGTTAATAAAATGTGGGTTTGCTGTAGGCTGGAGCAGCACTGCTGCTCCATCAAGGGTGTGGTGTGTGTGATCTAACACTCAGTGGAAGTTGTCAGATGCAGTAATTTGGGCAGTTGCCTTTGGTCTAAAAATAACCAGAGAAGCACAGGGAAAAAAAGAAAAATAAATCTTGTAGTGGCAGGGGGAGTAAACTATTGATCTTTACTTTTATATTTACTGTAAACATAGTGCCAGAAAGTGGAGTTGTATTTAAGAAGAATTCACGCTGAAGAAACAACATGTGTGGAGGCAAGGAGGGGAGTAGAAAGGAGCAGGGAAAGAAATTACTCAGCTCAGCTGGCAGTAGCCCCAGTGTGTCTGTGAATGAACTGTTGTCTCAGGACATTCTTTTATGAATGTCACTGCGAAGGAGAATTGTATTGATTGGGCTGAAAGAGTAACACAGTGAATTTTTGGGTATCACTTAGCAGCTTCCCCAAGCTTAGGAGCGCTTTCTGGGCCATCTGAAAAAAACCCACAATGGAGGTGTTGGGTTTTTTTTTTCAAGGAAACTATCCAAACAAGAGTTTTCCTGTTTAAAATGCCTCGCTGTCAAAACAGTTTTCCTTTGGTGTTGCTGAAGGGCAAAGGTCCGGAGAGTCGGTTGCTCACAACTGGTGGTTGATGTACCACCGAGGGCTGTGCTTCACATGTCTCAGTCACCAACACCTGCATTCTCATCTCATCTCATCATCTCCCAGCACCAGTCGTTTAGAGAAACCTCAGCCGTGGGCTCTGTGGTCTTCTTATTCACAATTTCAAGGGTCTTTATATGTCTCTTTTTTTGTGTGTGTTCAGCAAATGCACAGGTAAAATCACAAGTGGAGTATTGATTCAAAACCACTTACCTGCTTCCTAAAATTGCCTTTTAAGTATTTGTGTAAGCAAACTGATCCCAGTTTTCCTTAGTGCAAATTCCATAAAGTGCAGTAGAGTAGGTAATTGGTGTTGACTGTTACTGAGATTAGTGGTAATAATTTGTAATTAGTGGTAATAATTTGTAACTAGAGTCAGTCATACAGAGACTCCTGCTTTGATGTACTCCCAGGTCTTAAAGAAGAGTCGAGATGGTGCAGATCCATTTGGAGCTGTTGGGCAATCACATTTTAAAAGCAGTCAAGGCAGAATCCTGAATTTCATGTCTAGGATTCCTGAAATACATAGGTAGACTGAATATTAGAGTTCAGTTTGTGTATCACAGGAGTTTAATTGTTGGTTTAAAGGACAAAACCATGGGCAGCAATATCATCTTTTATTAGCTGAAACCTTGTCCTGTCTAATCCTTGTTAGCAACCCTGGTAAGGATTATAGTTTGATTGAGAGGTCAGGACCCCTACCAAGCCCAAAATATGTGCCCAGAGTCAGATCAGCTAAACTGAGTCTGAGGCAAACTCACATAACCTGTGGGTGAGGGCTCGCTGTGGAAAACCTCCTCCCGTCACACACCAGCATCCTCAAACCAGTGGGGACTCGTAGGATCCCTGTTTTGGGAACACAGACATCTCCAGGCACTAAATCCTCTGACTCCTGCAGGGACTTGCTTGGTTCAGAGGGAGCAGAGGTACCCTGAGACACCTCAGCTTCAGAGCAGGACAGGCTCATGTTCAGCCTGTTTTTCAGCCTGGAGGCTTGGGGGCATGTGCTTGGGTTGGGATGGTTTGCTGCCCATATCCCCCCAGTTTGAGTGTGTTCACCTTCTATATGTGAGCTCAAAATGCTTTCCAGGGATGGGTAAGCCTTCAGAAATCCTGAATTAAATAGGCTGTTTGGATTTATGTGCATAACGTCTACCAGTGTAGTGTGGTGCCACATTGTAAGAAAGATATGAAGCTCTTAGAGAGCATCCAAAGGAGGCTGTGAGGATGATGAAAGGTCTAGAAGGGCCATACAAGGAGCAGCTGAGGGCACTGGGCTGGTCCAGCTGGAGCAGAGGAGCCCCAGGGCAGAGCTCAGTGGGGGCTGCAGCTCCTCCCGAGGGGCAGCTCCGACCTCTGCTCGCTGGGAGCAGGGACAGGAGCCAGGGAAGGGCTGGAGCTGTGCCAGGGCAGGCTCGGGTGGGAGCTCAGCACAAGGTTCTTCCCCCAGAGGGTGGCTGGCACTGCCCAGGCTCCACAGGGCAGTGGGCATGGCCCCAAGGCTGCCAGAGCTCCAGGAGGGATTGGGCAACGCTCTCAGGGACAGGGGGGAGTGTTGGGGTGTCCTGGGCAGGGCCAGGGCTGGGACTGGATGATCCTGGTGTGTCCGTCCCAGCTCAGGATATTCTGGGATTCCCTGATTATTTCTGCTGCCAACCCCCGCTTTGCTCCTGACATGGACCAGGAACAGACGAGCAGGATTGGAAAACTCAGCAACTTCTCTGAGCAGGTTGTGATGACCCAGCCATGAGGGAAAGGAGCAGCCAAGAGTCAGAGAGTCCACAACCAAGCAGAATTGTTTATAAAGATGTACTAACTTTTATTAATAGATTTGATTCACATATTAATAAATATATTCCATATTTTTATAATCCATCATTATATATAATATATAATTATATATTACATGTATATAGTATATTGAATAAATTAAATTTATTAAAAGAAAGAGAGAGAAAAAAGAAAAAAGAAGAAAAAGAAAGAAAAGAAAAAAGAAAAAAGAAAAAATAAAGAAAAAAAATAAAAAAGAAAGAAAGAAAAGAAAGAAAAAGAAAAAAGAAAAAAAAAGAAAAAGAAAAAAGAAAAAAAGAAAAAAAATAAAAAGGAAAGAGAAAGAAAAGAAAAAATAAAGAGAGAAAGAGAAAGAAAGAAAAGAAAAAAGGAAGGAAGGAAGGAAGAAAGAAAGAAAGAAAGAAAGAAAGAAAGAAAGAAAGAAAGAAAGAAAGAAAGAAAGGAAGGAAGGAAGGAAGAA
>JAWWES010000001.1:113341029-113357835 GCA_035583135.1 Lophotriccus pileatus
AGGCTCCCCAGGGCAGTGGGCACGGCCCCAAGGCTGCCAGAGCTCCAGGAGGGGTTGGACAACGCTCTCAGGGACAGAGGATGACTGTTGGGCTGCTTGGTCTGGATGAACCTTGTGGGTCCCTCCCAACTCAGGATATTCTGTGATTCTATAATTCCCCCTTCCTTTATGCTATTTTCTGTTAGTGTGTTGAATCACTCAGGGAGATACTCTGGCTCCCTGAAGAGTCAAAGACAGGAGCTGCTGCTGGTTCAGGCTGCCAGAATTGCCCTTTGTGGACAGGGTTGTCTGCCTTTCCTTCAGAGGTGTCTGCACTAGGTGTATAAAATACCTGTGCATGTGGAGAGGGGATCTTCATCAGGATCTGGAGTGACAGGACAAGGGGAAATGGCTTCACACTGAAAGAAGTCAGGGTGAGATCAAGTATTAGGAAGAAATTCTTCCCTGTGAGGGGGGGGAGGCCCTGGCACAGGTTGCCCAGAGAAGCTGTGGCTGGCCCTGGATCCCTGGAAGTGTCCAAGGCCAGATTGGACGGGGCTTGGAGCAACCTGGGCTGGTGGAAGGTGTCCCTGCCCGTGACAGAGGGTGGAATGGGATGATCTCTAAGGTCCCTTCCAACCCAAACCATTCTGATTCCATGTTTCTGTGATCTGCACTGTTACAAGCAGAACAGTCATCTACTTCTGCAAGGATGTATAATCTGAACGCTGGGGAATTGTCTTTAAATGAAACTTCTTCACTTAGTCATGAGGCATAATTTGGATTCAGACCTTTCCAGCAGAACTGTTGTTACAAAGATGAGACACCCGGGAGTTTCCAAGGAACCCAGGACACACTTTTGCCCCACCCTGGTCACCTTTGCCACCACTGCAGAAGTAAAGAGATGAAAATGTGTGTCTCCTCTCTAAAAATAAATAGCATTAGCTCTGCCTACTCCATCATTTGGACTTGGAGTTCAGTGCAAATCAGTTGAGCAGCACATGAAGAATATGTTCTTCTCTTTGCTCTGAACAGCATCACTCAGAGGCTTTTAATGTGGCCACCACTGGGAAATGAAGAGCTCAGCAGTGGCTCTGGAAGAGGCTGCACGAGTTACTGCTCTGAACTGCAGAATGGTTTTGCTCAGAACATTGGTTTCCTAAAGAAAATATAATGGGATGCAATGCAATTCTTTCTGTATTGAATTAAAAATAACCTGCAGCACTAAAAGCAGGGTTTTGTTTATTAATCTTGGATTTGACAGCCTCCCCTGTTGAAAGAACTCCTAAGTGGAACAAGGAAATTTCATGCAGTTCCTAAGACATAACTTGCTGGAAAAGAAACAAAAAAATTCACTTCCAAGCTACCAGAAAAGAAAAAGATTAACAGAACAACAACAAAAAAATTGTGTTCATGTATATTTTATGTTTATATGCTACACAAAAATGGTAAAAACTGTTATTACAATTAAAAGCACCATTTATTTCGTCAAAGACCTATTATTTTACAAGGCCTAACTCGGGCCTGAAAAGATAGATCTTAATTATACACTTTTAATGGAGAACCAGCACTGCCAAGTAACAAAAACAAAGACTTTGTGGCACTTCTAAAACTCACATGCACGTGTGTGTCTGTCCCATGGAGGGTGTTATTACACTTTGGGGATTGGAATGCTTCCTAGTGTGTGAAATTCCAGCCAGTTTTAGGGAAAAAATAAGAAAAGGTGTGTATCAGATTGGTGGTAGCCTGTGATTCTGTGGGTCACTTGGCATTTTCTTTTCTGCAGGAGGTTTCCCCGCCCTGCTCTTTTGCAGTGCATAAATTTATTGCCTTAAATGAAATGCTCAGTTCCTCCTATGTTGAAAATTAAGCCATGTGGTAGCTGAAGCACTTGGAGCTGCTTTTTGTTTTTAGTAAAGCTCTACCTGCTCTGTTTACACCCATTTTAAAATCTGGGTGGTTCCAAAGGAGGCTAAAATATGACACCACTTTGCTGAGCCGTGGAAGTGCTACCTGGAGGATCTCCAGAGTATCCTCTGGAATTGCCTTCCTGGGCACCCGTGGCTGAATAATTCATTGTAAAGAGGATGCAAAGCAGGGTGTGAGACTCCATAAAGGGGTGAGCAGGGAGGAGTTTAAATTGCAATATTTGCTGTCCAGCTCCCCCTTCTCACTTTGTTTCCTGGCCATATATCCTGTCATCTGGGAGAGGGTGTAAAATTTTAGTAGGAGCACGCTGAACCCTTCAGAAATCCACAATTAAGTAGATGCAATGTGCTCCTCTGGTAGGACTTTCCCCACATAAATACTTTACCTGTAATTGCCCTACATTAAATCTCAAAACATGACTGGCATTCCTGTGAATACCAAAAAAAAAAAAACCCAAACCATTAGAATGTAATTAAAGGGTCATTTTCAGAGGGATCAGCTACCCAGTTTGCTTTAACAATAACAGCATTTTTGGAGCTAAACCCACCAGAAAATAAAGCCTGAGGGCGCCCTCCTTAAATTAAATAAAGCCTGAGAAGTTTAAATTAAAGCTGTCATTTACCTTGCTGTTGTTGCATAAATAATGCAGATCGTCACAGGTGGTATCAAATTGAGTTTCTTTAAATATATTATGTAGGCACAGGCATTATATTTCTCCCAGGTACATAAATCTAATGGGGCCTTTTGTGCCCCCACAGAGTCAATCTTTCACCTGAATGTAATAATAGTGTTTCCTGCTGTTCATTGCTCTTGAGTCAGACCAAAAGATTCACCCTGGGATAGGGTTTTATATATATATGTGTATATATATATATATATATATTTAATATATATATATAAATCTGGAGGTTGCATGTGCCACACTGTTATTTATTGTTCTGTTTATCATTCTTTACATATTTTATCAAATGAAGCACAAGCAAGTCCATCACAATTCACGTTTAGGGAGAAATCCACTCCTGTGAAAATGCTCTCAGGAGGACCTGGGTGCTGCTTAAACAACATTTAAATCCATGGATTGTCCAGCAGTCTGGGAATACACCCCATACCCATGGGTGGGACTGTACAGAGGTAACTTGGAATAACCACATTTACTGGTGGATAATCCATTTCTTTTTTTAAGGCAGGCTGAAGTGAAACACGGAGTCTTATTCAGATTTCACTTGCAGTGTGATGATTTCACTGAAGAGGTATTTTGAAAGTGAACTGCAGTGAAAGCACAGCAGAAGCTTTCCAACATCAGCCTGGCTGATCACAGGAGTTTTAAAGGAATGCCAGAAATAATTAGTTGCCCTTAAGATTTAATAATGTACAAAATATTGATTTAAGTGCTACCAATTGTTGCTCGAAAACCATGTGAGAGCGAAATTATCACTTAATACATCTTTTGTGCTGGCTCTTTTGGGAAACACCGGTTTTCTTTGCCTGAATTTTCATCAAAGGGCCTCTGTGCTGGCTGGGTTGAGCACGTCTAACACACAGAAGGAGTTTTCAGAGTCCAGGGTGACCTCAGGTTTTCTTGTTGGGGTTTCTTTTTCTTTCCCCCTTGATGTAAAGACTCCACACCCTCCCTGGTGTGCTGTTCCAGTGCTCTTCACCCTCCATGGGAAGTTCTCCCTCATGTTGAGGTGGAACTTCTTGTGTTTCAGTTTATGACCACTGCTCCTCGTCCTGTCGCTGGGCACCACCAAGAAGAGCCTGGCACCATCCTCCTGACACCCACCTTGTGAGTGTCCAGCGTGTGGATACACAGTGCTGAGCTGCAGTGATCACCCTGACATCACTTGTTTTGCAAGGGCATGGCTTTTTCCCACCCCTGGAGCACAACCCTGCGGCGGCGGGGTGCGGCGCCATCCGTTCCACATCTGGTGCTGCACCACCACCGGCATGCAGCCCTGGTATTCCCGGGAAACCTCAGCTCATACTAAACAACAGGCATGGCCCAAACCCCACTGCAGTCCATGAGACTCTCTCCTCGGTCTCCAGCAGGGCTTGAGTCAGCCCCTACGTCAGTCTGGGGAGATCTGTCTTAAGAGCGTGACTTTCCTGATGCGCTTACCGGAGCTGCCCGTGTAAAGTAACATTTTACCCGTAATCTTGGGTGAAAAGCATCAATTCTCTCAGACTGATAATCTTTTTTTCCCACTGACTGGGTGGCTGGTGGAGTGGCTGCCAACCAAACTAGAAAAAACTGCAAATTCAGGCTCTTCTCCGTGTGTGTGGCTATCCAAGAAGTCCCTATTTGCTCTTAAAATCCACCAGCTTAACACCAGCACTTATGTGTCTGTGTCTGCATGGTTTGGCTCCATCCTTGAGGCAAACGTGTTGCCAAGGAGAAAAACAAATTCAGCTCACTAATACTAGAACTGTTTTCTTTTTTTTGGGTGCAGCTTTCTGGGGGGTGCAGGGCTGGCAGGTGCTGGTTCAGGAGCTTTCCACACTGGGATAATGGGCTCATTCAAGACTGGCACGGATACGTTTTGGATGGACCACCGAATTTCAAGCAAAGTGAAATATAAAAGCAGTCTTCAAATAATGACAGAGGACCCCACAAAGGCTGTGATCACTGCCATTTTTTAGGACTATTGGTATCATTACTTCTTCTTTATTTCCCATAGAGGATTTACTGTGTCTGGAGCATTTAGAGCTGGGGGTTGTGGTATCCTCCCCCCAAGGCTGGCATGGCACAGTCAGATTGTCTCTGACTCCTCTCCCCCTTCATTAATAGGTGTTTTATTTTGATCAGGGCAACATCAGTGGGGCTGTTCAGATTTTAAAGTTTGGGAACAGCTTTTTAAGACAAAACAGGAGGTAAGAAAAGGGGCTGATCGTTGGCTTTACCATTTTGCACCCATCGGCCTCACAGCCCGATGAAGTTAATCATGAAAATCAGCAGACATTCCACAGACACAGGGGATTATGGTTTCCATACAGGATGTCACTTCTGTTTATGCCTGGCATACTCCTTCACTAACTTTCTATATGATCCCTGCCCACAAAAGAAGGCACATGTGGTTTGGGAAGGGCCCCGTCTCCCTGTTATTTCATATTTCATGAAACCACAAATACAACCGTCTTACAAGCTCTTGAAATGAAATACAATTTGAGAAATGTAATCCATTACCATTGTAATAGAATTTCTATAAAAATAATCAAAGCAAAACAGGAGAAAATAGGTCCTGAAAGTTATAGGCCAACTGGGAAGTCGTTGTGGCTTTGGTCTAGCTATCACCATGTCAGACCTCAGCCTTCTCCCAGGCAGCAATCTAATTGTAAATTATGTATATATACAGAACATCATTTCTTAAGTTTGGCTTTCCGTGACCCCCTTCCCTGCTTTCCCTTTCTTCACTCCAACCTGACACGTAAGAAATATCGAAGTGTTTGCACTAATGGAGAAATGACAACGTGCAGTCAAACTTAAACCAGCTGTTTCCCCACACTGTGAGCACAAAAGAGCCAGGGCTGGTAATATTTATAGCTTGACTGGCCTCTAGTGAGCCAGATGCTGACTGCCTTAATTTGCCACGATGGCCTTAAGGCCTGGAGCAGCTGTGGGCTGCGGGATAGCCAGGGAAAGCGAAGGGGAAAAGGGAAGAAAAAGATTGATTCAGTAAAAGTTGTTATTTGATTGGAAATGAACGGTTGCTGCACGAACAGCTCAGTAAATGTGCACCTCCCATTTTGCTCACAGCAAGCCAAGGACGTTGCGTGTGTTGGCGGGTGGTGGTGGCTTTCCTCTTTCACTGGAGAAAGGAACCAGAGGCACCTCTAGGTGACATCTCTGGGTGACCCCTGGGGCAGCCCCACGTAACCCTGAGCACCCCACACAGTGGTTACTCCCCGTGTTCTGGGGGCTGCAGGGTTGTGTTTCCATGGGGCTGCCCCAGGCCCAGCCTGTCCATAATCATGGTCTGTCGGGGCTGCTGAACCCTTTTGGTTGCCCCACCCCATGTGGAGCTGTGCTCTGCCAGCACCGAGTGGCCCTGGGAGGACTTGGTTTTTTCACCAAGAATCCCAGAATCATTTAGGTTGGAAAAGACCTCTGAGATCATGGAGTCCATCCTGTGCCCCATCCCCACCCTGTCCCCCAGCCCAGAGCACTGGTCCAGAGGAGACCACCAGGATGATCAGAGGGATGGAGCAGCTCTGCTGGGAGGAAAGGCTGAGAGAGTTGGGATTGTTCAGCTGGAGAAGAGAAGCTTTGGGGTGACCTGACTGTGGCCTTCCTGGACCTGAAGGAGCCAACAAAAAAGGCTCCTTCTCCCCAGGGAGTCTTGGGTTATTCCCAGTGTAAGTAAGAAACCTCTGCTTACCTCTAAGTGAGAAATCTCAGGGAAGTTTCAGATTTTTTTTTCGTAGGTCACTTTTTCAGTGACAAACTGTTCTGGGGAGGAAGCACTGACCAAATCCACCACAACTTGAGTACCTGCAGTGAGTGGAGATGAGCCTGAATGTGCTTGGCAATCCTCTCAGTGTGAGCTGACCTTTACAGGATGTCATTTTTGCTAAATATAAATCTGAATATGTTGGCCCAGATCGTGGGAGGGAGCTGGTTTGTGGAGCTCTCCCTCTTGTGCATAAGGATGGGGTGGGGGCATTGCATCACAGCCCTGCTGGGGCCATTCCCCTTTTTCTCACATCACTGGCATTACAAAAGGACAGAGAAGAGGTGAGGAGATGGATCTTTATCCTGTAGGGATGTGTCATGGTTTGTTTGCCAGATCCTCCCAGAAGGAAAGTTCTGGTAGCCCAGCCTGTCCTCTGACCTCAGCAGCCATGGAGACCATGCATGGAAAGCTCCTCAAAGATACCCTTACACTTCTCTACCCTCCTGAAACCCCTTTTCTATAAGAAAAAAAAGTTATCCAAGCTTAGATAATTAAATAAACTTGTAAGGAAATGTAGATATTTGGAGAATACATTTTTTTTCTCATTTATTTCCCTGTGAACTTCAGAAATTTTAAAGAGAGGAGTTGTATTACGGGAATGTCACAGAGATCATGCAGAGTTTTGCTGATTCTTAATCTGTATTTCTCTGACACCTTGCAATTTAACACAACACAGGTGTTCTCTGTCACATGGGGAAAATAGTAGAACAGTGAAGGGGGGAAAATGTGTTTCATACACTTATTTATGAACTTACATCTGCTTTCATCAGAGTCAGTGGCTGGCAAAACTCCAATCAGCTTCAGTAGGAGTGGGTGATAAATTTAACCATCAAATCAGCTCGATTTTGAGTAACCCTGCATAAAGGTGAGGCTTCCAGGTCCAAGGCCCTGTGGGGAAGTATTTTCTCAACAGGCATTTATCAGCAATCAGAGCTGAGTCAGCTCAGGCCTGGACTGTTCTTGGGTACCACAATTGTCTTGAAGTCTTCCCTCTTTTTTAGTTTTTAATAATTTTTGGTGTAAATTCCAGGTGTAACAGTGTACATTTATTTACAAAGGGTAAAAAACAACATGCAGCTGAAAAGAAAAAACATCTTGGGTTTCATTTTCAGACCTGGAGCTGAGGATGAATCACTGCAAAGCTGCACCTTTTACGCTGGGCACGCTTTCCAAAAGCTGCTTTTCCACCCTGGTGGCTCAGAAATAAAGCAGACTCACAGAAAGCCCTAAAAAAACCCCAACCCTTTTGTAGACAATCACTCTCTTGTTGTTGTGGGCACTAGAAATACCCATTTTCTGATGTCTGTTTGCATTTTCAGTTTTGCTTTCTGCACTGGGGAAGCCCATTCCAGGCAGCTGAATTGAGCCCTGGCTCAGTGGTTTTGAGCCCACACTCAATTTGAAGTATCTGAGCAGGCTTGTTAGTCCAGTGGAACTGCTTAAATGCTCAAAGTTAAGCTTGGTCTTAAGAGATTTGATGAATGGGAGCTTTGCTTGAGCTCATGGGACAAAACTCTCGACCATCTGCTTCTGGAGCTTGATGAAAAGTTATGGCTTATTTATGATCTTCTCCCCCACCCCTGTGTGTTTATATTCCGATCAGAAAACCATCTCAGAAGCCCTGTCAGGTTGCCAGAAGTTCTGTGCTACTGGATCTTTCACATCATTTGCTGTTCAGTGTTTACCAGAGTGTTTTTCACGCACAATTGCCCGTGGAAGTGGTCTGGGCTGTGCTGATGGGATATTTCACGTCAGCAGCAAGATTTTGGGATCCATGTACCCCAAATTCCCTTTGCCAGGAAAAGAAAGCAACACAACACAGTCAACAAAAACCCGTGCCAGTTAAACTCCAAAACATCCCCAAAATGTCAGTGAATGGGCCAAATAGTTCTTTGTAACATAATTGCTTTGGGGAGTCAGGGGGCACATCTGCAGGGGTCCAAGGGCAGGAGGAGGAGGAGGATGTTTCCAAATACACATGATTTAGTGTGCAGGCTCACTTATGGATTCATGCCATTTGTGTTTATTAATGTAAACAGAAAAATCCAACTTTTTGGTCCCGAGGAATCGTCACAAAAGCTCTTTTTTTTTTCAACGTTTCTGTCCAAAAGAATTTCAGAATTTTGGACACAAAAACGTTTTGTTTTGCTCAGCTCTGCTTAGACAGAAATAGCTGCAGCCCAGGATGACAATTAGTGGTGTGTAGTAGGAGAGCAAAATTAAACCTGGGAGAGCAATGCCCAAGTGCTCTGGTTGTGAGAGGAGAGGCTGAATTCCTCCCTTCTCAGGGGCAGGTGCTGTGCCTGTATCTTCCTCGTGGTTGTTATTCAGTCCTGTGGCTGACAAAGCAGTTTCAGGGCCTTTACACAAGGCACATTTCATATGGAATATGAATACATTTTATTTTTAAACTGAAAGCCATCAGCATTTAAATTTTCTTTGATATATACATTAGCAGGGTAAAATTAGTAGAAACACTGCATAGAAAATGTAATTTTGGTATCTTAGATTTACTCTAAGTCTTCTCAGCTTTCCAAGTGCTGGTTGCCTTTTTCAAAGCATGTATGTGAGGATGATAATTGCATTAATTCCTGAGCCATGGTAGTGCTGAGCAGTCAACTGAGTCACTTGGGAATGGGACAAAATATCTGCCACGTCCTTTTGTTGTATGTTGGGAAGAAGTTGGTCCAAAATATACATTATTTTCCCTCTTTTGTCCTCAAACATGAGCAAAATTGTTTTGGGAAGATACCCATATTCTGACCACTGGTGGGCTCACAGTGATGTTGCTGCCCAACACTTCCAAGGATTTCCAGTGGAATTTCCAAGCTGAGGAGACCAAGAGGATCTGGGTTAAGCACATTTTGAGGGTCAGATCCTGTAAAACACTTTCAGCAGTGTGGGTCTTGGAGGGTCTCTTGGTTCTCTAAGACTGAAAATTAATTGGAAGCAAATGAAGCATCACAAGCTGACTGAGAGTCCAGAGGAGGCCACTAAATTCATCCCAGGGCTGGAGCACCTCTGCTGTGGAGACAGGTGGAGAGATTTGGGATTGTTCAGTCTGCAGAAGACTTCAGGAAGACCTTGGAGCACCTTCCAGTGCCTTAAGGGACTACAAGAAAGTTGAAAAGGGACTTTTCACAAGGGCCTGGAGTGATAGGATAAGGGGGGATGGCCTTGAGCTGAAGGAGGACAGAGTTAGATTGGATATTAGGAAGAAATCCTTCCCTGTGAGGGTGGGCAGGCCCTGGCACAGGTTGCCCAGAGAAGCTGTGGCTGGCCCTGGATCCCTGGAATTGTCAAAGGCCAGGTTGGAGAGAGTTTGGAGCAACCTGGGCTGGTGGAAGGTGCTCCTGTCCATGGCAGGAGGTGGGAGTGGATGATCTTTAAGGTCCCTTCCAACCCAAACCATTCCCTGATTCGAGGATTCTGTTATTCTGTGATTCTGCTTGTTTAGTAAGCCCATGGTACAGTTTCAGGAGTTAAATGGTAGGACTGAAAGAAAGCTTGTTAGTAATGAAGTACCACTAAAAAAACCCAAACCCAGCTACCACCCTCCTTCCCTTGCCAAGCAGCCCCTTTACATTTCAAGGTATTCCCCATGGCTGCGTTCTTTGTCTTGATTCTCGTAACAATTTTTCTCTCTCTGATGAAACACGTTGTAGACATTAAATTAAGGGACAAATATGTCTGTGTCTGCCAGAAAGAAAACTGTGATGCAATTAAAATGCCATTAGGGAACCCCCTGCGGGATGGTAAACCTAAAGGCTCCATTCAGAAGGCAAAGCCAAAATTAAAGAGGTGTCTGGTTGCAGATCCTCTGCAGATTTCCATTCCTTGACTGCAGTGCCATGGAGACTGTGCTAGTCAGGAGCTGAAAGGTTTTTCCAGTCGTGTGTGTGGTAATTGGAATCGTGGCTTTGGCAAAGGCTCCTTTTCTGGGAGCCACACGTGGAGAAGTGTAACACTGCATGACATGAAGTGCAGCCCACGTGAAACAACGATGGCAGCGGAGATGGGAAGCTGTCCAGGCCTTGGACTGCTTGGACAATGGCGACTAGTATTAGTTTTCCCTCAGAAAACTCGCCTGAGCTGCAGCTCTGTGTTTGCTGAGTTGCCTGTGAGGTGTTTGGAGACAAGAAATGCAGCCTCCAGGCCGAGCAAGCTCGCGGACAAGCCTCCATTCCGTGCTGGTCTCTGGAAGCAAATCATCGGTGTTTGTAGTTTTGGAGACATGTAAGAGCCTGATCTTTTGAAAATAAAAATAAATGCATGGTCCACTGAAGGAAGGAATCAGCAGAGTCACTGAGCAGAAGATACTGAGTTTTACTAGTGACAGCCCAACCCCTGTGCTCAAGTCCTATTTTCCCATTTTGTTCTTTGCTAACAGTATTAATAGGGATTGAAATAATACCTTTCTTCCCTGTCTAGGAATTCTCCTGATGACTGCAGTGTGGCAAAAGGAGGGAAGATGGTCAGCAGCTCAGACAGTGTTGGGATGAACTACGGAAACTACATGGAAGAGAAGCACGTTCCACCCCCAAACATGACCACCAACGAACGAAGAGTCATCGTGCCAGCAGGTCAGACCCTTTCACTTGGCAATTTCAGGCTGGAAAAGTTGCATTTTCCCTCAAATTTACTAAGATTATTTAAGGAGATTTGGACAAAAGTGGCAATCAGGAAGAAAGGAGCAGTAATTTCCCAGGGTTATTGAGAGAATGAGAGAGAAATATCTCAGCAAAGCCACCTCCTCAACCTGTTCTTCTCATTTCAGCAGCAGGACCAGCTGATGACAGGCACTCAGATCTTATCTGACTTTTCTAGCTCCTTTTGGAGGATTTCACCCTAAAGTGGGCAAAAGAAAGAGCCACTTGCATTTCCTAGAACACGGACTAGCTGGGTGCAGAGTGTGTGGGAGAAAGGATCACTGTAGCACATGAAATCCGAATACCAAACCACCCTCAGCACATAAAAAACACAGTCCAGCAGGGAATCCAAAGCCTTTATCTGGGTTATCCCCTGAGTCTGGGCAGCGTAAAGCATTTTAATAAGCAAACTGACAACTCCACTGCAATGTAAGAGCCCAGTTGAGAAATTCCTGGTTAGCCTTGGCAGGCTTGGCTGTGGGATCCAGCAGTTAATGGGCCAAGAAGGCACATTCCCTTCTTTGCCCTCCAAAACACACCTCTGCCGGAAGATTGGTTTGCAAAATAATTAGCAGACCCATTTCCAAAATCAGAGGCTGTCATGGCATATGTGGGTGTCGATAAACCACGGGTCACACACCCACAGGATAAACACAACACCTGCAAGCCGGAGGGAATGTTTTGCTGCTGGTTCCTCCCCAGCAGAGAGGTGCCTATCTGAAATATTTCTGCCTCTGCTCTGTTGCTTAATGTTCTTGCAGTTTTTCAGTTGCTAAGATATGCAAGAGTACCGACTGTGGCCAATTTTGCAAGCTGTGATTATTTCAGTTATTTGTCAAGATAGGTGTGGACAAATCTGTTGCAGTGTCCTCTGCAATGGTATTGTCAATTCTGCCCTGCAGATAGAAGAGTGATGCACTGAATAATGAGTGTCCTGCCAACTGGACGGAGACCACACTGAAATACATGACATTTAAATATTCTTCTAAAATATTTGCTTTCCTGGTGTTTGGCACTTTTTAGTCTTTTAGTAACCCTTAGCTCAGCAAGGTGGTTTTTTTCTTGGTGTATTCCTGGAGGTGTGTTTCGAGGTGGATTTGAGTGACATTCACAGTCACTATGTCGAGGTCGCTGGAAGAAATTAATGGGTAAAAATCAGTAGGTTTTGCTTACTCCATAGGCAGTGTGCAGTTCATGTGGCAGCATTCCCAAATGAAAAAGAAAAGGCCATATTTCAGCTGTGGCAACTTTCTTATCCTGGTTACCATTAATAAGAAGCATTTAAAAATTATGGGCATAATCAAAATGTTTTTATAAGCCTCCTGGTATTTGGTTGTTTACTTCAAACCAGACTGAAGTAGTTGTGTCAGAGTTCTCTGCTGGAGGTGTGGGCAATCCCCTCCACACCCCAGATTTACCACCAGACTTGCATCCCTCAGGCTTGCTACATATTTCTTACCAGATGGAGACACTCTTTTAAGTGTTTTTTAGTGAAATTCAGGGAACAGAGAAGCCCAAGGCTTAAAAGAATCATCAAAAAAAGGGGGGCTACTAAGTGGTGAAGGATTGGGAGTGAGCAACAGCATGAGAGTCTCTCAGTATTCCCTACTCCTTCTTTCAGACCAACCTGAACAGTCAAAAGAGAGGGAATGGCACTGAAGTTAGGCTATAGAAAAGTTATTTAAGTCCCAGCCCTTCTGCAGACTTCCATGTCGTGGACTGCAGCCAGTTGGCCACCATGTGCTCCATTCTCAGTCTTCAGGATATCACAGAGTCCTTTAGGTGGGAAGGCAGAAACTCTTGAAGAATTTACTTCCCCTTGGCTTTAATACTTTTCTCTCCATAAAGTATATATTGTTCATGGTAGGAGATGTCTCCTGTTGTGGGGGATGTGCAGTAAAGGTCCTGAGGGATCTTCATGATGTCGGGTCCTTACTCAAGAACAGTAAAATGGAAGAGAAATGGAAAAGGAGGAGTTTAGAGGGGAAAAAAAAAATTAAAATTAAGGATTCATTCAAAAACATTTTGCTGCAAATCTGGACTAGTTCTTGGTGTTTTTTTTTTTTTCCCCCAGATGGTTTTACCAGCGCTACAGGTATTAAGTAAAAACCCAGGCAGGTGTAGCAATGTACTCCAGTGCAACACAGCATCCAGGAAAGAAAATGTGGAATGTTTTAATAATACCCACTCTAGTTTATGAAATAACTGGTCAAATCTGTGAGTGGTTACTTAGCCTACACCCAAGAAAGAGTGGATCTGACATGAGTGGGCATTGCACTTGAATAAAGGCACAGATTCGACAGAGAGCTTTGAAAACTGTTCAGCTACAAGTTGCAGAGCTGTTGGTGGGTCAGAAACCTCTGTTAATCTGTGGGTAAAACTTAGGAGACTGAATGAAGAACTAAATGAGAGAAGGAGCTCACTGAACAGCAGAGGGTTTGTTAACACTCAGCTCACAGCTCTTCCCTAACAGTTTTCCACAGCTATTCTCCCCTGAGGCTGGAATGGGCAGCGAAGGAGTTACAGTCTCCTGGATGTGGACATCTTGTTGTTCTAGAACCATCTGTTAATCAGTGGATAAAACTGATGGCACAGAAGAAATTTATGAGAGAATTAGCTCAGGGACTGTCGTTAACACTCAGAGCTCACAGCTCTTCCCTAGCAGTTTTCCGGAGTTACTCTCTCTTGCACTCAGCATGCCAAATTAACTCCTCAAGTCAATAAACAGGGGGTTGAGGTGCCTCCAGTTTGACTGGGCCCTTCTTTGCCTGATTTTCTGGTTTGTGCCACCCCCAGATCCCACGTTATGGAGCACAGACCACGTGCGCCAGTGGCTGGAGTGGGCGGTGAAGGAGTACGGGCTCCCGGACGTGGACATCTTGTTGTTCCAGAACATCGATGGGAAGGAGCTCTGCAAAATGACCAAAGATGACTTCCAGAGGCTCACCCCAAGCTACAATGCAGACATCCTCCTGTCACACCTACACTACCTCAGAGAGAGTAAGCCCGCTTGTCGCGGTCGAGCCTGCGGTCGGTCTGTGGCTGACGCCGGTCTTAGATTCCGTGGTGTGGATAACTTTGCGGATCACTTAAATGGGTTTGCAAATGTTGCTTTTCCTGAGAGCACAGAGGGGAACCTGATCCAAAGCCTTTTGAGTTTGATGGAAAGATTCCCATTAATTCCAGTTGGCTGTCGCTCGCGTGCACCGAAGGAAAGAGTCAGGGAATCTTTCTGCATATGCATCTCAGAGGAAAATCAAGCTGAAATTCAGCATATTCATCAGCATAACGTAGGAAGAAAATCACATGGGATTCAGTGCTAATGTTTTTTCTGGTCACATACTCGTTTCTTTCCATTTTAATGATGAGGATGCTAAACAAGAGCGCAAACATTGATTCATAAAGCGAATTCCAGGCATGATTCGAAGGACTGGCAGCAGTTTGCTGCACTCTGAGTAGGATCAGGGAGATTTAACTGAATTGAATTAAAATTCTGTAAATTCACGGGGAAAAAAAAAGGAACAGTCCCTTGAGTCCAAACACAAATTGATTGTAGTGCATGGTTAGCATTTCAAAGGGAAGGAAGGGATGAGGGTTTTCACCCAAGCTCGAGGAAAATTTTTAAGAAGTTAAAATGAAGGGGATTTTTAGAATTAAAAAAACCCCAACAACCAGCATTGCAACACCAGTGCGGTGCAGTCTCCTCCACACGCACACTGTCAGCAAACCAGGTCAGAAATATTGTGCATTCATAATGTGGAATAAATTGAATAAATGAATGCCCTGGTTTCAGCTGTAGCAAACATCCCTCCCCCCACCACACCCTCCAAAGCACAGGTTGCAGCTCTCGACAGACTCACATTCAGATAATCCTGTCAGGGGGAAAAAAAAATTATGGTTTAAAAAAAAAAAAAAAGAGATAATTCACACATTTTTTTTTTACGCTTTGGTGTTGCTTTTTGTTTTGTTTTGTAGCTCCTCTTCCACATTTGACTTCAGATGATGTTGATAAGGCCTTACAAAACTCTCCACGGTTAATGCATGCTAGAAACACAGGTAATGCTGGCACTGCTCCCATTGCTATAGGTCATCTTGGAAAAGCCCAGGATTCCTCTTTATGGGTTGCTTGCTAAAAAAATGGAAGTGGTAAATCCAGGAGGGAGACAAGTGTGTTCCTTTCCTTGCCGTGTGTGTGAGTTTCATGCACAGACACACGGAGGAAAAGGTGGGATCACACAGGGCCAGGCGGCGCAAAGGTGATCTCCTTGCTGATAATTTCTTGCGTCCTGCAAGAGAGTGGGGTCCCTCACTCACGATAAACTGCAGGTTTGGGGCCTTTTACCCTTTTATCTGAGGACTTTTTTTTCTCATTCTGTCTCATTGTACTGTCAGGTCTACTCCACGGATCCCTAGAAACCTGCTGGAGCTCAAAAGTGCTCCAGCACTTGCCTGAGTGCTTTGGGCTCTGGTGAATGGGGATGTCTCCCCTCCCATGCAGCAGATACTGTATAAATCACTAAAATTACTAAAATTACTATTTAGGCTGTTAGCTCATGTCATTTTCTAGGGACTTGAGCTGGAAATTCCACTAAATTTGGTGGTGTAATCTCCACTGAGCCTGATCTGGATGTAAAAGGATTTTTGTTGATATTCACCCTTCTGTTGATTTGGCCCAGAAAACTGTCGAGTGTAGGTAGGAGAACGACACGTGCCTCAAAAGCATCTGTCCTTCAGGATGGGGCTCAAAATATTTATGAGAATAATTCAGAATACGTTTTCTCTTTAACAGTTGTGCAACAGGGGATGGCATGGAATTGTACACGCAGTATTTTATACATGCTGCCCAAAGATGCTTGGAATATTGCATGATCATGCCTGGGGGTATTAGTTACCTACAGTGACCAGAAATAACAATTCTTTATGAGAAATGAAAAAGATAATACAAAGGATAATGCAAAGAGAAAAAGAAAACAAGACTTGGATTGCAGTGCTTCTTTTGTATTTTGTTTAGTTTCTCGCTGTGAGTGAGTTTTCCAGAGAAATTCAGCGGATTAAAGATCTCTCCCTGAGAGCAGAGGTTTGCCCCCGGTCACAGTGGCAAACACAAAGTCCTGCTGTGGGTTGTAGTCCTGCTGCAAACCCCACCAAAGGCCACAAAAAAAATGGAAATTCCTTTTATTTTGATGTGGTTTGGAATCAGCCTGAAGTCCTTTCTTAAAAATAGATGGACTTTTCCATCTCTGGCTTTCGAGATTCTAATTTGCCAAGCAGTTTGCACATACAGAGATATCCAAGTGTTGTTCAGCAGTTCTATGTGTTATCTTTTTCTGTATATGTGCACTGACAATGGTATTTGGACATTCATTTCGCCAAAAGGAATTTGTCTGCCTCTCTGTCATTGGGAGTGGGAATGACACCATGCTGACCATCAGCACAGGGAAAATCAGTTGCTCAATTTTCAGTGGATCACAAAAGAGTTAGTTAGAAAACAAAAATGATTCTTGAAGTCAGCAGTAATGGCACAAATCCTCATGGCCCTTTTCAAGTTCCTGGAGAGGGTCACGAGGAGCCCACCGGGGGTTGTTGGAGCAATTTCAGTGCCTGAGATTATGTGAGGGACTATTTTCTATATCAAGGTCAATATTTTGAAGTTTTCCACTCCGTGAGGACGATGAAATTTCTGGGGGTCTGACCCAAAAGTCTCTGCTTGAAAATGTGAACCTGCTTGGGGAAGGGCAAAGAAGATTTATTTCAGAACATCCAAAGCCCGGGTGGAGGTGGTTGTGGTGAAGGGAGAA
>JAWWES010000001.1:113359567-113376653 GCA_035583135.1 Lophotriccus pileatus
CCTGAAAGTGTCCAAGGCCAGGTTGGACAGGGCTTGGAGCAACCTGGGCTGGTGGAAGGTGTCCCTGCCCATGGCAGAGGTTGGGACTGGATGATCTTTAAGGTCCCTTCCAAACCAATATTTCTATAATTCTCCAGCTTTGCCATTGCATAAAAGCAGAGGTTCCTCTGAAGGATCCCTGTGCAGGCACCCAGGAAGCTCATTAGAGAGAAATGACTTGGGCATACGTTAACAGCTGAAAATACAAGTGGATAAATAAAGACACTAGTTATTTGCATATCTTCCTGGCTTCAAATTAGCCCTCTTCACTCATGGAAGAACAGCTCAACATAGTTATCTCTATTTCTGGCACAGTGACAGCCACTGCTCTAGTGGGGAAAAAAAGTGAACAAATGAAGAAACACGGTGGAGGATCATGTGGGAAATCTGACTGGGCCCTAAAATGAACCAGCAGAGTGGCCTTGCATGGAAAGCTGGTGAATCATCCCTTATCAAAAAGGCTATTTGCAGAATTAGAAGGGGAAAGCCGTGGGAATGTGGAAAAACTTTCGAGCACCTTGAAAGATAGGAATGTTTGAAATCCTCAAATCGAGGTCTGGGGTTGAGGGAACAGGATAGAATTATCTAAAGAAGGAGTTGTCCCAGGGTACCTGCTCAGGCTCAGTATTAGAAGAAAGAATATTCCAAAAAAGACATTTTAATGGAACATTAAAGCAGCTGTGGCCCTCATGGACACAGGTTATAGGAGCACCCAGGAGCTTGGAGTGGCACAGGGGAATGTTGACATGAATATGAATAAGAAGACAAAGTACACTTATAGAAACAATTAGCAACAATATGCCATGTAAATCCTGATGCCCAAAACTCTCAGGAGTTCCCAAGGGACAGGAACATGTAACAGCAGACCAGAGGGACCTGGGTGTCCTGCAGGAAACAGGCTGGAATAAGGCTGTTTGTGGTATTTTCCACTGGACTTGAATGAAAACTGGACTTTTTGTCCCATGAGAAGTTCTATGATTTCAGTATTTTTTTTCATTCTGGCTGTGATGGAAAAGTAAAATACTAATTTTTTATGAAGGAAAAGGTTGTAAACCACATATCAGACATGGTGAACTCCTTCATTTCAGCTTTTTTGTCTAACCCCTGTTTAAAGTGACACATAAACCAAAAAGCTTTACTCCAGCATCTTTCTGGTTTTACACAATTACCTGGGGGAATTGCAGTTTGGATATAGGTATTCTCAGTTCTTCTGTGCAGAGCAGTGTATCCTAACTAAACATTTTCTACAAAAAACCACTATCTTGTGATTTTGGCAGCACGATTTTATTTCATCTTTTCCAACTGAAAGCTGGCAGACATCCCCAAAGTCAGAATTTTTGTGCAGAAGGAAACAAGCTGTTTGCAGAAATTCAGTTTTGTTTCAAGAAACTGTTTTGTTGGCTTATCCTGTGGCTTTCCTCTTAGTTAAATGTCACATTTCAACCAGACTGCAAAGAAGCTTTTCCATAACAAAGCCCTGTTCATGTGAGAGCAACAGCAGGCCCTGGGGACAACCACTTGATGACATGAAAAAGGTCAAAAATGAGGAGGGGGGAATAAATAATGCCCGGTGGGAATTAGCCAAATTCTAAGCTGCAGTTCTGGAGAAAGTAATTAAGCATTGTCATTGTTAAGGCACCACAACAGAAAATGGGAAATGAGCAGGGCTTGCCATGAGCAGCAGCGAAAAGAAGAGAGTTTCTTCAGTCGCCTTTAAAACAGAACACGAAGCTTCAGAAAATAATAAATACAAGGAGGCCTGATGTGGGTTTGTCCACATGTCCCACTGAACAGGAGCAACCCCAGAAAAGATCTTTCCTAGATAAGCACATGTTGTACTAATATCTCATGGACCAGAACAGATCTTCTTATCCAGAGGAGCAACGTGTTCACCAAGGCGTGACACCGAACTAAGAGTGAAGTTGGAATTTTGCACTGTTTCCAGAAGGGGCTGATAACTGGATTTTTCTTTCCATGGGGAGGGTGTAGTCAAAAAAAGTCATCTTATGGTGTGTTGGGTTAAAAGGCAAAACATTTTTCTCGCAGTACTAAATTTGTACCAAATATATTTCGAGGCCCCAAGTGCCGCCAGGTACAAGGACGTGGCATCACACAGTCCCCTCAGGGAACAGGGCCTAAGAATTTGGAGACCCAAAAATAGGAGAAAGGGGAAAAAAGAGGAGAGGAGAGGACAGGACAGGAAAATGCAATACAAAGATAAATTGCATATCTCAGCAAAAGCAAAGAGTTTGAAGTGTGAGATTCTGGGAGGTGTCAGTGCTGCATGTGCCAATCTGCTCCTTTAGCCAAACAGGTTAATAAATGGAAGGTATTTTGCTTGGGAATTTCACACTGCACTGTATTTCCATTCAATATTTCTGCTCTCAGTGCTTGGGAATGGGCAGATACATCTGCCTGGCAGAGAGCCAGTCTGTGGCTGTTCCTTTTGCTTCCCAACTGGTTTCGTTTCCAAACACAAATTCCAAAATGAAGCAGAGTTAAGAACCAAGACATCCACACCAACTTAGTTCCACCAGGTGGGCACTGCTGCCTTCCTGAGGTCCTGGGCAGGCTACTTAAGTCTCAGATTTTGGCAGCAATTTTAACCAATTTTAACTAATTTAACTAGTTTTAACTAAGGTCTTAAAGTCAGCCATGGAAAAGCACAGAAAACTGCAAAGATTCCAAAGGGTAAACCAAACATTTGAATTTACTACATTTGCTTTATGAAGAAAGCTTTTGTGGTTTCGTTTCTTCATTTTTTTTTAAATATTCTAAAGCATTTAAGTAAAATAGAAGTAATGAGCAAATGAAAGAAGGGGAAATTAAATTAAGGAGCTTGTCCCAAGAAACAGAAAAGGATAAATCAACTAAAGCCCATCTTCTTAAAAAGAAATAGTTAGATAGTGAAATTGGGAGGGAATTTTATGCACAAAATGAACTCTGACCTCTTGGTGGACTTTTCCTGCAAGACTCTAACACAGATTATTCATTATATCAGTGTTTGTCATTCCTTGGTGTCCTGGGCTGAGGAAGAGGACTGAAGGGAGTACTCTGAGCCTGTGGAAGGGATGAACTCCATATATCCTCTAAATATTATTTGTACCAGCTACTTCAGTGCAGTTTGGACTTCTAAGAAGAACAGGCACCTCTACAGAGCAATGCAGAGGGCAATGTGGTGCTGTTATTTTTAGAGACAATAAAGATGACACAGGTTTTAACAAGGAATATCCTTCCTGTTTCAGTAGTTTTTCAAATCCAGAGCCCCCTAGAAACATGGCCTTTACGAATATAAGCACTTTTTGCCATATCTGCATCAATTAAGTGTCTCTTTCCTCCACAGATTTGCCTTATGAGCAGGCCAGGAGATCAGCATGGACGAGTCACACCCACCCCAGTCCTCAGTCAAAAGGTAAAAGCAACTTGGGGCAACCTGGATTAGACTCCAAGATGAACTGGCAGGAGCTCCCTCAGCACTCAGCTCTGGAGGGTTTTTACCTGTGCACTGTCTGGGAAGCCTGTTAGCAGGGTGTGGGCAATACTGGGTGGTGTCACTGGGCAGCCACAGCCTGCCTTAAACTCCTTAAACTCCATGAAGTCCATCCCCATTTCATCTTACAAAGCTGAATCCTTTTGTGTCCGTCATGGAGTGGTGAGCAGCAGGACTTCCAGGCCTGTGGTCTCTCACAGGTTTGGTGACCAACTTGCTAACTGGAAAAATAACTGTTCCTTTTTGTTTTGTTTTGTTTTTTAACATTTTCAGCTACTCAGCCATCATCCTCGACAGTTCCCAAAACAGAAGACCAGCGTCCTCAGTTAGGTGGGTGTCGTTTTGTTGGAGTTGTGCCTGGGTGTGATGGGGGAGGAGAAGGAAAGGTCTCACCTGCATCATCTGGTTCAGGCCACTAATGAGATCCCCAACTGGTGACCACTAAAACCCCAGATGTGCCTGGGTTGGCTCTACAGCTGGATCTGAGGTGAAGGTTCCCTTGGCCCCTGAAAGTTGCTTTCAGTGATGCTTAAAGGCAGTGACAACCTTGCAGGGTGAAAATGCTGCTAAAAACAAAAAATCCCTATGAACAGTTTAGGCACAAAGGTGGAAGGTAAGGATGTTGAAAGACCCCAGTAGTTGAAATGCCAGCAGCTGGAAAATGTGCATGAGCAAAGAAATGAAAATAGGTTACAGCAAACCTATTTGAATTTGGCTTCTGGAATACAGCAGGAAAATCAGAGGGATTCTCAGTCTGTTGGGAAACTGAGGAGAAAGTAGAAGTTTATGAGTTTGTAGACTGGTGGTTTGAAAAATGGGTTTTCAAAGCAGTAAATCCCTGGAGTGGGACCTAATCCCTTGGTGTGTTTTGCACAGGTAGCTGGAAAGCACTACAGAGATCTTGAGTCAGTTATGGCTTTTGTTAAAAGTAAAAGGTTAGGAGGAGGAAATAAAAGAGATTTAGAGGATATTCTTAGCTCAGAAGACTCTGAGCCAGCTTTTATCACATGGATTTCAAATCATTATTCTGGGTTTTGTTACAGCTAAATAAGACTGTGCACACGATTACGTCTCATTAGCTCATGCACACACTGCCTGGGAAGGATTACACTCATTTTTGCCCAAACACTGTTTTATCTAACCTGGCCTTCCAACCACGAGAGTCATTCCAGAAATACACTATGATTTCTGTAAGTCCTTAGGACCATTTAGTGGCTGTGTGTGAGCTGCACAGGTTATTTAAATGACTAAGGAGTGTAACCTGATTGTCTTCCTGCAAAAGGCAAATGTATGTCCTTGCACACCGAGTCTGAACAGAACGCACGCAAACGTTGTGATGCAGAGGGAGGAACTGCTTAGGTGTTGGACCTGCTGCCCCATCAGGCAGCACACACTGCCCCTTGCAAGGGTAAAAAATGAACCGTTTGACATAAATGTTGCAGGATTTTAAATCTTTCTTTCACAATTTTTGTAGATCCTTATCAGATACTTGGACCGACCAGCAGCCGACTTGCAAATCCAGGTGAGAAGAGGTTTTGTTGATTTAGGAGAAATTCTCTTCCTTCTTAGTGTCCCCATTTGAGCTTTCAGACCACACCTGGGAGGTGATTTTACCCCTCCTCGGTGTGACTCAGTGGGAGCTGATGTTACCCAGAGGGTTGCAGAATTAGGTTTCTAAATTACACAAGGGTGGGACTGAGGTCAGAGATTAAGACATAGGAGCTCATGTACCTTAGTTTGGGTGTCTGGATATCAGATGGGTGTCTGATTTCCCGGGATATTCATTGGAGATACCCTTAATATAGCTCTCTGTAGAGAGCTGCACAAAGCATCCTGGAGAAGATGGTTGCACTCAGTCAGCTGAGCACCTCATTAGAGGCATTTGAACCCCTCATATCAACGGGAATCATGGAATCATTAAGGTTGGAAAAGACCTCCAGGACCATCGAGTCCAGCCTTTGAAGCTGGAGTTCACTTCAGTTGCCTAAACATCGGGCTTTTATTAAGATACCCCATCTGGCCTCCATTTACCCCTCCAGAATGGAACGAGTCTCTTACCAATCTGCATCATATGTGTCCCAGATCCTGTTAACCCACAGCACAGTCCCAACACTGGCCTTGACAAATACAGAGTTTTGGGATGAGGAACCCAAGCCAGCAGAAATATATAGGAAAAACAAACCATAATCTGTCTGCATAGATTGCATAATCTATTTGCAAAGAACAGCTGGGTTAAACACTTCCAAAATGTTCTCCCACTTCAAGAAGGCAATGAGGTGAATCGTGGACAGGGATTTGTAGCATGGGATAGAGTCATAGAATTATTAAGGTTGGAAAAGAACTAGAGTAGAGTCATAGAATCATTAAGTTTGGAAAAGACCTCTAAGATCATCGAGTCCAACCTTTGATCACAATGTTTTCACTGAAGACAAGGGGCTTTCTGGGTAAATTATTAACTCTGTTTGGGAACCATGTGGATTTCACTGGAGCTGCCCCGAGTCCGCAGGACGCTCTGTGGCTGTACAGCACCATAATCAGCATCATAATCTGCCACAAAGGATTGACATTGTGTGTTCCACTTCCTATTTCCCTTCTTGAGCAGTCACAGGGCACAGAATTTCTCATTCCACGTTCTCCCCGAGCCCCAGAGGCAGTGTTTCCTTTTACAACAATTGTACGGACTTTCGAGACCTCAAATAGCCGAAATACTGATCCCTTTCCTTTCACTTTATCCCAAGTGACATCAAGCCCAGTTCTAGATCAGCTGACTTTCTAAACAGCTTTGTGTGGCAGAGGAAAGTAATTAAGCAAGTGTTAAGAACAGGATTTTCCAAATGGCGGGTGGTGGGTTTCCAGATAACACTTGTCTTAACTGGAAGTGGGGCCCTGCACCCCTTTAATTTGTCCATAAATCATGGCTTTTTTAAACTTTATCAAGTGTCCATTTGGGAGACTTCATTGCTGTGGATGACACTGGCACGATCTGGATTGGGATACTTTATTAACATTTGGATGTGGAATTCCTCCACACCGCCGTTCCCGTTGCTTTACCATGTTTTGTGTGTTTATAAATCGGTGGAGTTGCTCTCTTCTCATTAAAAGGAAATTGACAGCAACCATTTATTTTCATAGGACTATATATTACATTTGGAAGGCAAGTGTTTATGCTAGAACATATGTTGGATTGCTTATTCAAATATTGGTGTTTTGTCCAGTGCTGAGCTGTTTATTGACTTTCAAAGGCTAATCCCCTTGTTATGTTTCGTGCATTAAATCTTGCATGCCTTGCTCATACCGCGGATTCTTCTGTTTGTTTGTTTATTTAACGCATGTTAATGGAACAGAAGAAATTCATTAAGGACAGCTGGGATAAATATAATTGAAATGAAGATGGGTTTCAGTTGCACTGAAGCATAAACTGCCAAAGGATTTCAGATGCTACTCTATCTTGATATTGTAATGGCTACTAAGAACTCTCTAAAGAAAAGCTTGTTTATTGTGCCCATAAAGCTGGTTTGGAGGGGGATTAAAAAAAAAAAAAAAAAGAGAAACCCAACCGATTCCTGGTCAGGGATGTACTTAGAATTAGCACATCCAGGCTGGTTGGCAAATTCTGCTGACACCGTGCTTGTGAAACAGATTGCCCTGCAAGCTGCTTCGGCTCGATTTTGCCTCATTTCAGTGCTGCTTTACTAAGAAACGCTAAGCTTTTAACAATATCAGTGGCAAGGCCCTTTGAAACCTACCTTCAGTTGTCTAAAACGGTCAAATTTTGTCGCTCTGACTCTGATTTTGCTCAGTTTACAGCGAACTGATCGCTTTGGTTTTGACCTTAAATTGAGAAAAATGCAACGGCAACATTTTGAATCTCAACCTAAAATTCAATTTGAACTCATTTAACGACAAGGATGTATTTTATGGACCTTTTCACTGCTCTTGCAAGTGTTTTGCCCTATGGTTGTGTGTGCAGTGCAACAGCAAGCTAATAAGCTTCCGTTCTGCATTTCCCCAAACGCTGCAAATGGGTGATATGGTTTGGCACCAGCTCAGCTCTCTCTAAACTTCTCCATTTTGCGTGGAGGCTCATTCCGTAGCAGGGAACATTTAGTTGCAACATGATGCTGTGAGAACAAGCGAAAACGTTACGCAAGCGAAGGCTGTTTGTCCTGAACTTTAGAGATTAGTTTCCTAAATGAGCGCTGGATTATTTCCCCATCAATTGTCTGCGCTGAGTGACATTAGGTAACAATTAAATCTCCGTGTAATGGCATTCTGCCACTCACACCAGGGAAAACACGACACGTAACAATTATCCCTGCTCTTTAGGATTTCATGAGGCAGTCCTGGGAGAAGGGGGGGAATGGTTAAGGGTAAGAATTAGGAACCAGCATTGCAACATTTCCTAATGGGGTCCTCTGTGAGAGGCAGAAAAATTGATGTCTTGCCGTTGCTGGTTGCCAGCCCTGACATTTCTGCTTTGTTTCTTGGCGCAGGGAGCGGGCAGATCCAGCTATGGCAGTTCCTGCTGGAGCTCCTCTCGGACAGCTCCAACTCCAACTGCATCACCTGGGAGGGCACCAACGGGGAGTTCAAGATGACGGACCCCGACGAGGTCGCCCGGCGCTGGGGCGAGCGGAAGAGCAAACCCAACATGAACTATGACAAGCTCAGCCGTGCCCTGCGCTACTACTACGACAAGAACATCATGACCAAGGTCCACGGCAAGCGCTACGCCTACAAATTCGACTTCCACGGCATCGCCCAGGCCCTCCAGCCTCACCCCCCGGAGTCATCCATGTACAAATACCCGTCAGACCTCCCCTACATGAGCTCCTACCACGCGCACCCCCAGAAGATGAACTTTGTAGCTCCCCACCCCCCTGCTTTGCCCGTGACATCGTCAAGCTTTTTCGCCGCCCCGACTCCCTACTGGAATTCGCCAACTGGAGGGATCTACCCCAACACCAGGCTGCCAGCTGCTCATATGCCTTCTCATCTCGGCACCTACTACTAAGTGTGTGTGTGCGTGGGAGGGGAGGGAAAAAGCAACACCAGAAAAAAGCAAAGACACTTCTCGCTGGGATAAAGGAATCGCAGCGAACTCTGTGGGAGTACACGAATTCAAAGTGCCTAAAGAGACAAGGGAAGGTTTGGCTGGGAAAGAACGTGTTAAAAATAGATGTCAAAAAGACTCTTCGTAGTAGGGATTTAAAGGAAATATCCAAGAAGTATTAAGATACTAAAATGTATATGGGCATCGACTCTGTGGACCAAATGACAATGGACTATTGTAGGTGAAAGCATGAAATGATAAGGAAAACCTACGGAAGCTGGTGGTCTTAAAAAGTTGATAAGCTTATGTGTAAAGTTTGATATCTTGCTAGTGCAAAACTGGGACTATACTACAGCAGTATAAGGATAAGTCTATAGTGACCTAACATACCATATATGGATCATTACAAAAGAGGGGGGAAAAGGGAAAAAAAAAAAAAAGGAAAACAACACACCTGTCTGTATTTAAAAAACAGAAACATATCAACGGAAGAGACTGGTCAGTGTGGAAGCTGATTCGGAAAATAACAGCACGGTTTTAGTGAAAATCAAATGAGTTCCATTCATCGGAGGGAATCAGCTACTCAAAACTGTGAAGACAACCCAAACTTTCAGATTCCTTGACAGTATTGCAGGAACCCTGAGCCAAACATTGGAAATGAGAATGTGCTGAAGGGCGAGTGTATGATCGTAGGTCAGAGGCCTGCACCTGACAGAGGAAGCAGGAAGGAGAAGGAGAGGGATGAAGGCGGTGAGAATGGGGGAAAAGGAACTTCTTTACCAGGAGAGACTGAAAAGACTGAAAACTCAGTAGCGTCGGGACTATGAAGAAACACTTGTTTGGACTTGTGAAACCATATTGCTCAGTATTATACCATTCCCAGTATTTCAGGAGGAACAGACTTGATTTCCTAGTAATTAAAAAAAAAAAAAAAAAAAAAAAAGCAGGAAAAGGGAAAAGCAGGAGAATTCAGAAATCAGAATATGCATCTCTCTCTCTCTTTTTTTTTTTACCAAAAAAAAAAAAAAAAGGAAGCAAAACTGGAATTGTGTCTGATATTTAAAAGTTACCAGTTAGAACCTCATCATTGCTAAGGGAGTTTTGTTTTGCTAGTGGTTAAAGCAGGAGACAACCAAGATCAGAAATCACCTAAGTATTTTTGTGAGGCGGGCGCCAGTTTTTCTTATCGAGTCGCGAACGCTGTGCGTTTGTCAGAGTGAAGTATACAAGTCAATGTTATTTTTTTTTCTCCTTTTTATATAATTATTATATAACTTATGCATTTATACACTACGAGTTGATCTCGGCCAACCAAAGACACACACACACACAAACAAACACACAAAAAAAAACAAAAAAAAAGGGACAGTCGAAGAAAAAATAAAAACCCAAACTATCGTGGCCTTGAATTTTAACTCTGTATGCTTTAATGTTTACATTATGAACATTATTAGTACTTAGAATGCAGAATGTATGTAATAAAATAAGCTTGGCCTAGCATGGCAATTCAGATTGACACTGTGGTTTGCATTTGTATTTGCATTTGTAGTGCCCGACGCCCTCGTTGGATCTGCTGCTCAAAATGAGGCAGGCGTTTTGGTTTGGGAAATCTGGCAGTCATGGATATGTAGGACCAAACAGCAGAAGTTCAAAGTGGGCACAATGTTTTTCTTCTCTTCCAGACAGTTCTGCTACAACACTTACAGCCTTTCTTTGACAGTGCCTTGCCATCCCTGTTTGGAGCTTCTTTTGCAAACACGCCCAGTTCTTTGACAGCTCCATGGCCAAGATGGAAAGTGAAGTCTAAAGGAGGCCTCTAAGGAAGGATGTTGATACTGAGAAATGATCTTTTTGTTACCATCAAATTATGCTGCGAAATCTCAGCCTGAGATGTGTCTTCCTACTGAATCCTAAGCTGAATTACCACACCCCCTTGCTCGTAACACAGACTGTATCACTATTAGTAAATAAAGTGAATAATGACTAATTTCCCTTATTCCTCTCTTAGAATGGAGTGTATGGTAGCTCATTCATTTGTCATTGCAGTCCATCCCGGCTATTTACGAAGGGCAGGATTTTCTGGGATTTTTTTTTTTACTCTTCCAGTTTAGAGGCTTCCCACACTGTACCCTGGGCCCCAAAAAACTCCATCTGGTGCATCGTGGCGTGGCTCCATTTTTTTTTTTTTTGCAACACCATCTGAAGGACCAGTCTGGAAAATCAGCACTGACATTTCTGAGTGTTTACTGCAGAGACCCCAGACAGCTCAGACCTCTGGGTCCCTCCTTTTTGCTGCTCTTTTGTGTCTTTTTATTTAGACAAAATGGGTGCGGCTTCAGGTTTTACAGCAAATGTTCTGCATATCCATTTTGGGGAGCAATGGGAGCCAACTTGCCAGGCTCTCATGTTATGGGGTGTCTTGGTGGCCCTTTATAACCACAGGATTGTGTTACTGATGTGTGAGACCTTGTGATCATCTGGGAAATAAGCACTGTAAGTCTATATCTCTTAAAAATAATAGGAAAAAAAAAAAAGGAAGTCTTGGGAAAGATTAGTCACCCCGTATTTTAGAAAGTTATGGCAGACACATCTACGTGTGACTGTGAGGATAAATAATTTGCCTTTCAGTGGAAATACATCTACAGATGCCTCCCTGTCTCCTTCACGTGTACTTCCAACCCAAAACTCAAAATGATAAGTGCATTTTTGAACCAGCTCTTAATTAAACATTTAAAAATCCAGGTAAAACAACCATCTTTGGAGTGGCAAGGACGTGCCTGGAGGCCTCCGAGATATCCCCAGTGCTCACAGAGCTGCCTGCAGGATTTCCAGCTTGTGTTGCCTGGCTGGTATCCATCCAATGGGAACAGCATCCTCACATTGAAAGGAAGGGTCCAAACCCTGGGACAGGGATGGAATCCCTCCTGATGAGGAAGGAAATCCTACAGCAGGACACGGGAAGCTCACTGGTGAATTAGAGCTACACCTTTCTCCAGGAGCAGCTCACAGCTTTCCAGGAGCCTTGGAAAACCTGGATATTGCAACTCTCAGGATGAAGAGAGTGGGGGACAGAGAGACCCTTCTGCTGCTACATCAGGCAGTGTCTCCACTCTCACTGCCCAATCTGGTCCTGCTACTGGGAGCTAGGAAGACCAGAGCAAAGCTAGAGTTTTAGGAGCTGATTCCCAGTTCAGTCCATGACTATGGATAGGCCAAGCACAGCCAGAATTCTCAAGGAAGCTGAGAAGCTCCGTGTCCACACCACGAAAGGTGTTCACGTAAGGCTCAGACAGGCCACAAGACGTGGCTGAACATCCTCTTTGCCATTTAGGTACCTGGATGCACGGACAACATGGCCCTGATGAGTCCACATTTGTACAAGTTGGTCATGTTGACAATTGTGGCCCTTTATTTAAATCAAGACTTCCATTGTCAGTCAAGTTTCAAACCTTATTGCAGGTCTTCCCACATTCCCAAGAGTCCACGTTGGGTACCTCAAATCCCGCATGCCTTTTAAACTCCCCACAGAAACACAGGGATCATCAGTGATTTAAACGTTCTTCTGCAACCCCTTCTGTCTCACACTGTTTCTCACACCAGCTAAGATGTCATTTCAAAATAAATTTTTAATTACAGGTGCATTACAGAAAGGTAAAAAACCCCAAACATTTTACCTGTGTTATATGATTAGTGATCCCATGATCTTTTTCTGTGCCATCTTCTCAAGTTTTGGGCACATCAGTGAATGGCCCTGTGAACAGTCTCCTCCTCAACTTTCCAAATTGTTCAGTTAATTCATGACTGAATTGGCTCCTGAAGCAATCCTGATGCAACACAAATGCTTTGTTCCCTGTCTGGTGAGTGGTGGGAGCATCTGGATACCTTCACAGCGGATCCTGGGACCTTACTTAAGGTGAGGAGCTACCATGGATGCTCGCAGTGGACAGTGGGACCTTGGGACCTTGCTGACCACCAGCAAGGCAAGCCCTTTCATGAGGGACAGGTCACCCAGGCATGTGGCAGCAGCACCCTGTGGGAAAAAAACCACCTCCCTTGTGTTTTCTTGGTGAACATATTTCTCCTTTTGGTCCCCTGACTGGAGCTGTCCCATCCCGTGCTGCGTTGGGAACAGCAAGATCAAACACGGCTATGAAGGCTCAGTAAGCTTGAGTTAAACTTTTAGGAAGCACCTAAGGCTCCTCAGAAGGCTGCCCTGGCTCCCTGCTTGTTTCCAGGCTCCAGCTGCAACATCTGAAGCATCTTTCCTCCACTGCTGTCCCAAGGGTGGGATGACCACTCCTTGGAAGCACCAGCAGCTGAGACATCATCAGGTGCATGACCCAGTGCGAGCCTGGATGGAAGAACTTTGAGCTGGTCAATGAGGGTGTGAGGCCAACTGGAATGTGGAAAACTGTTTCAAAATTTAATCATAGAATAGCAGGATGGTTTGTGTTGGAAGGGACCTTAGAGATCACCCAGTTCCAGACCCCCTGCCTGGGCACTTTCCACTAGCCCAGGTTGCTCCAAGCCCCGTCCAACCTGACCTTGGACACTTCCAGGGATCCAGGGGCAGCCACAGCTTCTCTGGGCAACCTGTGCCAGGGCCTCCCCACCCTCACAGGGAGGAATTCCTTCCCAGTATCCCATCTAGCCCTACTCTCTCTCAGTTGGAAGCCGTTCTCCCTTGTCATGTCACTACATACTCTTGTAAAAATAATCCCTTTTCTCCTTTCTTGTATGGTCCCTTCCCATCATTGTTTAAAAGGGCACATATTTTCAAGAAAACTCATAAAACAGGCAGGGGGTTAAGTTTTAAATTGCCCCGAGATGTACTTTCAAATCAGTGGAGTGAGGACTCCTCAGAACCAGGCTCAGAAAACATTTGTGTTTTATACCAGAGTATTGGTCTGCATATGTTTCATAAAAGAATAAGGAACAGAATAGTTTTCAATGAACAGTCCTAGAATTAGCAAGAAAGTCTGCCTGGGAAGCCCCATCCATCTTCCTCAGTAAAACAGAAGTATTTTCAATTGTCCACTTGCTAATATTTCCTTAACCTTCTTCTCATTAGAAAAGGTCTCAGCTCCAGGGTATTTCCATCCGTTCCCGTAACACAGAAGGTGATGCATCTCATTGTCAAAGGGTGGTGTGGGGGGTTTTTTTGTTGCTTTCCTGCTATTTTTGTATTTTGCAATTTCATCTGATTGCAGTCCCCATGCATCCCACTCCAGAGTTCCTCGCCTGCCTCAATGTTTACAGCTTCCCAAATATTTGTGGTTTGTTATCACGCTCCCTTTGCCTGGGAATTTGCCAAGCTTAGACACATTCCACTTCACAGACCTATCCCTCTTCTTCTCTGATAATTGTTAATGGGCCCTCCTCCTTCTTCTTCTTCTTCTTTTTCTTTTTTTTTCCCCCCATTTTATCCCTGTTTCTTCACATGGCCAGGCCTGATGTCTCCTTCTGTCTAAACCATTGCCACCTAGGACTTCTCTGGCTCCATCCCACTGGAGTCTGTGCCTCTCTCCCCAGCCATGATCTTCTTATAGTCCTCACCTGGCTAAAAGGTGAGCAACTTGAGCAGCTAAAAGACGGACTTTCATGTTCTTCTTTGCTTGGAGCTTCTTTCTCATGAACTGGAAATCCTCCTTTCCTCACGTCTTTCCACCAGCAGAGCACTAGGAAGGTTTTTCCAAGCTGTTGGCTGCAATAGTTCCACCAGCTCAGAACCCTCAGGGTTGGAAGAGACCTTCATGATCATCCAGTCTCACCAACCACCCAGCACCATCATAATCACCCCTAATTCACGTCCCCAAAATGCCAAAATGGGTTCTTAAAACAGGCACAAGCACTTGGGCTAAAAGATTGCCGTGGTACATTTAGGCCTCAAAGCAGTCCTAAGAGGCTATTAGAGGTAAGTTTTAAATTTTAGGCACATCTTTTACTCAATTATTTCATATATTTTGCTTCAAAATTACCGGTTTGTGTCACAAAACAGCCCTGTAGATCCTTTGGCCACCTGAAAGATGGGCACAGGAGTGCCAGGAATGATAGAGGGCTTCAAAGAGCACGTTCCTCTACCCTCCTGGAGAAGAGCTGGAGGGCTTGTGAAGCTCTCCAGTCTGCAACCACAGTGACCACTGAACTGGCAAACTTTACAAATAACCTCCCTTTTCCCCTGTGGGCTGGGGAGGGGTGTATTCACCTGCATCAGTGTGGTGAAAACACAATTAAAAAACGGGGGAAAGTCAAAACATTCACTTGTTTTACGGTTGAAAAACGTCCCCGTGCTGTTCCCAGAAACACTTGTCTGGTACATCAACATATTTCAGTTTCCTGGGATGAGAATGGCATTCAGATGACCCAGCCATGAGTCTGATCCCATTGTGCTGGATGTGGTAAATACACATCATGACTAACAGATGTTGCTTTGAAGTGCTCGTATCTTTAAATACACAAGGCTAATAAATGCTGGAAAATTCTGTATTTTCTACCAAGGCTGGCTGAACATTTTCCATTCAGCTCTTTCTTCAAGGAGGGAGCATGGAATTTTTTTGGTGTTGGTTTTTTTTTGTTTGGGTTTGTTGTTTTTTTTTTTTTAATTCTAGAGTGCTCTGAGGATAAATCCAGGAAATGTTGTAGAAGGTGATTGGACATTGGGATGGGCTCATATCCTGGCACAGATAGACAGCTCATAGCCTGGCTCCCAAGGGACTGCCTGTTGTTTCCCTGGATGGCTGCTGGTTACAAGTTTGGAAAAGTTCCAGGTGCCTCTGCATGGTCATCAGCAAGTTGTAAACCTCCCACCACAAATTTCCGAGGAGAAAAAAAAAAAAAAGGAAAATTAAGGCTAAAGCAAGTGGCACACAGCCTTTGGAGCAGGGCAGGGCTTGATTCTCAAAACAGGTGTGAAAATAAAAGTGGCTGCCTTGGCTGTTCCTGGCAGATTAAAGTGGAGGAGACGGCAGGAGAAGGGACATACAGCTAAGGATGTATGGAAATGAAAGAGTTATTATCAGTTGGGCTTGGAAAGGGGAAGGAAAAATAGGAGAAGGAGGCCAATCAAGAGGTAAAGAAGAAGAAAAAGAGTTTTGAAGTTCTGTCAGAGGGGTAGGAAAAATGTCATGGCTCTGAGCCCCTCATTAGCAATTTATGGAAGGGGATGGAAGGGGACAGAAGGGGAGCTTCAGGACACCCTTGCAGGGATTACTTGGGGCTGAGTGTTAGGCCTGCTTTGATGATGGTGAGATGAGATCAGATCTGAGTTGTCAGTAAACAGAAATCCAACCAGAGTATCAAAGCGTGGGTTGACACAGTGAGGGCAACAAAACAGGAGGGTGATTTAGCCCAGCTCACCCTTCTGGAAAGGGGAACTGCCAGAGGAAGGTGGTCAGGGGATGCCAGGAAGGCTCCAACACCCAGGGAAACCCAAACAGGTTATTCTCCTGCATAGGTTTGGAAAGTGAAAGATGGACCTGAGGCATGTGGGGAAGGAAACAGCCGCTGGATGCCAGGAGGCTTTGCAGAAAAAGAGATGGAAGTGGGAAAAAAAGAAGAGTGTAACTCCTCAGGAATTTAGAGGTTCAGGAGAACGAAAAAAACAGCCTTAAAAAGAAAATAAAGTCAGGTTTAATTCAAAGTACTGAGCCCAAGAGGAGTTGCTGGAGAGCAATTATGAGGTGCAATTCAGTAGGAGAGGCAGGTCAGAAACAGCTGAGCCGAGGAGACAGTGGAGTTTGTAAATGTTAGACTTCATTTCTCTCTCTGCACTTAACCACTTTAATATATTTTCAGCTAACATTTCATTACAATTTCCACAAACATTTCATGTCACAACTTCATTACAATGCAGGCTGAACAGCTGTAAAATAGCCCTGCCAACACTGGCAATTTGCACTGGGGATGTAATAACCCAGTTCCACTGGCTGCTGAGTGCTGTGCAAAATGAGCTAACAGGCATTTTTCATTTCTTTAACCACTTACCTCAACAATTAAACGTATTGCAATGCTAAATGTGTAGTGTATAATCAGTCATCCCGGGCTGTATAACAGCATCAGACCATACATCTCTGCTGTTTTGTCAGAAGCTGTACAGAGTGCTGGCTTAGCACTCTGCAAATGGTTTTGTTCACCCTTGTGATTTTAATTGTATAACAAAAACCAGCGAAGTTTCATTCACACTGTCTGTGTCTCCTGCCAGGTGCCAAATCTAATAGGCTCTCCTTTTCCTTTTCCTGCTCAGGGCAGATAAAAGTGAAAGGTTTTATCACAGCAGTCTGTTGCATTTCTGTTTTCCTTCTTTGCCCAGAAGCTGAGGCGTTTGGCTCATGGCTCAATCATCTGCTTCTTAAAAATGTCTGTTGGGCTTTAATTATAATTATAATAGAGTCATGAAATGGTTTGTGTTGCAAAGGACTTTAAAGATCATCCCCCTGCCATGGGCAGGGACACCTTCCACTAGCCCAGGTTGCTCCAAGCCCCATCCAACCTGGCCTTGGACACTT
>JAWWES010000001.1:113409849-113420560 GCA_035583135.1 Lophotriccus pileatus
AAACACAGCACACAGTGAATAAAAACAGCTGGAATGCAAAGTTAGCATCATAGAGTATCTGCCATTGCAAATCATTTGATATTCTTTTTTTTTTTATCCAGGGGGAAAAAAAATCATTCTTTGATTCTGGTGACTGCCAAAGTGTGGAGAAGTAAAGGTTTCTGTTATGACAGCCTGCAAAAGAAATTTGACAGAGCTGAATTTTTACATTAGTCCTTTATTTCTGTAAAAGGCATTAAATAATTTTTTTTCCTTACGTTTCTCTAGAGAAGAGGCTCTTTTTGATTAGTGAGCAGGTTTTCTTTAATGCCCTGAAGAGAGACATCTGATCAGGGTTAAAGTCGCTGTCAAGGCTGGGTTCAGAGAGCAGATCCAGCACCCCCTCTGTCTCTTCCTGCGACGGAGGCAGAATGAGCCAGACCAGCTTTCACTGTGAACAATTAACTTCCACAAGTGATTTACTCAGTCGGATCTGGCTCTTTGTTACACGAACCTACAACTGACCTAGAGGGGAAACAAAGCAGACCTGAGCACATCAAAGTCGAGCTTTGGAAAGGAGCGTTTACACCTGAATGCGACCCTTTGCTGTTGGCGCTGCACGGCACCGCAAATTTAAGATAAAAAAAATAAAAAAATAAATAAAAAATAAAAATAGAAAGGAGGCAGTTCAGAAAGTCAGCGTTCTCAAGGTGGGCCCTGACCTGCTCAAACCCAGCAATCATTGGACCACCCGAGTCCTGAAGTTTGTTTATTGTGCATCAGCCCGGATGGAGCGTTAAAGTGTGAGGACACTGCGGGCTGAGCAAAGCTCACAGAGCGGAGCAGAGCGGTGCCTGTGCCAGTTTGATGAGGCAGCTTAACAAGACCCGGCTCGCAGGACCAGACAGCGATTACGTAGAGCAAGGACAGTGCATGTTATAGTCGTTTCCAACAACAAAACTTCCTGCTGACAAAAGCAACAAAGAAAAAAAACATCCCATGCATCCTTTGTGCTTTGGCAGGTCTTACAAAAAGGCATTGTTTTGTTCCATTGTTTTCCTCAAAAAGAGCCTCAAGTAAGTGATTAGTTCTCGTGAGCCACTGAGAAAAAATAAAAAAAGAAAAAAGAAAAAAAGGGGAAAAAAATAATGTCTTCCTTATAGCTACTTAAAAGAATTTTGCAGGAAGTACAAGATATATTTGTGGTACAACACATGTGCCAGCCCAGGACATCAGCATAATTGCTCACTAAAGTACCTTTCCTGTTATGTCAATTAAGGAGAATTTTTGCTTGGGACTGTATCATCACGGTGTTGTTGCAGGTTTTCTGGGAAAGGGTAATTAAACTTAGCTCCCATTAACCACTGTAAGTCATTCCAGTTTTGGTTTAATCACCAGCATTTCTCTTCCATAGCCTAGGAGCCCTTGCCATGCATATATATAGAGATGGATATAGATATATATAAAAGAAAGGAATGCATCCATGATCCCAGTAGGAGATTCCTTATGTGACAGTCAAAGAACACACAGTGCACAGCATGTCCGGATAATAAACAGGAAAAAACCTTCAAGTGATCCGAAAAAGAACAACGGGAGGAAACGGGGGGAGCTGTGCTGGGGGTGGGGGTGGGAGGGGAGGGGAGGGGGTGGGAAGGGCTGTACATGCAACTGCTCCTCAGGCAGACCCAGAAGCAAACACTGCTGCCAGTGGGCAATAAATATGTGCAACCTTGTAATGGGAAACCTGTCAGGGAAATGCTCAAGGAAGAGGCTCCACTCCCCGCACCAAGCCTGGCCCTGGATAAGACATGGATATAAAATGTATGGAAAACTTTGTCCTGAAATAAGTAAGCTTCTGCCTCTCAAGCACAGTTCCCCCACATCGCCAGGACAAGTTTCCCTGCCACAGATTTCCAGGCCAGGAGATGTCTGGCCTCTCCAATCCAGTGCTGGGGACACATCCCCATCCCACCCCCTTGCTCAGCCTACCTGGAGTCCTGCTCTTGGGAGCATCTCCCCAGGGCTGCCAGCTCCTCCTCCACAGGGATGGAGGCAGCCAAGGCTCCACCTCCCTCCTCAGGGCTCCAGATGGTGGGCTCCAGCTGGGGGACAGGGGGGCAGGGCTCCAGAGACACTGCTTTCTGCACAAGCGGTCGGAATATGTGTTTGGGATGCAGTGGGTGTGCTGGGAACAGCAGTTCTACCACTTGGATACTTCCATCACACGCCAGGCTTGGTAAAACAAGCACCACACTCTTCATCTGCAGCACCAGCTGGGTCCACCCGTGGATGAGAGACCCTCACAAGAGCTCCTCACATCTGGGAGATGGGTGATGTGACCAGATGAGTCAGGTGGGAATAACCACAGCTATAGAATGGTTTGGGTTGGAAGGGACCTCAAAGATCATCCAGTTCCACCCCCTGCCATGGGCAGGGACACCTTCCAACAGATCAGGTTGCTCCAAGCCCTGTCCAGCCTGGAACACTTCCAAGGATGGGGCAGACACAACTTCTCTGGGCAACCTGTTCCAGAGTCTCCCCACCCTCACAGTGAAGAATGAGGTTCAACCCACACGAGGGCCTGGTAAGAGTCTCTCCTGCCTCTCTCTCTTCCCTGCCCTGGAACACATTGTTCCCTGTCCAGGAGCCCCAAATAAAGAAAATCCTGCCCCTGCATCCTGCCATGTTTCCAGACCTGCTGGAGGACACCCAGATACGACACCAAAATGCTGTGGCAGAAGAGTTCCCTCCAGAAGATGGGAGGAATTAAGGTGGTTGCAGGGCACAGAGTCTTCCCTGGGCTACAGCAGCACAGAGGGGCACGGCTGCAAAACTCGCCGTTTCAGGGTTAACCTGAGAAGCTTTGGTGTGGCTGTCACGCTCCAGGCCGTGTTTCAACTCACAAGTCACGATTTCTCCCCGTCTCTCCCTGCTGTCCCTGTGTGTAACGTTGGTCTCCACGTGTGAGGTCAGCATTTTGGAGCCTAACACAGCTGAAAGAGGCTGGACCTGAGCTCCCCCATCATATTCTGTCTCCTCCCTTCATTTGGATGTCTCCATGTGACAGAGTTTACTGAGCTTTACAGCGATTTCCTGAAATGGATCCCAGCCAATTTCTGGTGCTTTTTTTGGTCACTGGGTGGTTTTTATTTTTTTAAATTGTTGATTTGCTTCCTTTTTTTTTTTTTTTTTTTCTCTCACATCACTTTTTCCTGTGTGATCCTGAAATTCCTCTAACGCTCTTTTCCTCCCCAGGGAAATTCATCTCAGTTTCCTCTCCCTGCAGAAATGTTTCCCTTCCCTGCCCCACGGATACGGGAAGAGAGGAGGATCTGTCTTAGTGCCCTGGGGCAGCGCTGCCCCTGCTCCCCTCCCTCACCACTGGCAGGGGGAGAAACTCTGATGAAACCATCCATGGAAAAAAAAAATTAAGGGCTTCAGAGGAGGATTTTCCCCTGCCCCCACTTTCCCCACTGCTTCCTGAGTGAAGTGACCAGTCCAATATCACACAATCAATGATTTGTGGATGTCTCTATGTGTAAAAAAACCCACATTATAACACCTGCATTGCTATTTCCCATCTTATATTTTATAGAGGTACCTCAGACTCTTTGCCCTGAGAGCCAAGCCCAGCACCTCTGCCAAAACACTTCGGTTTGTTTGGCTTACAGTCACTCTAAATCATAAAGCATGTCTAGCACAGTAAGTTAATATAAGCAAACAAGGCTGAAGAATAATATAATATACATTTTTAAATTAAAAGAACACCTGCTGTCTGTTCCCTGGCTGATTTTACACTGACAAATTACTTCTGTGTTGCTCTAAATCAAAGTGTAGCTGCAAATAAAAGTGAGTTGAAGTACAGTTAAGGAAGCATACTTCAAGAGGGAAGAAAATAAAATCATCTCAGACTTGTTTAGCATTCTAATGTCCTATGAATTACCTCCTTTCCTCACCAGCCCTTGGGAACAGCCAGAGGAGACTCCCCAGCAGAGCATGTGCTCCTCAGGGAGTTCAGTGCAGACAAAGTCAATAAAACATAGAGCTACATACCAAGCCATGGATACCTTGATATTAAGGTAATTCCAGCAGCCAGGGATCTGAGAAGCACATTAACACTGCTTCCAGAGACCACATTATCAAGGAGTCAGAGCCAGCCTGCATACATGCAAAAAATGTTCCTCCTGCACGAAGCCAGATTTGCTTGTGCAAGACCTCTTTTGGCAGCCACCCCTGGTTAAAAGGGTTCAGGAGCATGACTTGCTCGAATGGCCTCTGCTGTTTGCTTTTATTCCCCATCAGATCTGCTTTGCCACTGGAGCAAATCCTCAGGCATGCCTCACTGCCACTCTGAGACAGGGGCACAACTTGAATTGTTTTTTCAAGCAGCAAAAAAAACCATTAGAAAGGAAAAAAAAAAAAAAAAAAGGAAAAAAAGAAAAAAACAGAGCAGGAGTGAGGAAAGAAAACATTGAAAAGAACTGCATAATCTTCAGATCTTTCCTAGGTCTGCTGTGGTTCAGTAGGTTATAAAAGTCCCTCCTGAATTCTCAGTGCTCTGCCTAGCATGAACATCCTCCTCCCCCTGGGCTGAGCACCAGGTTATGCTGTACAACTGTCAACAGGCACAATCCTGCTCCGCGGCTGAGTTGTGGAATACAAAGGGAGCAGGAACAGAGGGAGGGAAGCAGAGCCTGCAAAAGGATGCTTTGCCAGGGCAACAACTGCTTGCAGAGCAGTGGCAAAGGAAGTGAAAACCCAAATCCATCTTTGTCCCTCCTGGTATCTGGGCATGGAAGAATAATTAAAGCTGGAGAAGTCTTATGGTGCACCATTATCCCTTTCTCAGGGATATTGGTACAGGAACATTGTTATTCCCAAGGGCAGGGTGTAAAGCTTTGCAGTAACTATTGATTTACACAGAGGAGCCTTGGAAGACACACTGATGTGAAACAGGAGAACAAACAAGAAGGCAGAGAGAAGGCAAAAGATGACTCAAAGCTCGTGGATAAGCTCCCAGTGATTTCCCAGACCTCGGGATCGGGCCTCCAAGTGGAGGAAAAGCACATCCTGCAAGTGTCTGAGCAGCTGACACACCACAAGGGAGCATCCACCCTTCCAAAAACCTGCCCTCCAGCACCTGCCCTGAGCTCTGTGCATGAACAGTAGACTTGGCCACGCACAGCCTTGAGTCCAGGAACCTTCAAGGACACCAGAGGGTTCTTCCAGGAAGAAGTAAATGAACTCCTCACTTTCTGAAACTCTCCTTTTTGTGTTCAGGAATATGGTTTACAAAATACTGTTGGAAAAAAAAAAGAATTAAAAAAAACAAATTCCCCAGAAACCTGCCCTGCCTTCTTTTATTTTAACAAATGGCTTTTCTTCAGCAGGGCAACTTAAAATCCTTCTGAATGCCTCCCTTGCTGGTGCATTGCTGCTTCAAACTCTTTTTTCAAACGCCTCGGGAGCGCAGCTAAGCATTTTAAACCTGCCTGTGCTGTGATTCTCTTCCCACCCTCTACCCCTTTCCTCATTCCTGCTGTGCAAACCATACCTGGCTCTTTCTACCCGGGCAAGTCTAAACAGACTCCTGAAATCCCGTCCTCTCCCTTTCTGGGAAACTGGATGCCAGAACTGCTCTGCAAGGCTGAAAGGGACATTTCTTGTTGCACGAAGCTTAACGAGCTCACACCCTGCACTTCCACTTTCAGTTGCACTTTCGGCCTGTTGTGGGAACATTAAACATCTCAGCCACACCACAGGGAAGGAACTGAGCTAAGGGAGGATGGGAATGATGTCTTTTCCTCATGTAAAGCCAGGACTAGACCTTCAGAGAGCTCAAAGCCTGATGTTGTCCTGTTTCGCAGTCACTGCCACGATTTCTTCACTCTTCCCTGCCAGGATGCCTTTGGGGGCTTTCAGTGGCTAAATCCTCTCCTTCCTTCTCCATGAGGTATTTCTCTTTTCCAGAACAGCATCTCTCATTATCCTCTGTGAATCCAAAGATCCAGACTAGTGCTCACACCACCACCAGACAAGTGTGTGGCTGTGGCAGCAGAGCTGTTTCTCACAAGGTTACTGGTTTATGTTCAACAAATGTCTTACTGTCACCTATTCCTGACCTTTTCATTATATCATAAAATCACAGAATGACAGCAGGGTTTGGGTGGGAAGGGGCCTTAAAAACCATCCAGTTCCAACCCCATGGGCAGGGAGGACTCTTATTTTCAACCATTTCAAATTTTGCAAAACTTCACCCCTTTGGGCCGAGGTTTCCCTTGAGACTGATCCCAAGCGAACACACACTTTAACCTGTCAGTCAGAACAAAACAGCCATTTCCAAAATCAAGGCCGAGAAAATATGCCTGGAGATGTTTCTGCCTCCGTGTTCAGACAGTTTTGGTGTCTTTTCCTTCAGGAACACAGAGTGTGAACACATCAGCATGTTTTGGTGCAGAGAATGAGGGTCTCTCTCTCCATGAGCACCCCAACATCCCATTCATGGAGTAATGTCAATGCCTCCCTGCTTTCTGACCCTATAAATCCCCATCCCCATCACTAGGAAGTGCAAGGTCTCTCATCTTCCCAGTTCCTTATCAGTGAACTCCCCTGCAAGGGTGGAAATGTGGGAACAAAGCCTCAGATTCATGGAGGAGTCTCACCTCCACCTCCTTCAGTGATCAGATTTGGGAACACAAGTGGGAGCAGCCCCATGGATCGAGGAGCTTTGCTGTGCGGGAGGGAGGAGGAGGAGGAGGAGATCAGGGGATATACCGGGAGAAGATCGAAGATAAGCCAAGGAATGCCTCATTTTTGGCTCTTCTTGCTTGGACACGAGATAAACTGCTCCCTTTTGGTGTTGTGCTCTGTGACAAGCCCAAACACAGAGCTCTTGGGCATCCAGCAAAACGAGGGGCAGGAAGGAAGGCACCTGCGCACATTCCAGCGCGGAACACAAGCCGGGCAGGGATTTTCTGCAAAATGCTTCTTCCCTTAGTCAACTAAGGCCCACCTAAGTCCTGCCTAAGCACTTAATTCCTTTTTTTTGGGAGCAGGCCCTCTGCCAGCCAGCTGCTCCAATGGCTCTGGGAGTGTGTTTTCACCCAGCTCCTGCTGCCTTCCCCGTCCCAGAGCACGGACAGGCCACCTCTCCAGAGCACAGCTCCAGCCAGAGAGGCCCCACTGCTGCTCCTCTCTCTGATTTCAGGGCTGGGGCTCTAGGGGGTTCAAGTTTTTTGCCCCAAAGGCATGTTTTACCTCGCTTTATGCCTCTTTATGTGCTGCCTGGTATAAAGTCACCTGGCTGTAATCTGCCTGCACCAGCTCAGGTGCCAAGAGTTTCATGTTTCTGTACCCAAGAGAGGGACAACTGTGCTTCCTTCTAATATTTTAGTGACATGGTGGCAGCTCCATGAGGTACCAATATGGAAAATAATGAGTCTGAAGGCATTTAGTGCTCAGATTGTTGAGTCTCACGAAGTTCACAGGGAAGGGAATCCCCTCTCAGATCACCAGAGAACAAACCCGTGACTGGGAATGCCTAAAGAACACCTCAAAATAGCTTTCCAGTACCTAAAAGGTGGCTGGAGAGGGACTTTTCACATGGAGTGACAGGAAAAGGGGGAATGTCCTTAAGCTGAAGGATAGAAGTTTAAATATTAGGAAGAAATTCTCCCCTGGGAGGGTGGGGAGTGTCCAAGGCCAGGTTGAGTGGAGCTCTGAGTATCCTGATCTAGTGGAAAGTTGGGGGGTTGGAACTGGATGATTTTTAAGGTGCCTTCCAACCCAAACAATTCCATTATTCCATGATAATCTTGCTGGGACTGTCAGCCCCTGCCCACTGGAGGTTGGTTGTGTCCTTGCTTTCCCTTCTTTCACAGCAGGTAAGTGACAGCACCTTGTTTTTAACCTTCCCAGGACTCACCCATCACTTCGCAGTCTGGAAGACACCTACTTGGCCACTAAATAATAGTAATAATAATAATAATAATAATAATAATAAAGTTAAACTCAGAGCCACTGATTTGCCAACCTGCAGCTGGTTTGAAATCTGCTGCTTCTGCTTCAGACCTGCAGAAGGGTAAGTGGGACTGAAAACTTCCCCGGTTTCTCTTCTTGTTTGTTTGCCTTTTTTTTTTCTCCTTCCTCCGAAATTCATTTCTCAGTCTAACAAAAATCTGGTTTTGCTTAAAAACAAGCAAGCAAACAAACCCCAAACTAGACACTTCCTCTAGATTTTTAATTTAAATTGTCAGCAGGTGCCTGGAAATGAATAGCAGTGCCTAGTCATGGTTATGCAAGAGGCAGGGAGAAAAGTGAGCGCTTTGCTGCAGCTCACAAAATCTGACTAAAACAGCTGCAACTTGTCTTCCCCAGGGCTACTTCTTCTCCCTCTTCCTCAGCTCCCACAGCTGGGAGATGAAAGGTATTTATCAGGCAGCAGTGGGGTGTTCCAGGCCGTTCGGGGTGGTTTGTGCCTCTCTGTTTTCTTGGACAACCAATCCCACCAAAGGCTCAAACCCCACATCAGGGGTCCCTGCACCAGCCTCGTCTCAGGGCCATCACCCCCTGCTTCTGTGCCAAGCCTGTGGTATAAATACATTTAATTACCCTTTTTAATTACCCTTTTTGATGCCAATCCATTGCGCTGCGTCCCAGTCAAGTTGGGGTTTGTTCTTTTAATTAGTCATTGCACACCAGGGCTCGGGGTAGGTGTGGCTGTGGTGGGGGGGAGAGTGAGGCTCCTGCTGGGGCACAATTTTGGCTGTTTTTACTCCACATCTCCCATAAATCCCAGCTCTCCTTCAGCCCACACCACAAACTCACGAAGAACTGCCCCGATCCCCCACAAATATCCCGCTGCACGTGCACATTCACAAGCACTGCAGAGAGAAACGTGCTCCTGACCTTCCATTTCTGCTCGGCCACATCTCAGAGCTGAAATAGCAGGCTATGAAAAGAAGTTTCCACCAAAAAAAAACCTCAAAAAATTTTAATAAAATTTAAATTCCTAGGTCTTTTAAACATCTAAAAAACCTCAATAGCATCGAAAGTAATGGTAGGATTGCAAAAGGCCAGGAAGCTGGCAAGAGAAAAAAATCATTTTCATTCAGGGTCTGAATTCTGGTAACCTTTTGTTCATCTATTCCTAATGTAGAAAGAATCAAATCTAAGTGGGGAAAACCAGCACACCCTGACCCAGCAGGAAGATGGGTGTTGTTACAGTAGTAAAGCTTTTCCTCTGAGACAGTTCCTGGGTCTCTTTTACCTGTGTGGTGCGGCTGATTTGTGCAGAGTGATGATAAATACAGAGCTAAATGCCAAATAAGCCAAATTTTCATCATCTCTGCACGGCCAGGACAGAGCAGTGAATCTGGACCGCTGATCTTTGCGATCCTACAAAGCACATTTCCAAGGCAGAAGGATGGGGTTTGTTGTGGCTTCATCTTAAAACACTTTACAAGCTGATTTTCTCGGGAAGCTGTTTGGTCAGGAAGGATTGCCCTGCCTGTGTGAACAAGTTCACACCAGCAAAATGGGAGAGGAAGAACCCACTTCCCTCACCCAAATCAGGATTATTTTCCAAGTGAAGGTCTTTCTCTCTTAGGCAAAGCGCAGGTGATGGTGCTGGCACAGCAGGGACGTATATAGATAACTTAATTATTTTTTTATAATTAATTACTGTGAATTATAGAGTGGGCCCAGCATTCCCTTTGGGGGACACAGCAGCTTCAAAAATGTCCATTCCTGCTCAGTTTTCTCTGCACTACAAAGATTTCAAATTGCATGAAGCACCATTTCCCTTGATCGTCCAGGTCTGATAAACAGAGATCAGACTCAGCTTCCTCTCAAACAAATGTCTGGGAGCTACTTAACAAAAACAGAGGGTTCAAGTTTTTAAATGCTGGAAAGAAAATTCAGCAGTGCCCAGGAAAATCAGGGCATGTGATATTTCACAGGCAAATATTTATGTGCCTGTCCCCATCCTCTTCTCCATCCCTGGCCCTACTCCTGTCCCATCCAGGCACTGTCTCCTCATCAGCCTCATGGACAACAGCCACAGCTCCAGGAAGGACAGAAATGGTCGTGGGGGTCCTAAAACCCCCTAAATTCTGCAGTAATATACAAACCAAGGCCTTCCACCTGCCTCTTGGAGGTGGTTTAATTCATCCCTGATCACCCTGTTGCTGTAGGGTTGCTTACCCTCAATATTGCTCAAGAGTTTTATTTCAGGGCACTTTTCTGCTTTTTTCTTTTTCTTCTCCCCTGTTTTCCTGACCAATCCATGGATGTGGTTAATTTGAAGTTTAAAAGGCTTTTTCTCACACATGCACACACCCCTGTATATGTTTTCCACTGAAGTCTGTGCTTTTTTCCTAGACCCACCCAAATTCCAGGACATGGCTCACTTGTGTGCCAAGCTTTCAGGCTCTCCTTGCAACTCACAGAAAAATGCCCTTTTTTTTTCCACTTCTGCACATTTTAGGGGGAGAACCCCACAGAGGAGGAGGAGGAATTTAGTTATACCTGTTATTTCAGGGCAGGAACAGGAAAGAATCCCAGTGTTGTCCATGGGAACTCTCAGTTCCCAGAGGGTCCAAGCCCCAGTGCTTTGCTTGGGACTCTGAGCTGCAACCGGGGAGTGCTAAAGGAGGTTTCAAAATTAATAATTAAAAAGCAAAAACTTCTGGTTGGGAGAATTCCATTCTTTTTATGGGAAGTACTTAGCACT
>JAWWES010000001.1:113465019-113479065 GCA_035583135.1 Lophotriccus pileatus
CTTGCTGTGCCCTGAACCTTCCACTTCGTGGAGGTCAAGGGGTGATAAAAAAGAGAGTTGTATTATTTTTTTTTAATGTTAATACTTAGAACTGGGAAACTCCCCTCCCCACTAGTGCTGCTACTATTTAGTTCACTTTTTGCCGCCAAACAAATTATCTAGTTTCCTATTTTTTAAATTCTTAAAAAAGGAAACATTTCCAGACAAGGTCCAGTGAAACAAAAGTCCTAAAAATGTGTCCTCCTGGCTGAGGAACTGGGCAGTTCCAGCCTCAGTCCCCACAGGGGCCCTGCCGGGTTTGGGCTGGGCAGTGTTGGACACACAGCAGATTGTGGTTGTGCCAGGGAAATGAGGCAAGAATAAATCCAGAGGCTTCAAGTTTCCCTGTGTGCTGTCCCGTTCCTGAGAAGTGCTGGCCAAGGGGGAGACGGGGTCAGGAAATCTGGAGAGGAGTCTCTGTTCCCTCTGGCCCCGACCTCTGCTCGCTGGGAGCAGGGACAGGAGCCAGGGAAGGGCTGGAGCTGTGCCAGGGCAGGCTCAGGTGGGAGCTCAGCACAAGGTTCTTCCCCCAGAGGGTGGCTGGCACTGCCCAGGCTCCCCAGGGCAGTGGGCACGGCCCCAAGGCTGCCAGAGCTCCAGCAGCGTTTGGACAACGCTCTGAGGGACAGGGGGGAGTGTTGGGGTGTCCTGGGCAGGGCCAGGCCTTGGACTGGATGATCCTGGTGGGTCCCTCCCAGCACAGGATATTCCATGATTCTTTGATTCTATGTGTCTCTGTGTCTGTTGCTGGACTCGCCCAAGACTTCCCACTTCAGGGCTCCCCTCTCAGCCCCTGGTTTCAAGCTCTCTGAGTAAGACTGGTTCCAGTGTGACTGTCAGCACTTCAGGAGTCAAGGAAAGAATAAACCAGGCTTTTTTCTCTTATTTTTTTTTTCCATATTACTCAAGGCTTTGGCCCTTGGGAATCCAGTCTGGTGTCACTGCATGTCCCTATCCCGGGGCTCAGCCGTGCGGTGGGAAGGGGAGGGGATGCGCTGTCCGGACCCTGCTCTCCTCCTCTCTCCCGGCTGCTGTTCCCACTAGATGGCATCTCCGTCCTGCAAACATCTCCGGCGGTGTTATCTGACCCTCCCGGATTTACGCGGCTCATAGAACACCGTTTGAGCATCGAGCAATTAAAGCTGGGCAAATATTTCATTAGTCTACATCGCTTTCTACTCCAGGATACCACAAAAAAAGCGCCACAGATCACCTGCATTGGAGCATCTTCCTTTCAATCATCCCTTCCAAAACACTGTCACTGCTGTAAATGGTGTCCCAGGGACAGAGTTTGTTCTCTCACAGGACGTGAAGTGCCCAGCACAGAGGGAAAATCACTTCCCTGGGGCTGTGCCCACATTATTCCTGATCCAAGCCAGGTGACATTGGCCTTCCTGCCCACCTGGGCACACCTGGGCTCATGTTCAGCCTCTGCCAACAGCACCCCCAGGGCCTTTTCCAACAGGCAGCTTTCCAACCACAGAGGGAAGAGTTCTTTTAAGGCAAGTGCTCTTTGAGCAGTGATGTGAACAACAGACCAGCACACAGTGTAGATTTGCCAGGGTTTCAACTCAGACAGCCCCTCGAGGTCATAAACTCAATGGATGTATTTTTTCTCTTCAGACCTGATCCACTGGATCCCTGCTGAAGGCAGTGGATGTGATGAAAAATTTTGGCACTGAGCTGGCAGAATAAAATCCATCCCAGGGTTGTGGGAAGAAAGAGTAACATTCTCTCTGCGTGCTGTGTCTTGAGACTGCAATCGAGAAATGACTTGTTGCTGTGTGAGCTTTGTCCCCTCTGCACTCAAAGATGGGGTGCCTCATGTCTGAGGACATTTTTGGGAGGTGTGAGAAGTGCCCATCTGTCCAGTGTTTCAGTTCTGTAGTTTATAACCTGTGCCCACCCCACCATCACCACAGCGCTGTATTTTTGTGTCTGTATTGCTTTCTTGCCCTTCTCACCCTGCAGTAATCATGAGGAAAGTTACAGCTTCAGCTCTTGTTTGATCAACAGCACTATGGCATCTGTTTTATCCCCCGTGTTTGGTTTATTGGGGGAAATTGCTCTAAATTACTCAAATCCTGTGAAAACGACATGGATCTCAATGGGTATCACACATCAAATTGTTACCACCATATCCACCTCAGTGGCATCTTCCACTGGAAACCAACCCTGATCTCATTTCTGACACATTTTCCCAATTACAGCAGCTGCACATATTCCAGAAAAGCACTGCAGAAACAGATGAATTCCCCAGGCACAAATCTGTCTTTCTCTCACCAGCTGTTGGGCTGGTGCCTGGTGTTTCTTCTGGTGCATTTGCCTCAATAAATGTCATAAATTCTCACATTTAGGAAGTGCCCGGGGAGGGAATCGGGGCGAGTAATTTAGGACCTGCCCCCCAAAGCCATAGGAGAGGATGGGATGTGTGTGTTTATCCATCTCACTCTAACATCAGAACCCCTTAACTCTCCCAAGAAGGATGGCTATGGAAGAGAAATTCTCTGTGTCAGGTTAGATTGGATGTCAGGAAAAATTTCCTCACAGAAAGGGTTGTCAGGCCTTGGAAGGAGCTGCCCAGGGAGGTGGTGGAGTCCCCACCCCTGGAGATACTTAAAGAAGATGCAGATGTGACACCTGGGGACATGGTTTAGTGCTGGCTTCGGTGGTGTTAGTTGAAGGGTTTGACTCGATTTTAAAGGCATTTTCCAGCCTAAATGACTCTGTGATTCTTTAATCTCTATTGTGATGGTAATACCGGTTTTGATATAGCTAAAAAGCATGAGAACTTCTTCCTTCATATGCAAATTTCTTTTAAACAAACAACATGTCAGGAGATTTCAGGTATGTTCTTTTGTGAGGAAGAATTGTGCCCCAAGCCCACTGTAATTGCTTTGACTTTTTTACTTGGTTAGTCAACTCCTGAGGAAAATTAGAAGTATAATGAAGGAAAATGTCACCATCTGTCTGAAACTGGTGTACAGAGTAAAATGCTTTAAAAAATTGTGCATTATTCCCAAAAGTAATTTATCCCTCTGACCCAAAGAGAAAGAATTGCTGTGAAACCAGTGCTGTGCTACTCACAAACTCGGTGTGCTCGGAGCCTTGGAGCCTTTTTGGTTTCTTCTACTCACCTGCCAGCAGCTGCTGGTGTCAGTGCCAGCAGGAAAGCACTGCAGGTGGAATGAAGGAGCAGATAAATCAGAGAAGACCAAACAGAACATGGGGAGCCTGAAACCTCTAAATCACAGCACTGCCACTTCTCCTGGAGCACATTCCTGCACAAGCAAGGGCTGTGTGAGCTGCTGGGGGGTTGATTTTTGTGGCCTGTTGGGGCCAAGAGAGATGCAAACCTGAGGAGGCACTTCTGCAATGATTGTGGTTAGGGGACAAAACAAGTTCTGATCAAGTATTACAAGTAAGAACATTTCATAACCCCAGCACAGGAAGGACAGGGAGCTGCTGGAGAGGAGGCACCAAGATGATCCAAGGAATGGAGCAGCTCTGCTGGGAGGAAAGGCTGGGAGAGCTGGGATTGTTCAGCTGGAGAAGAGAAGCTTTGGGGGGACCTGATTGTGGCCTTGCAGGGCCTGAAGGGGCTCCAGGAAAGATGGAGAGACTATTTCCAAGGGCTGGAGGGACAGGACAAGGGGGAATGGCTTCAAAGTGACAGAGACCAGGGTTAGATGGGATATTGGGAAGGGATTGTTGGTTGTGAGGGTGGTGAGGCCCTGGCACAGGTTGCCCAGAGAAGCTGTGTCTGTCCCTGGATCCCTGGAACTGTCCCAGGCCAGGCTGGATGGAAGCTGGAACAACTTGGGCTAGTGGAAGGTGTCTCTGCCCATGTCAGGATTTGGAACTGGGTGATCTTTAAGGTTCCTTCCAGCCCAAACCATTCTGTGATTCTCTAACTCTCTTGCCCTGGGTTCCCTTTTCAGTGCTCTGTGCTTTCCCTCTTCCTTCCTTCTTCCTTTGATTACATCCTGGCTGAACTAATAAAGCTCTGGGGGGGGGAAGAACTGGTAGCATTTTTATGTCCTTCCTTCACAGCACACCATATTGCCAAATTTTGTGAGTACTTTTGGATTTGATGAAGTCCATGATCATCTTCCTCTTAATTCTTAGGCTCACCCTTGATTTCTGCAACATGCCAGAGCTCCACATCTCAGACTCCAGAGGCCATTTGTAGGGATAATGCCCTAGAGAGTGATTTCATTTCAAGTTGTGGCTTCCTTGGGAAGAGCAGTCACCGTTCCTGGCGTGAGACACCAGTGGAATGACACCATGAGAAGCCACACTTAGCTTTGCCACTGTGGTGGGTTGACCCTGGCTGGATGTCAGGTGCCCAGCAAACTGCTTTGTCACTTCCCTCCCCCTGACAGGGGAGAGAAAATGTAATGAGGGTTGAGATAAGGGCAGGGAGAGATCATTCACCAATTACCATCACAGAAAGGACTTGACTTGGGGTAATTAGTTTAGGGCCCTCAGGAATGTCTTGATTCCACGGGGGCTCTGCCTGGATTTCTTCCCTCTGTTTACCTCCACATTCTGAATTTGGAGCTGAACACACACACACAGAAGGGAGGGGAAAAGAAGAAAAGAAGAAAAATCAAAGAGGGATTAATATTTTCTCACTGAAATTCCTGCCCACCCACAAATCCCACACTGAAATAGAAACAACACTGGGATTCTCAAGAGCTGTAGCACTCATGTATGGCCTTTGATATCCACAGAATCTCACAGAGCTTTCCAAAGGAGGTAAATTCAACCCTCACGAAGAAAGTACAGAAGAGAAATAACACACAGCAGAGAAAAAGCAGGGCCAAGACTAGGACACACATAGCCAGTGGCATTCCCCACCAGCTCAGCTGTCCTGGCAGTGGATTGCCATTCCACAGAGATCCCATTAAGCTCCAACCACCTTCAGAGCCTGAGGATGATTCAGGGTGGCTGAATCTCCTGAATACTTTCATTCTGAGAAGCCACTCACAACTTTTTGGTGCTCCATCCTTTGCGTTCAAGCCTTCAGGGCTCTGGTTCTCGTTTCTGTCCCAGTGATCAAATTTTGCTTCAGTGTCAGGAATTTGGCCACAGGTTATAGAATTCACAACTCACAAATCAAGTCTGTGGACTCTGGGTGGCCCATGGTGACCCCAAAGTGTCTCTGGGGGCCTGGCCCAGGTGGCAGAGAATGAACAGCACCAGGTTAGAGGGGATCATAAGAACTCCTGATGCAGTTTCCCATCTCAGTCTGAAGGAAGCAGGTCTTTGCCACTGCCAAACGACTGTCCTGGCACAGGAGAGAGCTGTGCCTTTCTGATCAACTGCTTCCCTTGCACTCCTGATTTGTTGCTTTGCCACCAAGATGCTCTAAAATCAAATGTGTAACAGAGATTACGGATGTTCTTCCAGGCACTCTGGGCTTGTCCTGCCCCAGAGCAATCAAGGGCTTTTTCTTGGCAGTTTGATAAGGGAATAAGGGAGCAGGGATGGAGGAGAGAGCAGGGATGGAGGAGAGAGCAGGACTGCACAGCCCAGAAGGAAGCAGTGGAGGAAGAGAAGACGAATTCCTGTCATTCTCCTGGACAGAAATGTTGGAGGTTGAGAGAAGAGCAAAGGAGCACAAGCTCTGGATTCAAAGCCAGTCCAACCTGCCCACAACTGCAACAAACCTCTGCTCCCAAGCAAGGGAGTGGCAGAAGTTCCCAGACTGTTTCTGAAGCCAGTGTGAACTAGGAGAATTGTGCTGGCTTCTGTCCAGGCTACTTGACATCAGAACCTGCCTCCAAAATGGGTTCTGCAGGTCTAGGCCTGGGTGTTGACCTGGAGGGGATTATCCTTTCTTCCACCTTCTCACCTTAACACTGTGGCCACTCGAGGTAGAACTGAAGTAGAAATGATCATAGCAGAAAACAGGCAGGTTTTCCTTTCACCAGGGGATGTGTGAAGAAAGCAAGCTCAGGCAGATTATTGCAATCCTTCACCACTCCCTCCTTCCCTCAATTGTTCCTCTGCTCCCAAAATCTCTCTCTGCTGTCTTCTTTTCTCATCACTCCTTTCAAACTCCTTCTCTTCTCTGCAGTGGGTTTAATAGTACTCAGGACACACCTGCAGACAAGGCTGATGTTTCCTTCCACTTTCATTTTTGATCTAAAATCCCCAAAAAGTTGTGAACTGTGAGCAGTGCTGAGCCTCAGCTTGGCAATCAGGGAACAAAGCTGTCCATCCAGGTATGAGGAGGGAACAACATGGAATTAATCACCTTCTCCCTGCTGTGCAGAGACTTTGCACAGCTCAGGTTCCTGCCTTGAAAACTCCCCTCAGCAAATAATAAACAGAAATTACAACGTTAATTAGCAAGAGCACCTTTGAATTTGGCTCCTGAGATGGTGAAATTATTTCTACATTAATTCATTTCCAAAAAAAGGATTGACAGCAATTAAGTACGGAATTGAAAAAAAAAAAAAAGCAGAAACAAAACAACCAACTCAAGAGCAGTTTACAGAAGGGAATTCTTTTGTCTCAAATGCATGAGTTGGTTATGAGCACAAAGGATTGGCTCTGTGAAGAATCAGATTTGATCCCTAGATTAAGGCAGCAAAAAAACATCTTTCCAAGCACCACTCCAGAGGGTTGTAACCACATACAGGCTCTGAGAAGGGGAGCTGAGGGTGATTAAGTTTCTTTATTGTTTGGCAGACTGAGGTAGGTTTGGCAAGAGGAATCCCACAGACTTTGCAGAGCTTCTGGGGAGGAGAGGGGGGAAATCACAACAAATGGGAGAGGAGATGAGTTCAAACTCATCACTTACACAAGAGCCTTGGAAGTGCAATTCCCAGGCACAGCAATCACCTGTTGTGGTGGTTGACCTTGTCTGGCTGCCAACCACCCACCCAGCTCCTCTCCCACTCCCCCTCCTCCTGCTCTGCCCTGTGCTGATGGATTTCTTCTCACACCTCTTCTAACTCCTCTCTCACAGCTGCTGCACTTTGGGTTTTACCCTTTTCCTGAATGTGTTTTCATAGAACCACAGAATGGTTTGGGTTGGAAGGGACCTTAAAGATCATCCAGTCCCACTCCCTGCCATGGGGGGGGACACCTTCCACTATTCCAGGTTACTCCAACCTGGCCTTGGACATTTCCAGGGATCCAGGGGCAGCCACAGCTTCTTTGGGCAACCTGTGCCAGGGCCTGCCCACCCTCACAGAGGAGAATTTCTTCCCAATATCCCATCTAACCCTACTCTCTGTCAGTTTGAACCCATTCCCCCTTTGTCCTCCATGCCCTTGGAAATACTTTTCCCAGAGGCTCCACCACCTTGGCTGAGGGGCTGAGTTTTTGCCAGTGCTGAGTCCATCTTGGAGACACTGGAGTTGGCTGTGCCTGGCACAGAGGCCACTCCTGCACCCCCCTGGCTACCAAGATCTCGTCATAGAGAGCCAAACACACCTGTAAACTTTGCAAACCTGGCAGACAGGCAGCAAAAGCTCCTTGAGTCCCCAGTATTGGCTGTGATGGATCTACCTCTTTTTTAATACGTGTGGACAAGGGGGAATGGCTTTAAATTGAACCAGTGCAGGTTTAGATGAGATAGTGGGAAGAAATTCCTCCCTGTGAGGGTGGGCAGGCCCTGGCACAGGTTGTCCAGAGAAGCTGTGGCTGCCCCTGTACCCCTGGAAGTGTCCAAGGCCAGGTTGGATGGGACTTGGAGCAACCTGGGGTAGTGGAAGGTGTCCCTGCCCATGGCTGGGGGGTGGAATGAGATGATCTTTAAGGTCCCTTCCAACACAAACCATTCTGGGATTCTATAATTCTGTGTTTTGTAACACCTATCTCTCAGAGTCCCCTTTCAGAGAGGCCTTTACCTCCAGCCCTTCTGCTCTGGTGCACTCATCCCAGAACCTTCCCAATTCCAGGGATCAGTACATCCCCCTCCAGCAGCAACCTCGGTGTTAAGCAGGTGAATATTTGGATTTCTGGGCTTTTCAGAGTCGGTGTTTGTTGCTGTTATTCACATTCACATGCTGCCTTCAGGAAAACCCAGAGTTCCTAAAGCCTAGCGGAGGTAAAACCTACAACTAGGAGTTTCCCTGGGCTTTGAGGTGGAACAGATTGCTGGAGATGGCAGCAGCTCTCCGGGTCCAGCCACGTGAGAGATGCTGCAGTGGAACTGCTGCTCAAATTGCTGATTTCCAAGCTGGTCCCATGCTCAAGTAAAACCACTCCAGAGTTCATTTTAAGGGCAAGCAACCTCATCAAGCCAGCAGTGTACAATAAATCACAAAAAAAAAAAAGAAAGGGGAAGGGCAATCAAAAGTCATTTTCCCCTCACGTTCGGCAATCTTTTTCCGATCTTCTGGGATGCATCGACCCAACCTGCACACGAGCGGGAAATCCCGGGGGATAAGTTACCCTGCACGACCTGCTGGAGATGGGTCACTGATCAGGCAATCAAGGATCATTAGCCAGATTCCTTATGAACACATCACTCTTGGCTCGGACGTTACAACGAAAGCCGCGCAACGTGGAACGAAAGGTTTTGGCAAAAAAAAGAAACCACTCAGATGGCTGTGCTTGGAGAGGGGGAAGCTGCCTGGGAAACGTGGGATTTCAGACTCTCCCTGGTGTTTATCAGCCTTTTCCAGAGCAGCAGAGTTCAAGACCTGGCTCTGCCTGAACGGAAAAGTGGGACTGGAAGGTTGGGAGTAGAAAGACGTGACTTGTCCAAAGGCCACCCAGGTTCTTGGCTCCGTTGGGTCAAACTTGCAGCCTCTGCCAGTGGATTCTCTCTCTCTCCAGCCCCTCCCATGGTCTGGCTCCCCTGCTTAGGAAGGGGCAAAGGTGGATGGGTTAAATTGCTATTGAGCTCCCATTTCACTCAAGGGGGACTTTCTGTTAACATGATATAAATTACCAAGGGCTGAGCCAGACAGCTCTGAAATAACTCAGGAACCCAATTCTCACACCGGACCAGAAGGCTGGGATGTAATGCAGAAGATTTTAGGAGGAAATGAGGTGATTCCCTAGACAACAGATGTGGATTTGAACAGCTTAAGGAAGTTCAGGATTACAACTGTTTTCTTGCTGGTTTTTAGCGCTTTTTTTCTGGCAAGTTCCAAGGAAGAAAAGAGACTCATTTTTGGGTGGAGGGAAAACTTTGAAGGAGTATTTAAAGAAATGTGCGTAATCATCTGAAAATTAACACAATTAAATTGTATTGCAGGCTTCCACAGCTCTTATCTTTCACTGGCCCCATTTCAAACTTGCAAGTTTTCCCAGTGGAGAGTGCGGGTTTTTTCCTTCTCTCATTCTCTATACAGAGAAAAAACCACCCCTAAGCCAACAAATCCAAAAAACACTTGAGTAAAAAGAAAACTCCAAAGTCAAGCTGGGAATGTTCTGCCCTTCCAGAAGTCCCAGATTAAAACTCCTGCGATTGCATTAGAGAGGTAGAAATACCTTTATAGTGTGACTCATTTCATGTATTTTTCATTTCAAGATGGGAGGAAATCCCACTGGAAGTGCCAGTTTCTCTCTTATGGAAGGAACTGAGATAATTGCCTTCCATAAGGCATCACCTTGCAATCAGGCAAGACAAATCCCCTCAACAGTTATGATCTTCAGAAGCCTCGCAGAAAAATCTCCTCCCCTCTCGGGGGATTCCCAGGTGTAATTAAAACCAATCCCAGTGGTTGTGGGAACAAGCCCTTTATCCTGAAGAGAAAAGGCTCTCCAGAGACACAGCTGATGGGTGTAAATCATCCCATTCCATGGCCAAACCAACAAAATGCTTAAGCCCCAACACAGATTTTTTATTAAGACCCCCTTGTTAAACAAGAAGAGCTCTGTGAAATCAAAAATGGGGTGAAGATCAGAAGACACAGAAACAATCTGCATGCAGACAACCCTTCAGTTTTCCTACATTTTCAAACATTTCAAAGACAGTTACATTTTAAACCCCAATTTCTTGCGTTTCTCGGGGACTGTGAACAAATTTTCTATCAGTTTTTTGGGGGGAAAAACATGTTGATGTTCCTTTAGCTCAAAGTCTCACACTTGTGAGCTGGAGGGAAAGATGAATGTAGCTGGAGATGATGGTTCCATTCCTGCTGACTTCAGGGCAGCTGGACCGTGGACTGTTTCCATCCCTGCCAGCCTCCAAGTCCCTTTGGAGAAAGGGCTGGATTTTCATCCGTGGGACTCTGTGGTGCCATCAAAGTGCTGTAAAGGAGCAGGAGGATCTCACAGCGCTGGCTCCCAAATTGTGTGGAAGGTGGGTTGCAAAGGGTTGTGACTCCCCTAAATCCACACAGTCTTCTGGGAATTCCAGAAACATGGCACAGGCTCGGGTTTATCCAGGACACAGGCAAATGGATAGATTTGCACAAGACATTCCAGGGTGGACAGGCCTTAAACCTGCATCGTTCAAACCCTGAAAGGCTTTATTTTGCCTTGAGCAGGCAGCTAAAATATCAATTTATTTCTTCCTAAACTGAAAGAACACGATGGGACTCAGTAATTTGCTTAAAATCAGCTTGGATCACCAGGAGAAATATGGTATTGTGGAAAACCAACACACACACAGCACAGCAAGCAGAGACACAGCTTTTATTGGAAAACTACAGCTCCCTGCAGCAAGCTGCAGTGCCAGGAAGAGGGAGATGTTCTTTTCCATGGATCACAAGGAAAGCTGGGCACAGAGGGCTGATTTTTTTCCCTTTGAGGCTGAGCTCCCTGGCAGGCCGGTGCTGTTAATGACCTCACAGCTGGTAAAACAACAACTAAACAGGTAAAACAACAACTAAAGATGACTGAAGGCTTTGCCAAGGGTGGGATTTGCCTTGGCAGATTCCTGAGGGAACATCCAGCCCAAATGCTCCAGTCAGTGGGGTGGGATGGACAGCAGAGATGTGCCACTGGCAGAAGGAAATCTGACTTGTTTCCCCCTAAAATAAAGTTGCTACAGCAGGCAGAGGCTCTGAGGGAAGGAGGGATGCCAAGCTCAGTGAATGTGGCTGATTTTTCATGAACTCTCTTCAGCCCTTTGGAAGTTGTGCTGCCATTATTTTAGCCAGGAGAAATTAGATGTAGCTTGATTTTATATGTCAGAGAGATAGACAGGTTGATAACTGAAGATGTGCACTGAAGAAGGGATATGAGACAAAAATATATTAATTTTTGCCTGCTTGATTTAATCTTGACCCAGGAGGGAGAAAACATCCCACTCTCCTGCAGCAGAGCTGAGCAGAACCAAACCCTGAGTGTTCTTTCAGGGTGAAGGTGAGAGGAAAACTGAACATGTTTTTTCTGAAACCTCTGCACTGCCATCACTGGGAAAAGCTCAGGATTCCTAAAAGTTGCTGCTGAGGATGGTTTGGCCAAGGCTGGCACTTGAAAGACAAATCACCCAGAGTGAACAGTCCTGAACTTTCATTTAGCTTATCCCAGCAGGCTGATGGATAAGCTGAACATCAGAGCAAAACTAATAAAGGAAAGGTGTCTTTAACAGAGGGTTTGCACAGGGGGCTGTGTGACACAGCCCCAAAACAGGGATCAGGCCAGGCTTTGGAAATCCATGGACTTGCTGCTCTGTGTCTGCACAGCTGCAAATGCCTCCCTAAGAGGACTGGGAGTCACAGAGAAGAGTGTCCTGCTGGAGAGAGCAGATCCAGGTGCTGCAGGAAGGCAGCACTTCATACACACTGTGCACTAATTCTGTGTGCCTCCCATCCCTGCTTAAACCAAGGAAACAAAGCGACACAGGCATTGCCAAGCTAACTAAAATGATCTGGTTTCCCTCGTGTGACCTGGCTTTTGTAGAAGTTTAGGGATGCAGCAGTGGATTTAATGGGTACAACCTGCTCAAGTCAGTGGGGAAGGATATGCAGCTACAGCTACAGCAGCCTTCACCTCCCCAGAGCTTCACCCTTTTCTGTATTTGTACAAAACATGTATCCACACGTAGCAACAAAAACCATTAATGATTCATAAAGAGCTGTCATTAGGGTGGATCTAAACTGTCAGAGAAAACACGTAAATTCAGAAGAAATGCAAGGCCTATGGCAATGTTTTGTTTCTATAGCTTTCAAATCTTCTTTTCTTCCCACCACCTTCAGGACTGAGCCTGTCTTTCCCCTTCTCCAGTTTTTGTACAACCCCTGTGCCATCCTGGTCTACCCTGAAATTGCTTTTAGAGTTCCTTCTTCCTTCCTTATATCCAGGTGCTCCAGAGAGTCGTGCAAAGTGCTTCTGTTCACGAAGAGGTGTGGGAAGGTCTAAAACCAGCAATTAAACTAAACTTAAACCTGGAATTTCACTACAGGTAGGAAGCAAAGCCAGAAAAACTGAGTCTAGAGAGCAGAGGAGCCCCCAGTGTGACTGTAAATCCATTGCAGTCGTGTTTCCTGCCTCTGACAATCAGTCAAACCCTCAATTAGGACACCTAATTATGTATCTCGATGTGCAGCACTTACGCAGCCGACCTTCGCATTCTCCACCGTAAGTTCTAAATGTTAATAACACCTCCCTGCAGATCATTTATTACTACTCTTGCTGATGTTTTGGAATTTTGTTTATTCCTAAATATCAGAGTGTTTGTTTCCCTTTGCAATCCTTATATTTTTTTTATGGCTTTCAAATACCCTTCTGCTTCCTTCACAGTACTCTTTATTTTGGAGAAGAATTTTGCTTTGCTGCACCCCTGCATTATTATTATGGTGTGCTACTCAATCTTCATTTCAAGGCAACCAGGAAAGGATATTGATGTTATTTGTCTGCCAAGGAGACATTTAATAAGAGCCAAACCCACAAACAAGATGAGCTGAAAACCATAATATATCACACAAACTACTAGTTCAGGGATGTTGCCGTGTTTGACGTGGTGCCAGATGAGCCTCACTTAGAAAACACCCACAAATCCCAAAGGTTTGCCTAAATCCCTGTTCTTCAGTCACCCTCGAGGCCTTCATGGTTTCACTGCAGAGCTCAAAGGTCTGGGGTTGAGCAGGCCTTAAAAACAGCATCACTGGAGATGCCTTGACTCATAGAGGTCTCAGGAATTAAACCCAAACTTGCCAAATCCCAATGTATTCCCAAAGGACTATGTAGGACACACATCAAGGATTAGCCTGACCCTTAGTGGCAAACACACAGAGTCAGAAAATGGTTTGTTCTGGCAAACCCGTTCCCACTCCCCTGCTGTGTCTCTTTGAGCTCCCCCCAGACAGCTGGGGAGGAGGTGAGGAGGAGGATGGGCAGCACACGTGTGTTGGCACTGCCCAGCACGGGAATGCTCTCCCAGGGGAAGCAGAGCCAGCTGAGCTCAGGTTAGAGCAATCCCCAGGCTGCTGCAACCAGGCACAAATCATTCCTAATTGGCTTCCTGGCAACCCCAGCCCCAGCAGACCTCAGCTGCAGCAGGGACTCCGACCCCAAATGCCCTGTAATTCCCAAAGGGATTCTGCATCGGAGAAGTTTCAGGTCTGATTTTCCACCATTAACCCTTTCTTGCAGAAGGAATTTCTATCCAGGACAGAGGAGTGAATTTATTACCCAAAATCTGTGATTTCTTTCGAATAACTCTACGAAGGAAAGCTCTGCTCTGTTGTGATCAATGGTATTGATGCTGCCTGGGCTGTGATAGTGTCACAGAACTATAGAATCACAGAATGTTCTGGGTTGGAAGGGACCTTAATGATCATTCAGTCCCACCCCCTGCCATGGGCAGGGACACCTTCCACTAGCCCAGGTTGCTCCAGTCCCATCCAACCTGGTCTTGAACACTTCCAGGGATGAGATATTTACAGCTTCTCTGGGCAACCTGGGCCAGGGCCTCCCCACCTTCACAGCCAAGAGTTTCTTCCCAATATCCCATCTAACCCTATTCTCTGTCACTTTTAAGCCATTCCCCCTTGTCCTGGCACTCCAGGCCCTTGGAAATAGTCTCTCTCCATCTTTCCTGGAGCTCCTTCAGGCCCTGCAAGGCCACAATCAGGTCACCCCCAA
>JAWWES010000001.1:113503941-113515198 GCA_035583135.1 Lophotriccus pileatus
GGGGGGTCTCCCCTGAGGGGCAGAGGGGCACAATCCCCCCTGCCCTGCTGCCCACGCTGGGGGATCAGCCCAGGGCAGGGGGGTTCTGGGCTGGGCCATGTCCAGCCTCTCCCCCTCCAGCACCCCCAGGGAGGCTTTCAAACTCCTCCCAGTCAGCCCAGCTGGTGCAGCCGATCCCTCCTTGGACTTCTTGTGCCTGAGGATGCCAAGTGCCCCCATGATTTCTGAGCTTTGGGCAAAACCTCTCAGGGACTTTCTGCTGCTCTGCCCCACTGAGGTTACGAACACCCCTGTGGTCTCTTCATTCACAGAATGAAATCCCTGCCTGCAAACAAAAAAAAAACCCTCTGACATAAAAAAGAACTCTGTTGCCCCAGCTTGGAGGTCACTTCCTGCTCCTTTGGTGCACATTTGCTTTTCTTTAGGATAGCTTCTTTGTCACAAGCAGCTCCAGTGTTCCCTAGGCAGGGATAAAATAACCCACTGCTATTTCAGAGTTTGCAGCACCGTAGCTGCTTGAAGGGGTAGGGAAGTGCACGGGGTAACTACAGTATTTATACACACATATATATATATGTATGCATGTATATTTATATATATATATATATATACAGGGGAGTAGAGTTAAACTGAACGATTCAAATGTGCTGCTGCTGACTTAACTAAATAAAAAGAGCCCCTTTCTCCAGCTCCCTTGAAGTCAAGGAAGACACCAACTCATCAAACCTCATGGGCATCCTTGGACACATCACATGTGACACTGAACATCAGCTCAGGATCTCTCTGAATGTCCCAGTCCTGCTCGGGACGGGATGTAAATCATTGCCATTCAAATCCAGAAGCCACAGAGGATGTTTGGCCATCAGGAAGTTCAGGCTAAGCCAGGGTCACATTCCTCTCCCCCAACACTTGCTGTGGAGAGGCTCTGGCCAGTTTTTACAGCCAAATCTATTCCTTGAGTGCATTTTTGCAGAAAAAAGGACTGAAACACATCCCAAAGTGGCATATTTTGCACGGCTCTTCCCAGCCTGACAAGGATAAAATTTAATGTGCACTAATTAGTCTGAAATGATGGGAGCCTGAAATTAACTTCACACTGTAATTTAGAACCTGGGACTGTTTTGCATCTTACCCACACATTAGATACTGAGACCTATATTCAGACTTCTCCTTTTAGACATCTTAAGTGTAGCATTGCAGAACCTAAAATTTAGGCTTCTCACCCCACCAGCGTGATTCAGAACATCTAAATTCGATGCTTGGGTGGAAAAAACGGAGAGTCAGGTGCTTCTGAAAGCCTTCCTAGGGCACTTCAGGGATCTCAGATCGCTCGTGCAGAGTCTGCACTTTCTGGTAAGAGGATTCAGGGGCCCCACAGGGTAAATCCTGACGTTTAAAATGCCAAGTTTTCCTTTGGCCTGTTGCATGGAGGAAGCTGATGCCCTTTTATGGCTTAGATTATCAGACAGCCTAATTGCCAGGGTAACACTGGACCAGGATTCTCACTGACATAAGAGGGTTTTTCCTCCAAGTTTTACAGTGTCTGTTTGTCCTTCTGCCTCCAGTGGCAGGGGCTGCAGTCCTGTGTCAGTCAGGGCATCCAGTGAACGTGGATCTTGGCCAGACTGGAAATCTGGGCTTCAGGGAGCAGGAAATTGCACCTGCAAGAGGCATTTCACCTGCTTTTTGCACTTGCTGGTTGAAGGCCAAGTCCGTGCTCACCACCTGCCCTGGATTCCCTCCACTGACTCCATGGATCAGACTCCAGGAATCTGCCAACACTGTTGAATCCTGGTGGATTGCCCCCTTTCCTTTCCACCTTCAACCAGTGCTCCTGGTTTTTTTCACACCAGTTTGAGGAAAACACGATTCTTTGGCTGTTAAACACAACATCCTGAGCCAGTTTTGATTATCACCAGGCTCTGTCTGCTGCACGGAACCTCAGCTCTGGATCTGCCAGAGCCTCAGGAAGGCTATCCAAGTCTTTTTAGCAAGGCTCATGCTTAGATTTATAAAAAAAAAATATCAACTCCATCAACTCCAGTGCTGCAAGTGCTTTACTAACAGGAATGGAGAAAAACATGTGCTTAAATCCTCTGCTAAGTTCGTGTCCCAGAGAGGAAGATTAGGACTTGTGTTCATTGATTGCATGTGATCTTAAACTACTTGTAGGTTCTACTGAAGTTTCTCATTAGAAAGCACAGCAGGCTTTGAAAAGCACAGTTTGTTTTAGCCCATTGTATCAGAATGTGGATTGTTTTTTTAAGCCAGCCCGTGAACAGAGCCTGAGGCTTTACTCAGATTCTGCTCAGATCTCTCCATCTATGAAGTCACCAGTTTCCCATTTGCTTCAGGGGTGAATGAACCACCAAAGCCCAACCTGGAGTGAAATTTTGGAAATTAGAGACCTCAGCTCGACCTCAAACCAGGCCTCAGCTGAGGCAGTTTGTCTTTGCTCTCCTCCTCGGGTGGGAAGTGGTGACATCCTGACCTGTCCGAGGTGTTCCCGGGCTCCCGCTCCCAGCGTAGCTGCACAGTTAAAATGCCTGCTGAGCCACCCCTAATTGAATATGCAAATGGCAAACCCCACATTAACATCTCAGAAATGTGTGATTCTGTACCCACTGGTGTTTATTTGCAGTTTGAACAGTTTGTTTCTGGAAGAAGGAGAAGACGGAGGAGAAGAAGAAGAAGAAGAAAAAAAGCTTTCAAGCTTGTCCATTAAGTTACTCTACCAGCTGTCACCTTATTAAAAAGGCTGCAGTTATTAATAAAACTTGTTTAAACCACTCACCAGCAACTGCACATTTAAGGAGCAGCTCCCTTCCCCCAAGGCTTCCTTGGAAAGGTTCTCAGATTCACTCAAATTCATCTCTCTCCTCCTGCCAACATCCCTGAGTGCGGCACAGCAGAACCTACCAAGGATATAAATGCAGATTTTCAGATCCAAAGGTGAGGAGGAACAGGATGGATTTGTTCTGAGGTAAAAAAACCTGCCAAAACCCAGGAAAGAAATTCAGACAAAAGCTGAAATTCCACGTGAACATTTGTCTTCTTGCCCATTTTTAAGAAAATGGTGTAAATTATGAAATAAATCAGAAAGAAATGGAGAACATGATTTATCAGAGATGGGGGGAAATGGAAGAGAATGGTAAAGATGAAGATATAACCACCTCTTGTGCACCATAGAGCAAAATAGCAAGATAATTTTAGGTCAACTGGAGTCAAGACAGTAAAAATTTATTATGAGATTCCATCATCACAGTTCCTCAGCTGAAGAAAAATCTTTTAAGGGAAAAAAAGAAAAAAAAAAACAACAACAACAAAAATGACATCAGAAATCCCCTCTCACACACAGGCAAACAAAAATAAACTCAGCAGTAAATGATGATGTTAAACTCATCAATTTTGCACCAAACAGATAGAGAAGAATTGAGATATCAGGTGAAGGAGTTGATACAATTCAAGCTGTCGGGCTGTTGTCAAAGCCCTGCTTGTGTGGACTGTGCTAAGTCTGCACCTCTTGCTCATTGTGCTCCTGTCCAGAGCTCACCCAGCTGGAATTGGCTGAGTCGGTGCCCATTTGTTCTGAGCAGGGAACAAAAACGAAACTCCTGCTGGATCTGAGCCACGACTATCTCAAAGTCTGGGGCAAGTGAGGTGAAAACCGAGCTGAGACCTGGAACAGAAGTGCTGGTGGAAGCCTGGAAATGGGGAAAGGAGACAAACTTTCACTTTGCAGCAGCACCATCAGAAAGGAGGAGGGGGGGAAAGCTGCTACGCTTCTCCTATTTCTGAGCTGGGAAAGCAGATCCCTGTGATCACAGCCACTGTGATTCCAGCTTAAAAAAAACCCTACAAGGTTTCCTTGCAGGGAGAAAGACAGAAAAGAAAGAAGGAGAGGAGCAAGCACAGTGAAGTTTTGCTTTTGAGATGACTCAGTTTTTTGCCAGCAGAGTGAAAAATGACTTCTCTCATCCAAAATGAGCAGTTCCTCCCGTCCATGAGGGAATACAAGCAGTTAGGAGCTCAAACACCAGCACAGAGGCTGGTCAGGCTTCCTGCTTCTATCTATTTTCCACTAGACAGTGAGAAATTTTTATTAAGTTTTATTTCAGCGTCTTGGCCATCCTTCTTTTCTCACCAAACTCATCAGGAAGCTCAAATTGTACTCAGCTGGTGCCGAACAGGGTAAACAGCACTACTGATCCTGTAAAAGTTGACAGCATCCTTGTTCCAGCTGCTGCTTCCATCATGTTCCATAAAGAAAAGCAGCACCAACAGGCTGGCATCAAAAAGGGCTGTTCCACACGAAAACACAAAAGTGAACAAAGACATTTCACCCCACAAAGCACGTTTTTGTCTCTTTTGGAACCACACACAGACTTGTCATCCATCTACTTGGATGTCCAAGAGAACCATCCCACCATCTTTCTCCTTCCAGCCTTCAGCTTCTTTGTTCTCTATTAAATCCAACCAGTTCCCATCAAAACTCTCAGACTGTGGCCCATCCCATCACTCCAAATTATTTCAGTGCTCTTACAAAGCACAAGTGTTCCGTGGAATCCTAATTTCAGGACACACCCACAAAAGTCTGAGATTCCCACTGACTGTCCCTGGAACATGGGCAGGATGATGGAATAACACTCCTTCTCCTCACACTCCGTCTTGTGAACGTTAAGATTTGCAAGAAAGATTTAAAAGTAACCACGAGGCTTGGAACGGAACGAAAATCAAAACCAATCTGTGTTTTTATAGTAACGGTGATATCAAAAATGTCTTGTTTGCAGGGTGGCCAACACCTTCAGACTCTACCTCATCCAACAAGGCTTCCTTCATCCCAGTTCAGCCCTGGGAAATCTGAAGATAAATCAGTCTGTTCTGTTTCCATCACTCACCCAGGCTGCACTACAGAAGTAAACGGAACACTTGGGCTGTTGTGACTTCAGCCTGAAACGTTTAAGTAACAAAGCTGAGCTTTTATCTTAGTGCCACTCCGTGCTGGTTTTGCCCGGGTTTTGACAGCCCTAAGATGAGGCTTTTTTAAGCTGGCATGCACTGGATCTGCAAAAAAACCAAAATATAATGTCATGATTTAAGAATCTCGTGAGGTACAAACTACATTTCCTCATTAAGAAGCGCCGTTTGCTTCGCTCTCGTGACTTGCCAAAGTTGTTAGAAAAACGTTACCAGACAGATATGACATGGAAAGGGTTTATCAGTTGCCTTTTTTTATTTATTTTTTTTCTTTAAAAGGAGATTTAATTCTTCACTGCCTTTCCCTGGCAAGCATGAAACTAAGAAGCAAAACAATTTATGTCGCGGCTGAAATTCTACTGGTTATTAGAAATCTAAGGGAGATTAAAAAAAACATTCCAAATTCACACTTTGAAAGTAGGATTAAAACCAGAGCTGTGTGTATTAAAAGTGATTTTTTAAAATTGTGTGTACAGGCATGGCGGTTCTAAAAATATCTGCCTGATATGAGGCAGCGGAAGAACAGTTTGTTAAAATGTTTTGCCTTGCTCAAGGTGGATTTTTTTTTTCTGTTCTGACCCCAGACTAAATCAACCTGACTAAAATTACACCCATTATCAAACCCAGCTCCAACGTGATCCATTTTTGCTATCACCCATTCCTGAAGAGCTGCAAAAGCCCCAAGCTGGGACCACCTAGCTGGGATTTGGCCCCTTCATGACACACCCAACCTGTGCTGATGAAAGAATCCCTTCTAATTTAAGACCTTACACAACAAGGAGGGGTAGAAAAGGGGCACATCTTTGATGGACTTTAAGTGGTTTATTCACGAGAAACTTTTCCCTTTATGAAAACAGGGGAGAAAGTTTGCAGGCTTTGCAATCACAAGGAGCTCATCCAGGCAGAAACATTTGCATTTTGGTAGGAAATGTAAACAATGAGGACTTTGTGGGACTGGTGGGCTCGGTTCTTCACCCTTGTCATGTTGAATTAACCTCAAAGATTGGCTGATGCACCTCAAAGGTAACCGTGGGCTTCTCAGTGAATTTCTACAGGGGATAAGGACCCCTTTTTCACTTTTTTCATCCTATTTCTGAGATTTTCCTGCTTCCTAGAAAATATATGGGAATATATATGTGTGGGATATATACTGGAATACACAGTGGAATATACTGCAAAAAATTGCTCTTGAAGACCTCTTTACTGCCCTTAAACACTGATCAGCTGGGGAAGTACTCAAGTATATTCCTGTTTGAAAATTGGATATTAAAACCAAAGTGTTACCGTGGAACAGCTCCTCAGTATTTAATCTTTAGTCTGACATTTCCACCTTCACTCCAGAAGGTCCCTGGTTCTCCCACAGCTCCTGTGTCTTTACTTGTGCAGATGCCTCAGATATTCTACAGTCTCTCAAGATGCTTTTCATGCCTAAACTCGGGCAACTGAATCATCTTCTCGTTGGTTGTCATGTGTTTAATGATTGGTGTCACCCATTCCATTTGGATACACGGAATTTACATCCACTCTGAACCATTTCCATTGACAGAACAACCAGGACATTTTAAGTATTTAAAGTGTTGAAATAAAATGTTGTCATAGAACCACAGGATGGTTTGGTTTGGAAGGGACCTGAAAGATCATCCAGATCCAACCCCTGCCATGGGCAGGGACAGCTTCCACTAGCCCAGGTTGCTCCAACCTGGCCTTGGACACTTCCAGGGATCCAGGGGCAGCCACAGCTTCTCTGGGCAAGCTGTACCAGTTGCTATGGAAATGAAATCATCCTTGTTCCTATCATTTATTTGTACTAATCCCTAAAATCTTCGGTTCAAAGCAGCAACCTTGCCCCCCAGTTTCAAGAAACAGGACCTGCCTTGGAAGAGCCCAAAATCCAAACAGATGAGGAAACAGAATGAAAAAAGAAAAATAAGTTGAATGCAGACATCCATCCACTGTTTGCATCGTGATTTTCATTAAGGTTTTCTCTCTTAAAAAGTTAAAAAGGTTATAAATGGCACTCACTGTGCTGATTTATGTCCCCCAACATCCATCCTCACCATCAGAGCCCCTTCATGAGATATCCAGCAGAAGAGGGAACTCTTTTCCTGGACTTCTCAGCCACCTCTGGACCCACCTGCCCCTTGTGCATCTCAGTTTAAGGACCAGATTCTTAAAAACAAATGAGCAAACAACCCCAACTCTACATGCATCCTGAGATATTCTCCACCCACGGCAGGATTTAATACAGCTGACAAGATAAAATAATTGATCACCATTACAAGAGGCAATAATGTAATACAGAGATAAGCACATCTTTCACCTGAGCATGTTTAATCTCGTGGCTTAATTTAATATTTTAGGAAACTAATTTAATATTCTTTGCTTTGCTTTTTGGATCCATCATCATGTTTTAATCATTCTGTTTGATTTTCCCTTTTCCATTAATTTCTGTACTGCTCGAAGCCTTCAATGATCTAATCTGTTTGGTTTTCACTTGTTGATTTATAATTTCAATTTAGAATTTGTTTTGTCCTTTGATAATTTATCTGGTTCTTAAACAAATAACCTGTGGTGTTGGAGACAGATCATTGCAACAGGAGACAGATCATTGCAACAGGAGACAATAATCTTCCTCTCTTCAAAGAGATCATCTTTCAACCCTCTCAAAACCACTAAAAAAAAATGAATAAACTGAGTTTAACTTGTTTATTCTGCAATGAGCTCTCTGAATATCCCTGTATTCCTGACACCTTGCTGACTCCTGCAAGGACTGGGGAAGTGCTTCGCTTCGATTTTAGAGCCACAAGCCTTCAGCATCATCGTATACACTCATTATCTCACTCCACGCCGTACCTAACACAATTCACTCCCCAAAACCATCACTCTCAAGCCTGAGAGAATCCCTGTGTCAGCCAAATAAAACGGAAACAAATGCATCAGCTCCCTGAGAAATTAGCTGCGTCGATAAAGATGCTATTAGAGGGCAAGAAGGAGATGGAGGAGAGGAAAGTTTTGATTTGCTGCTAACAAAATCAACCAGACCCCCCCGTGAGAAGACCTAATTTGCCAAGTTTATTCTTATTTACCTCAGTGAGACTCTGCAGCCAGATGGAAATTGTGGTCATGAGTGAATATGTGGATCTCACTGAGGCTCGGTGTTCAGGGAATGTAACGCTGGAAGAGAGGAGGGAAAGAAGTGCTTTCCACAAGGGTTTGGCAGGGGCAAGGAGCTCAAGTGTGAAATCTTCATGGGCATTTTCACGTCACCTACTCGCAGGAAACAGTGTGGGCTTTTGCTTTCAAGTCAGGGCAAGATTATTGAGTTAAAATCACATTTAATGTCAGTCCTGCTCCAAGATTGCTTGCCCAGACAACCTCTGTGTGTGGATGCTGAGTCCCAGTATCACCCACCAGGCTCCTTTCCCAGGCTCTTCCTCCAATTTCAGTTCTTCCCACTGCATTTTCATCGGGTTTTATCAGTGGAGAACAGGTTCTGGGTGCTGCACCCACCAGCAGAGCAACCCAGAGCGTGTCCCTTCTCTCCTCAAAAGGAGCAGAGACCCTGAGTAACCCACAGGGGTCTGCAGTTCTAGTTATGGGGAATATCCTGCTGGTCTGGAACGTGTTCGTGGACGTGCAATTGCAAAAGGACACCTCTTGCTAAAACCTGTGTTCAAGTTCCAAGCACCTGGGGTGAAGATTAACTTGGAGAAAAGATTACTGAATGTTCCACTGGAGTGAAAATCACAGGGTGTTTTTTTTTTAACTTGAGCCTTTTAGAGCAGGCAAATTATTTGAGTTATGGTCTCCTCTCTCCTTCAAAAAATACCCACCTAGGGCACATTGATTTGCTGGAAAAGTTCCATCCCAGTGAAATTCTAGTTGAATACAAAGATTAGAATTTAATACAGGCTTTTGTGTGGGAAGTATTAAACAAGCTGAATAACTCTGAAGTGGTTCCTCCTCCACTAATAACAGCAATTTATTTCTTTCAGTTGCATGAGGAACTTCACTATCCCCAACTCGAGAGCACTATCAGGCTTTTATCAGCACCATTTTTTTTCAAAATATCAAATAGATGAATAACACCTGTGAATGTTTCATTTGGTTATGAAAAGGAAGGAATGTCTGTGCCCATAAATCTCACTTTTGGGAACCAATATTGTTCTGGACACTTGGGTTCAAAAATGAAGAATAGTGTCATTAATTTCTTACTTAATCTGCTTGGGACAGTCATTATAATCACTGGAATGAGAAGAGCTATTTGATTTAATACTTGATGTGTGTTAAGATGTGTGTTTATTAACTCCTATGCTTAAGGCACTTTCTGGTGAAGTGATGAGTAAGTAACACAAATGTTCTCAGGAGGAACAGAACCTTTTCCAAACTCACTGAGGTTAAACTGCAATACAAATTAGCTGATAAAGAACTTAATTAGCAATTCTTTAAACTCAAGCGCTTAATAGGAATTAAAAAACAAAAAGGAATAAAACTGCTGCCTAAACCTTCTGTGAAAAAAAAAAAAAATGAAAATCAACTCTGTGTAAATAAACATAAGACCAAATGAATGTGGGAAAGCAAGAGACTTTATTTCTTAAAATGCAAACTGCACATTTCCAACTACCTCTTCACTTTAATCAAAGGTGGAAACACTGATGCCATAAAGTGCAAGCAAAAAATATTCAATTCTGAAGAATATATAAAATTCACAGCCCAAGAGATGTATCAGTTCAGTTTCTCAATACTTGGCAGTCAGCATGACCTCAGTAGCTCCATGTGGTGTGTTTTTCCAAGGTATCATTAGGTGGATAAAAACCCTTTAATAATCCTGGACCTTCTCCTTGGGAATATAATTTACAAGGCTAAATGAAAAACAGTGCCTGACAAGTACTTTAATTCAGTGTTGGGATCCTTTTGGAAGAATCTTTGTGGACTGAATTAAATGGCCCAGCACATAATGAAATGTATTTAAATCTTAGAGAAACGAAGGAAAGTGCAAAACAAGTGCTCTGACTCTGCTCTCAGCCCACCAGCAGCTCAGTCCCTATCCTGCTCTCTGGTGATGTCAATGCTCAGTTTTCAATTTGCTCGTTGAAAAAAATATTAAAAAAAAAAAAAAAATTCATTTTTCAGCTCCCTCTTCAACCACAGGAGCTGAATAGAGGAGGGAAAGGCAAGTTTGCTCCTCAAGGCTGATCACTGAATCACTGAGGTTGGAAAAGACTCTCAAGACCATGGATCCCCCTGTGCCCATCCCCACCCTGTCCCCAGCCCAGAGCACTGAGTGCCACGGCCAGGCCTGCCTTGGACACCTCCAGGGCTGGGCACTCCAAACCTCCCTGGGCAGCCCCTGCCAAGGCCTGGCCACCCTTTCCATGCAGAAAATAATGTTTAGATGCCATCTAATGCCACCATTCCCACAGGCAGACTTGTTCCTTCTAGAGGTCAGTCTAATCCCAAAATGTGAGATTCACATTGGGGGGGGATCACAGGCTGGGAGATGTCCAGTCACAAAACAGGAGAGCATCTCTGCTCCTAAAGGATGATCTCCACGGGGTTTAGCTGCCAGAGGGGAGTAGGGATGTGTGGAGCAGAGTTTCACAGCTGCTCCTGCCCTGGTGCAGCAGGAGCAGTTGGGGAACAGATGGCAGAGCTGCTGGTTTGGGAGCGCGTGGAGGGGAGACTGGAGGGAAGGTGTGAGACGGGGCACGGCGGCAGGCAAGGAGGAGACAGGTGCCAGAGGATCTCAGCCTCACCACAGGAGACTGTTTGACATCTGCAGAGTACAGAGGAAGAGCAGAAGGTGCTATGAATCCATCTGGGAGCCTCAGTGCAGTAGGGAGTTACGGATCAGGCAAGAAGTGGCACAGAAAATTCCTTGAATTCCACCAGAATGAGGATCTACAACTTTCACCACACCAACAGGATGAAACGAGAATGGGGTGAAATCCATGCCCAGCTGTCTTTCCACACACCTCCCACATCCAGACACCTTGGCAGGTACAGAAACCTCCTCCTACAATGAGGAGCAGCCACTGCCACTGACCCCCAGTGCACTGGAGCTTCTGCACAGCTTCAGTTCTGGCTGCTCGAGGAGGTAAAGAAAAGCTCTGCTTTCCTCTCTCCTACAGGGACCTGCAAAGGGATCAAAAACTGCCTCCAAAAACAATTCCCAGCTCTGGGGTCCCCAGCACAGGAAAGGAAGGACATGGAGCTGCTGGAGAGAGGCCAGAGGAGGCTCCAAGAGGATCCCAGGGCTGGAGCAGCTCTGCTGGGAGGA
>JAWWES010000001.1:113531360-113554209 GCA_035583135.1 Lophotriccus pileatus
GGAAGGAAGGAAGGAAGGAAGGAAGGAAGGAAGGAAGGAAGGAAGGAAGGAAGGAAGGAAGGAAGGAAGGAAGGAACCAGCTCTGTGATGTCACTTCATAGTGTTCAAAAAGTGTCTGATACAAACATTTCAGTGCATTCTTCGGATTCCTCAAGGTACAGCAGGGAATACAGTACTTGGCAACATGGATCCAGTTGGGATTGATTAGAAGTGGTTGAAAGGTTTTCTATTTGCTCCTAGAGAATCACTCTGGATTAGAGCAGCAAATGGGAAAAAAAAAATTAGAAAATAAAACAACCCCCTCCAAACCAAACCAGCCTTCAGAAAATGTTAAAGTGGCCGTGCTTGGTATGAAGAGAAGCTTTATTTAAATTAAAATGAAAAGTCTTGATGCTCGGACTAATCTCTTAAAATTAAATATTGGGCTTCAAGAAATTGTAACTAAATTAAAATGACAGCAAGTATTTTTACTGCAATAAGAGGAAAATGTATAGAGTTGACAGACTCAGAAAGTATTTGCATAGTGAAAATCTCTGGAATTCACTGAGTCTGGAGGAGAACACAGGAAAAAAAACACCTGGAAACGAAATACAAATCTAAGACCTACATGGTGGACAAGGCTATTACACCATGTCTGGATGAGTCACTGCATGAAAAAACACATCTGTGACAGATGAAGTTAAAGCTACAGCACTGTCTGGGACAAATTGCAACACAGAAGAATTCAGAGTAACGTGGGCCAGAATTTTTAATCGAATAATGAAGTGTGCAAATGCCTGTGAAATCCATTCAGTCTGAGCCTGATTTAAACCCAGTTTTGACCCCTGGAAAGGTAACAGAGAACTTTGTGTCAGGGGCACATTCAGGTTGGAAAACACCTCCAATGTCATCCAGAAGCACAGTTTGCAGACTCTCATTGTACCAGACAGCTTTACAAAATATCCTTTCCCTTTCCTACAATTTGCAAAAACAGTTGGTGACAAATATTGATAATAATTTGGGCCAACATTCATTCGTTCTGTTAAAGTGATGAAACGGCATTTTATGCCGCTTTAATAGGAACATTTTAAAGCAACAGCAAGTTTCATAGAACATTAATATATTTTGAAGCAGGAAGTAACTCTGGCTTTGTTGCAAAATGCTTAAATGGGTAGCATGGGAAAAGCTTCATCAGTACCAGGCTTGATGAGAGAGCTGGTGCTTTCCTAGTACCTCTCATATTTTTCCTGTTTGTTGCCTCTCTGCTTTTCAGGTTTACATATCTACTAGAAATTTGGGTTCTTTCTGGTAAAAAACTTTATTCCAGGTCCTTATGTCTATGTCTTGATCACTCTTCCTTTTTTCTCCTCTTAGTCTACCTTCATACTCAAAGTGTGACATCATTTTCAACCTTTGACGTGGTTAAATCAGCCACTAAATCAGTTGTTACAACTCACAGGCTGCTGCTTTTAGCCCTGGATATTTAAATCTTCCTAGACCCAAAGCAGTGAAAAAATAACATATAAAAAAAAAAAAATAAAAAAGGGGGTGAGGAAAATACTGAGCTTGCAAAATTAGCCCTTGTGTTCAAGGAAACCACAGAAGTGTTGTTTTCTGTGTAATTCCAATTAAGCCTTTCCATGTGCATGGGTGATGATGAGTACCTGGGCACATATTCCTGTCTTCCCAGGGGATCCCTGTTTCATTTCACGTACAAAGGGAATGACAATTACCCAAAGGGTTGCTCTATGAACATCTGGAACAAATAATTACTTGAAGGGCGTTTTTCTCTCTCCTCTCTGACTGGAGAGGGAGCCTGTATGACAAGTATAACTTTTAGTAGCTTGATATTAGGCAAGATTTATTGATGTGACCACGCCGTTGTGCTAATTCTGTGCTGCACAGAGAGGGAAGGAGCAGCTCTCCTGGGCAGCTTGAAACCCTTTATAAAAGGAATAAACCTCTCTTCAGACTGTCCCCATTCTCATTCCACATGCAGCTCTTAGTTTGGTCAAGTGTCACCTTGCAAAGGTCTCCTCTGCCCTTTACAACCCACCAGCACCAATGACCAGGACCACTGGTGGATTAGGAGCTGATCCTCCCCCTGCTCAGAGTCTACTCCTTCACTGTCAGACCCTCAGAACTCTAAAATTAGTCAAACATGGATTAAGAAGTGAAATTCCAGGTCCAAGCTGCGACACCAGTAATACCCCAGGATGTCAATCCCTACAGACCTGCCAAGGCATTTCCTTTCATCACGGTCCCCAATGAAGGATTTAAGCCCCCTGCTTTAAATCCACTTACTTAATTTGGGAGTTTAGAGGACCGTGACACTCAGCTGCTGTCACAAATTCATTTCCACCTCTGGACAAGGTGGCCCTGGAAAAACTGGGTGGAGAGGATTTAGCAGCACCACTGGAAACGGTGCTGGTGGTGCCTGTGCCCCAAAAAAATCAAAACACAGGAGAAGGACAACAAGGGAGAGCAGCTAAATGTGACATCCTGGGTCAGGCATCTCTAAGACACAGACGACAGACTTCTACCCTTGTCACAGAATCATTCAGGTTGGAAAAGACCTCCAAGAGTCCAACTTGACCTCCATCTCTGCATCAAATTATAAGGTTATGCCTTTTGTAGCTTTGCAAGAGGGCTACAGGTTTTTCAAAACCTGTGGCAGCATTTGCAGTATTTTGTTGATCAACAAGGCATTTGCATTCATGCAGGGGGGAAAAAAAAATAATCATTGCCATGAATTACTCAGGTAAAGCTTCACAGAGGCTGCCTTCAGTTGCTATCACTGACTTTTTGGCTGAAATCCACTGCTGTGCAACTCTCTGTAAAAATCGTAGGTACCTCTTAGAGCATGTAAGCCCAGAGGGGAATTGGTGAGTAGACGTTGTGCTTGTACTTTACACAACAGCAAATGTCATCCCAGAGGCATTACCTGGTGTGCCTTGAATGTTCAAAACAGATGGTAACAGAACTCTCTTTTTCCAACAGCCTTCTCAGTGAAAGGGCAAAAAACATTATATCCCTTTGGCTCAAAACACTAATGAACAGCAGAAACACTCCTTGCAATAATTCAGATACTCCTTGCTGTCACAATCCTGATTTTAAATGAGGACCATAGTCAGGTGGCACAGACCTGTGAGATTACTCTTTTCAAGCAAAAAAAGAGTCTTTTTTTTCCCCCTGTTGCCACTGTTATAGGTGGAATTTTCTGGAACAGACCCACTGCAGAAGACTGGAAAACACATGGAATGTAAACCTTCAGGTTCGAATGGAAGTGCAAGATTAATAAAAAGCGGTGAAGAGGCTGCATCTGTTTTGTCCATTTTAGAATCCAGGTGTCCATATAGGCCATGGCAGTACAAATGCGTTCTCAGAGCAGGAAAGGCCTCAGCAACAGAGGAAGCAAAATATAACAACTCGGGTTGTAGCTGAGGCCTCATTTGTGAACTCACTCAACAGCAGAAAAACAAGGACTTGATTGATTTGGGAAGAGGATGGGATAGAGCAGACATTGATTGATTTGGGAAGAGGATGGGATAGAGCAGACAAAGGTCCAGCACACAGAACAGTGAACAAAGAGCCAAAATTCAATGGAGAATCTGACAAGCCTGGAAAATCTGATGAAGCTAAATCCCATCTGGAGCCCACGTAACCTGGAGCAAGAGCATTTTGGAGGAACAGAGTGTGGAAAGGTGCAGTGCAAATCATTAAGGCTTCGTGGTCCCTTCCCACCAAGCACAAACAATTCACAGGGTTAAAACCAAACGTTAAATAAACAAACAAATGTAGAGGTTTGGGGATTTTGTTGTTGTTGTTGTTGTTTTTAAGATGTAATGATGGGTTGTTCACAAACACATCCAGACTGTGCTAGAGGATACTGGCTGAGAATATAAAGTGTGTCGCTTATTTACATAAAAAGATGTTTTTAGCTTGAATTTTAAACCCATTCAAGCCAATGACAGCTGCCAATTTTAGAAATAGTCCAGCCAGGCCTACAAGAGTAGCAAATATTGCCTTGCCTGGGATACCAAGTTAAAACCAAGAGTCCAAATACACCAGCATTACCATAGGACAGGAATTTGATATTCCTCTGCTGCTCTCCTGCAATTCTCCACTTACATGTACATTGCAGGCAGAAAAGCAAAGGTAATTCAAGTTAACTCAACCAGCTTTCACTGAAAAAGCCACCTTTGCATCAACCACATCCTGATTTGCAGGGGAAATACAAAATACACACAAGTTGCCATCGTGTATCAGCTGCTGGATGAAGGTCTGTTGCTCTGTGACAACCTGCTTTGCTGTGCCCACTGTGAATATAACACATCTGGGTTTAATGTGGTGCAAAAATCTCTCTTCAGCTCCTTCACCTCTGCTCAAACACACTTATTTCTTTACCAAATTAAAACATATTTTGATATAAAACATAAAGGAGGTGCCGTGATTAGGTCTGTAAGCAGGAATCCCAGCCTGCCTTCAGTACAGGATATTTTAGCAGCCAACTGATATTTCACAACAACAACAAAAGACATGACCTTTGTGGTCCTTTACAGAAAACCTGCACCTGACAATCTCCAGGAATTAATCTCCACCAGGAATTAAACAATGGAAATATGAGAAGTGTTTGTTTATTTTGATCATTGCCATTGTCTGCTCCTGTTTCTGGATAAATGGAGAATTCCAAGAAACCCAAAAGTTTTCCAGCATGGAGCCATTTGAGTGACTTGCTCTAATTCTCTTCCACAACATTAATACTTTTTAAAATAATTTTTGGGGTTTTTTTTTAGCTCTGAGCAACCTGGTCTGGTGGAAGGTGTCCCTGTCCATGGCTGGGATTTGGAACTTTAAGTTCCCTTCAAACCCAACCCATTCTGTGGTTTGATGATTCTGAGAGAACTTTGAGACTAAAATCTCCAAAATGTAATTTATCTCTCTTCATTGATGATAGATCAGGCTAGAAAGCATTTGTGGACTAATTACAAGCATGATCTGAAGATGAATAGTGTTGTAATTAAAACTTCCCTGACACAAAACTCTCTGAACGGTTGTCTCTGCGTAGAAGTGTGAGTTAATATGTCAGGATTACTGTCTTATCCAATCAGGTCAATTTGCTGTAAAGCAAAACTCAAAAAAAAAAAAAACCATCCTGAAGATGCAGAAAGTTTTTCCAAGAACCAAGAAAACCAGTACAGCCTTTTCCAGAATCCTATAGAGCCACTGGTCCAGTTTTATATCACTTCATATATTTGATACGTGGCAGCTTTGAGGTTCTCTTCCACCATGTCATAATTCACTAATTTTTGTGTAAAAGTAGGAGGAGAAAAGGGCAAAAATAAGTCTATAAGTGTGCAGTCCTGTGTGACACCCACATTTGCCCTCTCCCATCGTCCTGCCCTCCTTTTATCCGCTCTGAGAATCCCAGAACACATCATGGGGGTTTTGCCTTATGCAGGTGAGGGAAAGTAAATCAGATTCTTTCCAATCTCCTTACAAACACAGGTGGTAGATGCCAATTTTAAACCCCTAAAATTGCTCCTAGAAAACAGTACTTAAGGTGCAGTTCTGTGGTGTTTATGGGTGCATGTCCAGTGTGCAGTGATGAGTGGAAAGGCCACTTTGCTACCGGGCAAAGCATCGGCTGATTGGACACCTCAGTGCTGAGATAAGCCCCAGATTTAGATTTTAGCCTGCATTTCAGAACAAACATGCAAAACAGTCCTTTTATAGCTTTATTTTTTTTTGGAAAGGCCTCGTTCTCCTAATCAGTCTCATTGTTAGAGTGGCACTTCAAAGCAAGCAGGGCTGGCAGTCTGACAATAGCAAGGCCCATGTAGGTCACTGAATCACCAACTTTCTGTGAGTCACCCCCAGCACAGCGACTCGTTATCCAAGGTAAGGGTTGTTCAGCGCTGTGATTTTGACAGGCAGACATATGTTTCGCTGTTGGTTCATTAGGAGGCGTTTTAATTGTTAGACAGTGTTCTGGGGTGTCTGCGCGTTGCCTTCTCCCAGCTCAGGCTCTGCTGAAGGAGCTAAACAGAGCCAGCAGGGCTTCTGGTGATCTACACACAGACCAGGGGCTGCTTGTTTTTAAAAGAAATCCTGTCTCCAGTCTTCTACTTCTCCCCACAGACACAGGTCTATTTGTTTTTCCCTGTACACTCAAAGCTGGGGAAGAAAAACTGCTGTATTTGGTTTGGGTGGTGGTTTTGGAGGGAACCCAGACAAGAGGTGCCACAGTTTTCAAACTCAGGGTTTTTTAATAGCTGGATAAAAACCTACCTTGATTTTGAGCAATTTTAACTGTGAACTGGATTTTAAATTAAAACGTTAGGGTTTGGACTCTGGAGGCACAGATGATACCCAGTGATCAACTTCCACAGAAAATGAGCATTACTGGGGTGTCTCATTCCCCTACATGACATAAAACATCTCCCACTAAACCTTTCTGAACTTCCTTCTCCTGCCTGGGTCTTCTCTTACAAAATAAGTTCATTTGCTTCAAGTGTTGGAGTATTTTCTCTGTTTCCTCTTGGAAATGGTAAAAGGGGAAAAAAGTCCACAAGGATTCACAAAGCTGGTGGTCATTAACCCATTATAAAATTTTGAGGGATGGATACCACCCAGACAGGGGCCAGACTGGAATTTTAATTTGTCTTTGGGTTCTTTCCCGGGTTCTCTGTCTCTGATTTCTCATCAGTGAGCTGTGCTGGGACCTCCCTGTGAGTTGGAATTACCATTACCCTCCTCCAAGAGGTGCTGAGTGTCCAAACTCCCCTCAAAGGTGAGGGACGTTCCAAGCACCTCACACTTTACACATTGAGCCCAGAAAGCACCAGAAAACAAACTTTAATCTGGAGAAATCTGTACATTCCTTACCAGAGGTGTCATCACACCTGGTTAGGCTCACAACCTGCGTGGGGTATTTCTCTCCCTCCGCGCGGGATGTTTATAACACTCTCGGTCAAATTGCAACGAGACTTTCTACTCCATTTGTAGAGGAAGAGAAATGACCCTCTGCTCTGCTTTACAGGTACACTCTGCATTTGTTCCAAGTGCACTTTTTACCCCCTTGGAAATCACTCTTTTCCTCAATAAATCAGTGCAGTCCTGGCTTACTTATTCATGGGGGGAGAGACAGAGAAGTTGGCCACCTTGATTTAATTTCCTCTCTGAAGTGGAGCATATTTTGATTAAGGGAGCCACAAGGAGACATTCCCTATAGGGACTCAATATTTGAAATTTAATTTCCTTCTCACAGAGCTGGGTGGTGTTGTTGTTTTTGTTGGAATCAACACACAGAACAGCTGAGCAAGTGATGAAAAGACCCACCTGAAGGTGCTGTGAAGGCAGTTCTCATTCGAAAATTCCCACCAGTGTTTCACGGATTTCTGTGACAAAGAGTTGCAGAACTTATTATGCAGAAACTTTTTAATTAAAAATTCGACATGAACTCTACTTTTAAGCCTATTTTCAAATGGAGAAGATGAGCTACCTGTGCGGGGCAAACTGTACAGCCATGTGGGAGTGTGAAAACTCCACGTCTGGGTGTTTAACTTTTACTTCCTAAGCAGAGTTTTTGAGCCACAATTCCTACCAGCTGCAAAAAGTGAAGTATTTTGACTGGTTAATGTGCAGTGGAAGCACACACAACCCTCTCTCCTTTGGATTCAGCTCACAAGGCTGCACTTCCCTTGTCCCTCTTCCTCCTGGGCAGGTGTTCTGTGGTGAAGTTAATTCGTAATTAACGAGGTTATTCTTGACAATGACAGATATTGGGAGTTTTCATGTAGGGTTGGAATTAACTGGGAGAAACTTTAACATCTGCTATTTTGTGGTGCACACACAGGATTATTTATAATCCAGGCAATTACTGTCAATCTGAGAGCATCTTGTACAACATAATGCCATTAAAAGCAGATGACGGCCAGGCTTTAGAAGGAATTTACACACTTACTGGAATAGAAGTTTATTCTTTTAAACCTTAATCAAATAAAGCACATGGAAGGTGCAAAAATTTTAATTCAGTGAAACTGCCTTTACACTTTAGGGTAAATAATAATTTCACTGTCATGCCAGGGTGGAGTTGTAAAACTTACTGCTGCATCCCACTTAAGTCTTAAAAGGATCTTAAATAAACAGCAAAAATAACTTTCAGTAACTTAACGGGATGTTTGATATCAGCACTATAATAATGATTCCCCAAGTTTGCCCAAATTTACAAGACTATTGGTAAAGCAAATAATAATAAAAAAAAAAAAAAACAACAAAACAAACAAACAAACAAAAAAACCCTGTAAGATATGCAACTACAAAAGGGAGTAGTACAGTGTGTCAGGTAATGAATATAAAACTTAAATAAATGAGTGACCTCGTTAGAGGGATTTATGTGGATATTATTATTATTCTTTCTTCTTCTTTTCTTCTTCTTCTCCTTCTTTTTCTTCTTCTTTTCTTCATCTTCTTCTTTTCTTCATCTTCTATTCTTCTTCTTTTCTTCTTTTCTTCTTCTTTTTCTTCTTCTTTTTCTTCCTTTCTTCTTCTTCTTTTTCCTCTTCTTTTCTTCTTCTTCCTCTTTTCTTCTTCTTCCTCTTCTTTTCTTCTCTTCTCATTTTTCTTCTTTTCTTCTTTTTCTTCTTTTCTTCTTCTTTTTCTTTTTTCCTCTTCTTCTTTTTCTTTTCTTCTTTTTCTCCTTTTCTTCTTCTTTTCTTCTTCTTCTTAATTTTCTTCCTCTTTTCTTCTTCTTTTCTTCTTTTCTTCTTTTCTTCTTTTCTTCTTCTTCTTCTTCTTCTCCTCCTCCTTCCTATTATTATTATTATTATTATTATTATCTTTTCAACACCTAAACCATTAGCTAACTGATGTAGAGAAAGGACAACAACGAGTTTTACCAAGTTTTCCCTTTAGCTGAATTATGCCAGAAGAAATTAATTACTTTCTCTCCTTCTGGTAGGGAAAGGAAACGTAAAGGCAACTCCTGAACAGATTTTCCCTTAAGGCCCATAAAATAACAGCAATACTCAGGACAGATGTTACAGTACACCCACAGTTTTTATGCTTATCCTTTATTTCCTGATTATGTTCATAGTAAAGGCACACATTGGACAATTGAGTGTTCAATATTCTCTTTCATGTTGCCAGAAGTGCAGCAAACAGATAGAACAGTGCAGCAGAACAGCACTAATTCATGCTAATTGCTGACAGATGAATTGGGAATTACCACAGATTACAAACTGATGAGTAATCAAAGGCAAGCAATAAGGAATCATAAAGCTTCACACAATCCACTTTGTTCATTAGTGCTGACGGCCACCCTCAGGATCCCTGAGCTGTGTTAAGAACTCAGGGCATTTTCCCAATAAATGAACTGGAGTAAATTTTGTACCAAATCCCGCAGTCCAAACAGTAAAACTTCACCACAACTTCTCGCCCTCATATTTTGCCAAGATTCTTGATGAGCATCATAAAATGCACAGAGAACAAGGCAATGTTTAACTTGCATTTCAAAAGCCTTTCTCCTTTTTTTTTCCCCCTAAAAAAAGCCCACCAAACAATTGCTCCAAATCATCTCCAGAATAATATTGTCCTCTCAAATAGGGGAACCCAGGGGGCAAACCTGGTAATTGTAAAAAAAAAAGCCTTTATGATTTCAAAAAATAAAGCCCTGCCTGAGAAGGTCAGGCAGGTCTATCCTTCTACTGGCACTTGAAGGGAGTGATTTTGTTGTTTTTTTAACCACAGCCTGGGAAATCTTTGGTTTCTCTCTGAGGTTTCTGCATGGCCTCCCTGCACACAAATCAAAGGTCTTTCTCTTACTTTCTCAAGCATTCACTTTTTTAATCTTTCCACCTATCATCTCATAAGCCTCTTGCTACTCTAACCTGCCTTTCAGCATCAGGAAAACCAGCGAAGATCTAAACTGGTCCTCTGGAAGATGCCAGGTTTGAGTGCAAGCTCATAAAAGCGGGCTTCCACCTTTGATCACAAAGATTAAAGAAATAAAGGAGGTTTTTTTCCAGGCTTTACAATCTTATTTTTAAGGCATAAAAGCACCAGTTGCATCTCAGCCCTTTCCACGGTGACCAAGTGTTGAAAATGCCTATGTGCCAACATTCAGAGAGTTATTATAAAGATGATACAACATAAGTGGGAAGTTATCTTATGGGTCTAAATTCCTATGTTGCTGAGCAAATATTTTATTAAGAGAGCTCCCCAAGTAGTTCCACAGGAACTTGTTCAGGTTATTTAACTTGCAGGCCTTTTGTATTGCTCAGTTATTCCATATCCTTAACTGCTCTAAGAGGATGTAAAAAGTGCCATCTCACTACTCTTGGTGAGGCTTGAGGTCCTGGAAGGACCTTTGGGGATTTTATTTTGCTTTTTATGGATTCTTAGAACATCTAATTTGCCTTTTTTTATTCAGAGACTGTTTGCTGAGCTACAACAAGATCCAGAGTTTACCTGGAAGCCCATCACTAAAAATGAGACCTGGTGAGAATCAAGGAGCCTGAGCTGAGGTTCCACTGCTTCAAAATGCTGTTTTCTGGCAGGTAACTGCTTTCCAGCCTGTGTCCTGCTGCATCCCACCCCCAGGTGTTCTGTGGAAGGATGGGACATCCAGAGCACTTTTTTTCTCCTGTTTCTTTCATATCAGCTCCTCTACCATCACTTGATACCTTGATGGTTCCAGCCTCTGTGGTGGCAGAGGAATTAAGACACGGGTGTGATGTGGAAGTGATCCAAAGGGGTGTGGATGTTCCACTTGGGGACATGGTTTAGTGGGGAACACGGTGGTCCTGGGTTAACTCTTGGACTTGATGATCTTAGAGGTCTTTTCCAACCTTAATAATTCCATGATAATACAGATGACGCAGAAAGGGGAGATGAAAATGCGTCATGTTACCAGTACCTCTGTCCTTAAAAGCCAAAACCAGCTGTGAAGTGTATCCTGAGCTTCCACTTTGGGAATACTGGATGGAGAGACAGAGCAGCTGGCACAATACCTAGACCTGCACTCTGGGTCCATCAGTTCTGCTCACCAAACCCAAGAGACCCTGAATTGAGTGGAAGTTTTTGGGTGGAAATGCTCAACCACTGCCAGCACATCTTGACTTTGCCAGTCTTTCCCTGTCAGCAAAAGACCCCAAAGAATTACAATTCCAGCAATTTCTTCCCTGCCTAAAAATAATCTGATATTCCTACCTTCTGGGGAAAAAAAAAAAGCAGTTCTGCTGGAAGCTTGCACTGTAAATCTGTTATTTTAATTAGCTCTCCGAAGTTTGGAACTGAATAAATTATTGTTATCCACAGGAAACGTTTAACAGATATTTCTGTTTGCATAATTCATTTAATCCCCTTCACTCCCTCTCTCCTCCTCTCTCAGCCTTCCCCAAAATTGAACACAATACAAACTGCTGTGAGAATACTTCTGCCTGGGAGAATAGCAAAGAAACTCTCCAGAACAATCCCCGTGCCTGAGACAACCGAGTCAACGCTTCCACTGAAGCAGCAGAAACGACAAATAACAATTATTAATATGCATGAGGTGCCAAACAGCACAGACTGAACAGTATAGGTGGGTTTAGACAGAAAAGGGCTAGAGCATCACTCATCTCGTCCTCAGGTAGACATTTCAAACAGATCTAAGACAGCAAAATCCCTTCCATGAAATATGCAGCCGACTACAAGAAGTCCCAGGTGAATATCACAGATGCAGATGTCTAGTTTGGAGCTGTCTGAAGTTTAGTAAGGGAAATCCCACCCTGAGGGCTTACATGACTTTTAGATAAAATAATTGCATGAACTCCCTGAGAAGAATTTACAAAACCAAAGAAAGGATTGGCACTCAGAGCTCTAAGGCACGCAATTCTTTAGAAGAGTACCAGGATTCATTTACTTTATCATGATCTACAAAATCACAGCTCCTCTCACACCTGCTGCTCAGTGACTGTTCCCTCTTCACTTCCCTCTTCTCTGTTCCCTCTTCACTTCCTTCACTGCTCACTTTTCCATGAGGACCAAAATCCTCTCCACATTTCTCTGCAACAGGCAGTTGTTTTCACTACAGCTCACTCTCCTCTTTCCCTTCTTACAGGGTGTTTCCCTCCTCTGCAAGATGATCCCTTTCCCACCCTCCAACCTTATTCACTGGGCTGCTTCTTCACAAATTTTCTGTCCCATGTGAGTCTCTGCTGGTCCTCCAGCTTTTTGTCTCATATTTCCATGATCCACCCCCATGTGTGGTTTACATTTTGGAGCTACAGGTGACAAGAAGACCTTTGAGTGCTTTGGAGCTTCCTGGGTTTCAAACTTCTCTGGCACTGCAACCTGACAGTCTTTAAAACACACGTAAACCTCGTGCCTGAAGAGCTGCTCTCTGCTCCCCCTGTCAGAGCCCATGCTGAGAAATTGCTGTCCAGAAAGAGCAGTACTGAAAACTGAGAAAATGCCACGTTCTACCACAGACCTGAGAAATCTGTTTGCCAAGATACTTGGTGCCCAACACTTTCATAGAATCAGAGGTTCCAGACCTGGACACAGCCCTGGAGGTCCCTCAGCAGTGCCAGCACAGGGGACAGTCCCTGCCCTGGGCTGTGCCCACACCATTCCTGATCCAGACCAGGATGCCACTGGCCTGCTTGGCTACCTGGGCACACTGCTGGTTTTCCTCTCATTGGTCACAGTTTGGACAGGGGATCCACCTTTAAAAAAAAAGTGCCTTTTTTTTCTCCTTTCACATGCCCTAGGTCATACTGCAGTTATTTTTAACATCTTCCCCTAGCAAAACCCCAAAATATATCCTTCAAATTCTCCTGATTTTTCCACAAATGACAATACACCCTGAGACTGAATCCGAAATGGGCTCCCAAGCTGATGCTCTGATGAATTCTTTATCTTGCCTCAGGCTTTGGTACCTGCAGGTACCAAACATTTAAATACCGAGCTGATGAAATCCCTGGTTAGAGCCTTTTCATGTCAAACCCACTGTAAATATTAGACTCTGGCTGATGTTAAATAGCCTAAACCCTGAGTCAGCTATCAAAACTCCCCAGCTCGTAAGGGATCAGGCTGTACTTAGGATCTCAACATTTGTAACTGAGTTGACTTACAGCTCACATTAAGCAAATATATTCTTAGCTCTGCCCATCAAACTCTGTTAAGAAGTGATGAAACCTGTGCAGTAACTTTAGCCTTGTTCATCATCTGACTTATTTACTGTTGCTAAGGTAAAGTCGTCTTCTGAAAGTCTGAGGGAAAAAAAATCGCCCCTCAGCTGAAGGCAAAATTCATGCAGGAAAATGCAGAGGGACAGGATGAGTCAGGGGACCAGTGTGAAAATCTCTTGCAGCTGTGCCAGCAATGTAGAATATTGTTCCCAGGCCAACAGAGACTTTATGTTAATGCTGTTCTATGCTCTGAAAGTTGCTATAAAGAAAGCTGGCAAGTTTTGGTTCAACCATCGTTAAAAAAAGGTGGCTGAGGCCACCACTCTGTCTTAGATTAACAGGCTTAGTCAAAACTAAGTCCCTCCAAGAAACATCAACCAGGGAAGCATGGAAAGGCTGGATTTTTATCTCTTATGCATCCCCAAGACCAAAAAAATAAAGGCAGGGGGTGTAAGTTTGGGATTTATGCACCTCAACGAGCTCAGAATTATGACATTCCCGGCTGAAAACCGAGGCATTTCCACACCAACCTTTCATTCCTACATCCACGAGCTCGAGTCAAAAACACCGAGAGGAAAAGTCATCTCGTCCGTAGCCAAGATAACGAATTCTGTCATGCATCTTTCATTTGCATGGGGTGAGATGAAGTTTAAAAAAGAAAAAAAAAAAATACCTCAACCTCAGTTATTCTGCAGGCAATATGGACACACAGACACAGGAATCCTACTCCCACGTTCGGAGGCCAGCAATATTTATGACTAAAGGAAAAAAAACCTCAGCGGGATTTAAACAAACACACGCTTTCCTGGGTGAAACTTCACATCTGCTTTTGCTTTTCTGAGAAATTAACCTCAAGGGTAACAACTGAGAGATTGGGGGGGAGGGCTCAGCTGTTGGAAACCAATTCCAGGGACTGAGGGAATTGGAATGACCTGAGAGGTAACCCCTTCAAATCAAGAACCACTTCATACTTGGGAGATATAACCAGGTAAAGTCTGCTAAAATGAGGCATCTTTATTTTGAAAAATCAGGTTTCCTCTTGCTAAGTAGAGCATTGTTTTTCCCAGGTCAAGAATTTCACAGCATGAAGTCCAAGTATTTTTTTTTTTCTTTTGCCACTTCAGGATCTTCTCTGAATCCATTAAAGCAGAAAAACACCTACCACTGCAGAAGGAAAAGATCCTGCTTGGGCTTTCACCCCTCTTAAAGAATAAAGAAATCCATGGATCCAATGACTTTCTTTACTAGTAGAAACATTCTATTTTTATTTCTAAAATAGCTTTCATGTGACAGGTTATACGGACAGAATAATTGTTCATATATCCTGTCATATAAAGAAAAATCACCACTACTCTTGTTTTTCTCAACATATCCACTGATACATTGAGGTTTTCTAAACAAAGGCAGTTATAACTCTCAGGATATATTCAGGTCCACTCTTTCCTGCTCATTGTGCCCTCTGAAAGAATTCAATCTGGTTTTTGCAGGTTTTAATGCAGAGATATCAAAACTAAACAGGTGATCAGACTCATCATGCTCAGCAGAGCCAAGACATGCACCTCTCATTCCCAGTGCTGCCCCCCACTCCACTGATCCCCTTTACACACAAGTGAACTTTAATTTGATTTAAAAGTATTAACCAGTTAATAAGCCACAAAACCCCCATCCCAATATTCTTTCCAACTATTTATCCTTTAGTTACACCTATTGTTTTCTTTCTCAGTACCAAGCAGGAAGAAGGAAAACAAACCAGATTCTTCATCAGAATCTCACTCACAAGGTTGATACGTGAAAGTTCAAACTGATGTGCACAGTTCCAGTCTCCTTGAGCAAGGAAATGTGTTCCCTCACAAATGAAAATGCTGGAATGGTTATTAAGCATGACTTTTCCCACTAAATGTTTAGAGCATTGTTATCTATTATATATATTATATCTTAATATAATACACATATTAACCTGCATGGTTAACGTCTGATTCAGAAAACATAACTAATAAACACAATGTCTAATAAGCCATGTGCACTTATGGAAAGGAATAATATATATTTTTATAAGTATTTTATGGATTTTAATGCATATATAAAAAATTAGAAGCTTGAATAAATATGGAAAGTGGAGTGTAGGACTTCCCCATTATATTTTCCAGAGGTAAATGTGTACAAACATATGTGCTTGCATGGAAATAAATGAAGATGTCCAGCTTCTCTATTAATTTTATGTTGGCATATTCTTCATGGGGTTTACCCCATGCTCAACTCTCCTCAAATTAAATAAATATGAGAAAATAAAATCACAGAATCACAGAATGGTTTGGGTTGGAAGGGACCTTAAAAATCATCCCGTCCCACCCCCTGCCATGGGCAGGGACACCTTCCACCAGCCCAGGTTGCTCCAGACCTCTGGAGCTTGGACTTGAACACTTCCAGGGATCCAGGGGCAGCCACAGCTTCTCTGGGAATTCCATTCCAGTCCCTCACCACCCTCACAGGGAAGAATTTCTTCCCAATATCCCATCTAACTCTACTCTCTGTCAGTTTGAAGCTATTCCCCCTTGTCCTGTCCCTCCAGCCCTTGGAAATAGTCTCTCTCCATCTTTCCTATCAGCTCCTTCATGTCCTGGAAGGCCACAATCAGGTCACCTCAAAGCCTGTATGAAGAATATAACCATTCATAACTGCTCAATACCCTTCTGCCCAAAATTCCAACAAGTTACAGAAAACCCTTCGGAATCACGAGTTTCCAGATTCCAGTCTGTTCCAACATGGGAACAATCCGCTTGGAATAACAGCAGAAAAACCTCACAAGGCACGTTCTAAAGCATGAAGAGCAAGAGGAAAGTGTCCCCAGCATAAAGTGTCTGAATCTGTGTGTACAGTGATGATTTGGTTACTGAAGGGCACAAAGCAGAGTGCGAGGCTGCAAATTGCAGCACCCACAGAAACCCCCAGGGAGCCCAAGAGGTTTTGATCGACACCTTCAAACAGCTGCTTTTCCTGAGGAACTTCAAACCTTGCCACTGCTGTAGAAAACAATGTCATCTGTGTCTCAGGCAGTGTCAGGTGTCAGGGTTGATGCTCAGTAGACACATCATTAAAATGAAGGAGATTCAGATTAAAAATCACAAAGAGCGTAGGAGGAAGGTAAAGGAAACAAGGAAGGAGGTCAAGAAGCTGCAGTTCAGGACTGATGCTCAAAATTCCCTTTTGGTCAATTTTTTATGGCTTCAATGAACACTGAATCACATTCCCAAGAGATTAATATACTGTGAAATCTGTAGAGATTTTTTTTATAGGCCTACTGATCGGTATTATTAGTTTGCATTCTGATCTTTACTAAGTATTTTAGAAACGCAATCTAATGAATAACAGGGACTGCTGTGTTTTCACACCATAATTGCGTTGTGTGTAATTCAGCCCCGTTGTCTCCTTACCAGATGGTGCACTGGTGGAATTCAGTGGGTATAGAAATGATGGATTTGGACTGAAATAAAATCGACCTTCACTTGTGGAACGGGCACTACTGATTTCAGGGCAAAACTGTGCAATGTAAAAGCTGGAAAATCAGCAGAGGGAACTAACAAAGGGGTGTTAGGGAGCCGTACAAATGAATCATTGCAATTCATGCTCTTCACGTGAGGCATTTTTCTGCCTGCTCAGCTCTCACCGACGGAGTGAGAGAGTGAGACATAAAATTACTCTTTATGAAATTTGTGGAGGGCACAAAGAATGGTAAATAATCCTGAGGGCTGAGCAGCTGGAAAAAGCAACCTGATTTGCTTGGTAAGCTGAACATAATTGAAGCATTATGCAGGTAAAGAGGGGGGGAAAAGGCAAGGTTTTAGGAGAAAAACTTGTATTGTTCTGCTTGTAAAACTTGAAAGACCGCGAGAACAGACATTGGAGTCTTGACTGGCAGAGTTTGGGCAACAGTCTCAAAGTAACAGGAGTCACAGGGCTCAAAAAACCCCACATTATATTTGTGTTTCAACAGGGAGATGCAGCAAGAAGGTGATTTTACGATGGCAGTGGCAGGAGGGCTACGTGAGTTTGTTGTGGTCAGATCCACGGGCCACATTCCAGAGAGACAAAATGAAAAGTGGGGGAGTGCTACAGGAAAAACAAACATACCAATGGCTGGAAAAGCGACTGAGCAGTTTGAGACGTTGCTATTTCACCAAATGGGACGTTTATTGAGGAGAACACCACACAAACCCAGATTCCTGAGGTGCTCCTCGGAGAAAAGTCCTTCTCCCTTTGTCATTTTGACCATCTGGTTGTGCTGAGTTTGATTCATCCAGAGACATAACTGCTGCTTCTAAATATCTTGAAGATGAGAGAATAATTGATAATAAAGGAAACTTCAGCCTAGTGCAAATGGATCTCATGAATGACAGATAAATAGATTAATTCACAGCAGATTTAAGGCACTTTTTTTTAACAGAAGCATGATCAATCATGTGTGAAAAACAACATGATGCTCTCCATTCACACTTGGAGGGATTAATTAGAATATATGCCTTAATGAAAATATATGTTTCAATCCTTTTTCACGGCTTTTATTGCTTTTATTAATTATTTAATTATTAATGCTTTTCTTGCTGGGAAAAAAAATTTATTTTATAAACGTTTTGAAGGAGGAAATATTAGAATTTTTGGGGTGAACTTCTTAAACTTTAGAATCTTAATGTGGTATTCATGGACTGAATGTAGCTGAGGTGGCTGATATAATATTATTCTATATTCTGTCTATATTTCTAGAGACTGAAATCAAGAAAGAGATGTTACTTTTAAGTCAATTAACTTGGTTGCACTTTACCCCCCATAAAAACACAGGCAGCAAACGTATGGATTCTTCCTATTTTAATTTTTGATCTTTTAAGATCCATTTTTTCCATAAAAGAAAATATTAGGGACAATGTCTCTGAGTTTTTCCCCCTTGGTTATTATTCATACAATCAGTGAAATCTGTTTAATTTTAACCCCAAATGGCATTCACACTGAAGTTGGGGGAGATTTCAGAGGAATTAAGATTTTTAGGTTGTAGACCTGCATCCTCTTTAACTCCTTAAACACAACAAAGGACTGGAGGATTTTGGCTGTTAATCCTGGGAAAATGACAGCCATACAAAATGTTGACTCATCCCACCAATCCATCCCTAAACCCACCATTAGGCTGTTACCACCAGGAACAACACTGTGTGGGTTGTGCATGTGCAAATGAGCACAAAACCACAGCTGGCATTTCTAATTCCGTCCAACCCAAGAGATGGATGATCTCAGAAGTAGCTGAGATAATTACACAAACTAAATCAAACCCAAATACTGAATTCCCAAGTGAAAAAAGAAAAAAAAAATTAAGAAAAAAATCTTTAATATGTGTCATATATAACTGTTGAAACATTTGCTTTCCATCTGTGTGCTCTCTGATTTTTCTTGCCACATATCCCAGTTATGAATAATTCTCATAGCACGTGTTTACATCTCTCCCATCCGCTGCTCCAAACCTTGCTGACAGTCCAGGAACTTGTTGCTCCCCATCCTGTGCAGAGCCATCACATAATAATTCCACTTGTGATAACATAATAACTCAACTTTTTGATCCCAGCACTCGGTTTGCGATCCCGTAATGACTCGAACTGCAACTTCAGCGGGCACTAAACCCAAAAATGGTTCTCTGTGGCAAAGAACATTGCCAGAAACTATTTTCTGGGAGCACGGTGGGCACTACATGAGAAATTGCTTTTTGAATAAATGTTCCTTCTGCCACTGATTTGCCACCACACAAGGAAAAGCATCACTTTTCTCCCATATTGCGTTTTGAGACGGACTCCACTATATTATATTCCATGATAGCACGGAATGCTTATAATTACAGCTTTAAATCCAGACTTGGGACTAATTTTTGTTGCAGTGGATGGCAGTTCACAAGGATTTTGACAATAGTGATAGTGGGAAAACCTCCTTTCTAACAACCCCTCTTTCATTGTTTCATCTTTCCACAGCGCAGAGGCTTTTCAGCACAAGAGGGACTTGGAGACCTCTATAAACCCTCATGAGGGAGAGGAGGAATTCAAAGGTTGGGAGATGGAAAGAAGAGGTGAAAAATCGTGGCAGGATTTACCAATTCAGTTCCTAGAGGTCTGTTTGTGTCAAATGCAACCCCGCAAACAACTGGCTCGTGGGCAGCTCTCATATTATATTGCAAAAAGAGTTAATTAAGAGACAAAGCTGGCTGAACACAAATTCTTCTGGATTTCAAGTTGGGAAGATATCAAGCCCGATGCTGAGCTGAATTAATACAGTTTATTTTACTTACATTCATAATTCCATTTATTTAAGGCTATTTTTAAAGCATTTCTTGATCATATGACAAGCAGACTGTTTTATGACAATATATGGAATAGTGTGGGACGTAGATTCTGCAAATACCTTTGAAACTCTGATATCTGCTGTGATATCTGTGGCAAAGATTCCATAAGTTCCACTGCTTGCATTTTTCTCTCCATGTGTGCTCCACTAGGCAGGGAGAAGTCTCTTGTTTAGCACCTCTAAATAAAGATGCTGAATAAGTGACAGTTTATTTATGAAATATTGTATCGTTTGGTACAACTACAGCTGGCACAAAAATCCCTTAAACATATGTGGTTGTTTGCAAACCTGTCCAGTGAAGGTGAAAACAATAATATGTTTTTCCTTTGACCTTTTGCACCTGAAAAATGCTGGATATAAAGCCCAAAGTTGCACAAGTTATATATTTTTTCCATATACTCTGCTTAAAATAGGCATAGAAAGTATGCATCATATTATAAGCACACACATGAGCAGTTTTCACTGCATTGCCTGTTTTTTAAGTGAGGGATGTTCACACAAGTGCTTAAGATCACAGGATCAGAGGATCACGGAATGGTTTGGGTTGGAAGGGAACTAAAGATCCAGATCCAATGCCTGCCATGGGTGGGGACACCTTCCACTAGCTCAGGTTGGTCAGAGCTCCATCCAGCCTGGCCTTGGACACTTCCAGGGATCCAGGGGCAGCCACAGCTCCTCTGGACAACCTGTGCCAGGGCCTCCCCACCCTCACAGGGAAGAATCCCTTCCTAATATCCAGTCTAAACCCACCCTCCTCCAGTTTGAATCCATTCCCCTTGTCCTGTCCCCACGATGCATTTCCATAACTCATCAGGGCTCCATCTCTGTGGTTACTCAAAAGTGGCTTTAGGGCTGAGCTGAAAGGCATTTTGGTAAACCATAAATAAACCATTTGCCCTCAGAGAAGCTTTTAGGGACAAGTTAAGTGCAAACCAGCCCCAAAGGCTGAGAGAGAAGCTCCAGCTCTGCCCAGAGCGGGGACAGGGAGCCCAAACGTGGCCTTGCCTGACAAGCTCCACTGAGCTTTGCCTAACCCAGCTACCTGCAGCACATCCCATCTGCTGTCCCAGCGTTGTCACACACAAACCTCCACGGGGCAGATAAGAAGGTTGGTGTCCCTCCTGGGTGGCTGCTACAATCACCTGCTGGCTGAGCAGGTGGGATTTGTCGCCAGCTTGAGCTTACGTAAAGTACCCGCCTGACAAAGCTGGGCCTGAAGGGGTTCTTTGCCACCTGAGCACAAAGCTGAGCTTTAGCCTGAGGCACCGTGTGGCAGAGTGTCTCCTGACTGAGCAATTCCTTTACAAAGGATATGATTTTGCCATGGTCACGTATCCACTGAGTGACAGAGCTGGAAACAGAGTCCAGGAATCCCACAGAGTCACAGGATGGGCGATGTTGGAAGGGACCACAGTGGGTCATCTGGTCTGACCCTAAGCAGGGTCATCCTGGAGCGCATCCCAGATCAAAGCATCCTAATTTATAACTTTAAGAGACAAAAAGCCACCATGGGAAGACAAGGTTGCCTCTGCCAACCTTCAGGGAAAGAGTTTTGCTGACAAGGAGCAGGATTTCGCTCTTCAGCATTAAGAGCTTGATCTCTAAAGGAAGAGACACTCTGAGAAGTGATGACTTAAGACTCCCTCAATATTTGCACGTCTTCTGCCTCCATGTCCCCAGCAGTTCGGCACATCAACAGAGCTCTGCTGATTTTAGTGACTGGTTGCCAGAAAACGGTACAACTTGGAGAAAATGGGGAGCTGGTTGTGCTGAGCAAGGCACTGCCATTTACTCCCAGAGTAGACACGGAGTCACAAGCCCAGAAGGTGCACAAGTTCAGGCTGTCTTCCTCCGTCATCCGAGTCAGCTCTTTGTTTTCAGCATTATTTGGACACCTCAAGCCTCAGCAGTAAGCCTGAAACGGAAAACAGTCAGCATTTTCAGGGTGCAAGAGCCAAAATCCGCCTGGGAAACAAAATGTCTTCCACTGAAATAATAATGACGCTGCAAACTGCAGCAGCAGTGAGTCACTTGGGAGAACTTAAAGCTGGTGTTGAACCTGCAAAGGTTCAAAGAGAATCAAAGACCTCACTACTTATATGAACAGGAGGTAGGGATTTTATATATCTGTAAATCAGTATGCAAGTGAGTGCTGCAATAATAATTTTAGGTATATTAACATTGAATAGCTTGTGCTTTTTAGTTTATATATATAAACCATATTGTACTACAGTACCATGTTTTCATGACATCCTTGTATTAAGCAGTTTTTCCACACCAGGAATGAAGACATAAAGCACAGATAACCTTCTGAACCCATTTTCCTGCAGAATGCATCACAACTGTGAGGTTAGAGGGGAAAAAAACACCTTATGAACAAGATCCAGCAGCCTGAGACGTTTCCTCCATCAACAAGAGAGAGTATTTCAGAGATGATAAAATACTACATAAATCTTCCAAGTAACGGATAAGAAAATGAGCAAGGTCATAAAGTCTTAATATTTAACTCATCTCAACCCCACTGAAGGAACACTTTTTCAAAGAGAGTTAAATACAGCCAAACAGTAAAAGGAATCAGTACAAAAGGCACGACCACATAGGGGTGAGGCAAAATCCTAATAGTTCACTAAAAGGAGACAGAGAAAGGGAAGAACTGCAAAGTTCTGATCTCCCCAAGCAAGGGAGATGGTCTCTTATAACACAGGTTTTTATCCCCAGTTAATTAGGAGAGTTGATACGTTTCCAGCAATGAACGTGCGTTGAAAAACTCCACAAATTGACAACCGGCCTTTCTTTCCTACTGAGCGCAAACCAAGTTCTCTGTGATACAAATGGCAGCACAGAGCACGACATGCAACTGTACCCAAACACTCCCTAATTAGGATCAGCCATTAACCTTCGCTCAGCGGTCACCGAGGTCCGGGACTGGGGATTTAGAACCCAACCAATTTACACCTCCCTCCCCGCAGAGTCAGGTCTGCACAGGGGCCTCTCATCAGAAGCGTTTCCTCTGCAACCACAGAACCTTTTACACAGTCATTAGGCCCAATTAAAATACAACTCAAGCTGCACAGTCGGCCTGTCCAGAGGCCAAGCTGTGTTTTCGAGTCAGCTGGAGGTAAACTAGAGTTGCCTCAGCGTGTTTCAATCCATACTGGCTTTCAGCAGGAAATCTGGGGGTTTGACTTAGTAAAGTTTTGTTAAAATTATCTGCTGCAAATAGGAAAAGACCTCCCCTGGCACAGCTTAGGGCTGTTCCCTCTCCTCCTGTCCCTGTTCCCTGGAGCAGAGCCCGACCCCCCCCGGCTCCCCCCTCCTGTCAGGGA
>JAWWES010000001.1:113569769-113585767 GCA_035583135.1 Lophotriccus pileatus
GCAGCCCCCGCGCCCGCCCCCCTCCGACCCGCTCCCGCACACACGCACCGCACACACACACACAGAGCCCGCACGGAGCCCCCGCAGCCGGCGGGTGCCGCTGCCCCCCCCCGGCGGGTGGGTGGGCGAGCGGGCGTGGGGAATGGAGACGCCCGGCAGCATCCTCGTCCTCATCCTCCTCATCCTCCTCATCCTCGGGGCCGTGTGACTGACTGACTGCCAGCGGCGCTCGCAGGCGCGCACGGAGCCCCCACGGAGCCCCCACGGAGCCCCCACGGAGCCGCCGGGCAGAGCAGCCCCTGCCCCGTCCCGTCCCGCGGGGAGCCGGCATGGAGTGAGAGCAGCCGCCAGGTAAGGAGGGCAGGGATACCCCGGAGGTGCGGGGTCGGGGGCTTGCGGGTTTTTGGGGTTTTTTTGTGCCTGTGCCCTCACGGACGCGTTGTCGCCGCGTTTCTCCGTCTCCCCCTCTCGCCCCAAAAACGCCTTTCCTCAAGCCGGTGCCGGGGGATTCGGGGTGCGTTCCTTATGTAACCCGGGGGCGAGCAGCCTCGGCCGCTGTAGCTGGGCGAGGGGCGAAGTGGCTGCGGGGAGGGGGGACACGGTGGGCTCCGGGCTGGCCCCGAGGTCCCCCTCTCCAGCCGCCGTCGCGGGAGCTCCCGCGTGGGAGCTCCATCCCCGCGCCCTCGGGCAAAGCGCGGCGGGGCCGGGGATGCTCCTGGACCCTTCGGGCTCCGGGGCTCGGCAGCGGGAACTGGGGGCCACCACCGACCCCTTCCCCAGCGACGCTCCAGCGGCGGTGCAGGGGCTGGGAAGAACTTGAAAAGGGGGAGAAGGGGAGGAGGAGGTGGCGGGGGGGTGTGTGGGGGGGTGATGCTGTTTTTTGGATGCTCCCGTCTCACTTCTCCTCCGGGAGGGCAGCGAGGGGGAAGCTGCGCTGCGGGGAGAGAGGGTCGCGCTGGGCTGAGCGGGCAGCGCTGGGGGCAAGCGGGGAGAGGATGGGATAAGGTAGAACCGGGGGTAGCCGGGACCAGGACGAGAGGGGCAGGAGCCAGGTTGAGGGGACGAGGAGCCAGGTCGAGAGGAGCAGGAGCCGGGATGAGAGGAGCAGGAGCCAGGTTTGAGAGGAGCAGGAGCAAGTTGAGGGGACCAGCAGGCATGATGAAGGGACCAGGAGCCGGGTCCAGAGGAGCAGAAGACAGGTTGAGGGGGGCAGGAGCCAGGCTGGGGGGACCGGGAGGCAGGTTGAAGGGACCAGGAGCCGGGTCGAGAGGAGCAGGAGGCAGGTTGAGGGCACCAGGAGCCAGGTTGGGGGAAGCAGGAGGCTGGTTGAGGGGACCAGGAGCCAGCCTGGGGGGAGCAGGAGGGGATTGAGGGGACCAGGAGGCAGGTTGAGGGGGCGGCGCGGCCCCTCTGGGCGGTCAGGGAGGGTTCACCCTCCCCCGGGGGAGAGGGACAAGGGTAGCGAGGGGGACGGGGGTGTTCACCGAGGGGTGCCCGTCTCCTCCTGTTCGGAAGGAGAGCGAGCTCGGTATCACCATGGCGACCTGAGGGAGGAAAGAACTAAATAAATAAATAAGTAGGAGATAACTCCCCCCGCACTTCCACTCCACCACCCCCCACCTGGTCCTCGCCGTCCCTTCCAGGCCGGGTCCGGTCCCAAAGGCGGGGGAGGAAAGATACCACTGGCAAAACTTTCCTCTGGTGGTCCAAGCGGTTGGCGAGGGGCCGGGGGAGCGCGGGGGGGAAGGGGCAGCCCCGCAATGCTCAGAGGGGAGCCGGGAACCCCCGAGCCGCCGTGCCCGGAGCATCTCCGCGGGGCGAGCTCCTCACGGCTGCTTAGGATGCTCATCGCTGCTCCATCCCTATCCTGCCTCTCCCACAACCCCGAGGCTCTTTTCCTGCGCTCCGGCCCCGCTTCAGCACCGCGGAGAGCGGCGGGAGCGGCGGCGGCTCCGGGGGGATGTGCGGGGATGTGCGGAGAGAACGCGGCTCGGGGGGCTTTGAAACGCGCTGCGAGGATCAGGGAAACCCCCCCGCTGGTGTCCCCCTGCCTTTCTCTGCGACAGCCGGGTGTCAGGAGCCAGGGGAAGGCTCACCCAGGGCCGCTAAACTTTGCTGAGGCAAATTCGTGAGGGAAAACGCGTTACCAAACGGCGTCTTTTCCACCAACTCGCTCGGCGTTGCTTCTTATGGCTCTTTTGGCAGTGGTTCTCTGCGACTTGTGACGGCAAACTGTGTCCCCAGCAGGGCTGTTCACACACACACAGCACCCGTGAAGCGAGCCCTGCAGAAATCGTGGAAAATACGTGTGGTTTCAGCTCGTTTTCCTCAAGAAAACTTGCTGAGAAATCGCACTTTTAGCTTAGGGAGCCATTCCCACTGCTGAGGGGGACAAACATGTGGAGTTTGTGCTGGTCAGTCGTGATCAGCTAGGTGGAAGAACACCTCCTGATCTATCCCTGCTCTCCTCAGACATTTGGTGAGCAGTTTAAATAAATACACAAAGTGTCTGTGTGAGAGTCAGGATATGCATTCTGTGATTCTGTGATGTGTTTCTTGCACTGATAGATTGTAAATCATTGGCTCATGCTGCCTATACATATCTCATGCTGGTAGTTACATATGCAATTATTGCTTCAGAGTATGGGGAAAAAATAGTCCAGAAAAGCAAACAGCGTAATTAATAATATTCACTGGGGAAGATAGAGATGGATTAGTCACTTTTGTGCTGTTCACTGTGTCAAGATGTTCTTTTTTCGTTAAGCAAACAAAATTTATTTAGTCTTGCCTCGGTCCTGATAGGCAGTAAACTATAGATTCATGGAGAATTATTGGTTTGGAATCCAAATCCCAATCCAGGTTGTGCTTTAACTGTAAGCAATCTGTCAAATCACAGCAGCCACTGGGCCTCTTCTTGCTTATAAATTATCTGTTTCAAGCAAGTCCCAGCCTAGCAGAGACAAGCACATAGGGGAGCCCTATTCAAGCATAGGATTTTGTGGGGCTTTGTATCTATTCCCATCCCTGGAAGTGTCCAAGGCCAGGTTGGACAGGGCTTGGAGCAACCTGGGCTAGTGGAAGGTGCCCATGGGAGGGGGTTGGAACTGGATGATCTTTAAGCTCCCTTCCCACCCCAACCATTCTGGGATTCTGAGCAGGAACTCCAGGCACATTCACTGCCAAGAATCACAAGTTGAAGTCCTTTTACAGGCAGGTCCACATTTTGCCCCAGCTGCACTCCTTGACCAGCCTGGGTGAATTAATCAGCTAAACCTTTATGGAAACTGAGACCTGAATTCCTTATGGATGGGCCTCACTTTTTCAGACCTGTCTCCCAGGGAGTGGGGAAATAAAGGACTGAACTGTGAGCAGGAGCTCGGGAACTCATTCCTTTCCTGTTGGAAAAGGAGGAGAAGTGATGGAATACAACTCTTCAGGGCAGTTACCAAACCATTTATACTTGGAGCTATTGATTTAGTTACATAAGGCAGTGCTCCTGCAGTGTCAGAATAATGCTGTCAGATAATTACAAAATGACTTTGCCTCATAAGCAAATAAGGGAAATAAAAAAAACAACAAACCAACCTGATTGTGGCAACATCACCAGAAAATCCCCCAACCTCCATCAGCTGAGTAAAAGACAGAATTCTCCCGTGGAATTTCTGCCACTGGGTTTACGCCACATTCAACGTGAGCTTCCCAAAGATACATCAATTTCACTGCAGAAAATACTCACTTGGTTTTCATAAACATGTGTTTGTAGCCTTGTTTTATGTCCATTTTATATTGAAGCCTGGAAGGAATGCAAGATCTCTCCTTTCAAGCTGTGCAAGAGAAATAGAATTTAATTTATATCTTCATAAAATAGCCATCACAAGGGATATATTCAAATATTTCACGGGTGTAAGCTTTATGTTGTTCTTTTATTCACTTGTAGAGTATCAGTAACTCTTTACACTGTTGTTGTAAAGTTACTCAGTTTGTCATGATCTTCTCATGGTATTTTTCCAAATCCAAACAATTTTTATTCAGGGCTTTTTTTTTATATGCTTCTATAAAAGCTAGAAGTAAAATAATTCCTATTAGGACTCTCCCAAATAAATCAAATTATGTCTAAAGTCACAGTGCTTGGTGCATTGTAAAGATCACGTTCCTATTTTATAATTCCTTTTATTTTCATGGTGGTTAAAAGCTTTGTAGCTCTGTTCAGTGTTTTCATCCTCTGCTGGCTACAGGGTGTTATTTTTAATTAGGACAATTAAGCACTGGCAGTTTTTAAAAAGATACAGGGTTTAGGTTGATGTGTTTGTTACATTTATGTGGATTTTTACTGGTGGAGGCAGCTTGATAGTAAGCATAAATGTTTATATACTGATCATGCAGAAAGAGTGAAATGTTGCTTAATAAATGTCAAATTTATCAGTGAGCCCAAGGGAAAAGTTTTAATCTCGTTCCCACCTGACAGTGACTTTCTGGAAGATTGTTTTTTGGGTTTTAGTTGCTTGGATTTGGATTTTTTTTTCCCCAAAACCTGTGGATGGGATGCTTGACTGGGATGCTGTTGATGTTGGAAAGACAATTTGATGTTTTATTAAATAGTTGGTGTAAAAGTATCGAACAAAATGAGGTCACTAATTCCACTTTTAGCACACACCCACTGCAATTTTTAATTATGCCCAGAGACACTGGATGTCCTGGAAGCCTGGAGGCTTCTGACTGAGCCTCCTGAGTGAGATGTGGGGTCTCTGCTGAAAGGAAACCCCATCCCAGCCACCCCAACCCCACATAAAATGCAGGAAGTGAATGGGAACAGTCCTGTCCATGCAAGTTCTGGATTTCTCTGATCAAAAGTCATGTTTAGAGGCTGGAAGTTTTCTGTCACACCCATTAGTATGGCAGGTATGAGTCCTGTCCATAAGGAGTTTCAGAACACCTTTAACTCCTCATTTAACTCATCACCTCATCCTCATTTAACTCATCACCCATGATCTGCCCGGTAGAATATCAGACAGGGCCAAGAGAATTGGGACAGCTGAGGAAACACATCTTCCTTGTGCTTGAAAAGCTCATAAAAATGGATTTTTGCAGTCTATTCAGGAGCTTTTACATGTGGCCAGCAGAATATCCTGTCCTCAGACACAGGGCAGGGAAAAAAAAAGGGAGTAAATGTTCGAGTTCTTAAAGAACAGGTAATTTCTACCAGCAGTTCGTGTGAATGGACCCTCAGAATCACACAATGCCCACGAAAATCATGGAATTATACAATCATTGAACGGTTTGGGCTGGAAGGGACCTTAAAGAACATCCAGTTCCAACCCCCTGTCCTGGGCAGGGACACTTTCCACCAGAGCCTCATCCAACCTGGCCTTGACCACTCCCTATAGGGATAGGAGGGAAAATCCTCAGGGATGCAAGGGCTGTGCACAGTCCTGACTGCACAAGTCCCAGTTTATGCCAGAGGTTGCACAAGAAGCTCTAACATGAATGCCAAGAGCTGCTAAGAGGAGTTTCCCCTGGAGTATTAGTGAGCAGAGCTTTGAACTGAAAAACAGCCACGAGGCAAAAGCCCATTCTGCTTCTATTTGCCTCTTACAACCTCAAGTTAGACAGGAAGGGTTGCTGGAAGTGTATGTTCACAATATACACCATTCCTCAGTTTGATATTATTTGTTTCCAAGAAGTATTTACTTCCTTGTCTCGCTTGGGTAGGAAAATAATGTAGTATATCCAAGGGCAGAACAAGCCTTGCAGTCAGAAAACTCTTAACATTTTCACACATAGCTTGCAATTCACAGGAGCAAATTATGATTCCACAGAGATTTAAGGGTGGTTTTTTTTTTAAAGCATCTGCATTAATAACAGTGCATGTATCAGTGCAGATACCAGGGAACCTGCTATGAATCCTCACTGCCAGTGAACCTGCCTACCCCTTCTGGCATGTGCAGGGTGAGTGGTTCACACTGAGGGAGCTCAGCTTCAGCCTTTGACCTCTCTGTGGTCATCTGAACCTTCAGAAAAGCCTCCCAACCACAGAGAGTACCCGAGTCATCCTAACACTGAAGAACAAGCTACCAGGAGAAGCTGTGGCTGCCCCTGGATCCCTGGAATTCTCCAAGGCCAGGTTGGACGGGGCTTGGAGCAACCTGGGCTGGTGGAAGGTGTCCCTGCCCATGGCAGGGGGTGGGACTGGGTGATTTTAAGGTCCCATCCAACCCAAACCATTCTGTGGTTCTGTGATTCCATGACTTTGGGATGCTGGCACAAATGTAAGTGTGAACTTTGCCCTTTGGCTTTGGGGCAGTGCCATCTGATCCTCACGTGCCCCCTGGCTAAGGGAGGCTACAGACACCTTGGGTGGGCAGAGGAGCTCCAACACACGCTTGGATGTGGTTCTGCAACCCATCACAGGCCTCCAGAAACTTAATCTCGATTTGATTTCCCTTTGACCTGAGTGTGTTGGGTCTTTAAGTCCAGCTTAGGCGAGTCCCAGGTCTGATTGCCACTGTCACAGCAGTGATGGTGTTTCACAAGCAAATAAAGCCTGAAGATCACGGGTCTGTGCAGCTGTTCTCTGTTATTCCACGTTCATTTAATCCATGCAGACTGTTGGAGCCTGACCTGAGGAAGCCACCACGCACAGGGGGGTTATTTTTTGGGACTCGCTGGAGCAGAAACGCTGGGGCTTGTTTTGCGATGAAAGCCAAGTGCTGGCATTTGTGCTGAATTCTCAACATAAAAAACAACACCAAAACAACACCCTTCTGGACAAGAAAACAATAATGTGCAGATTGAAAGGGTGAAGCAGGAGGCTGAAAGAACGAATGGCATGATGAGAGAGAGAGACCACATGAGAGCACAGTTAATTCAATGCTCTAATCAACTGTGTTCTGCAGTGCTTTATCACCAACATCCCTGCATTTGCCTCACCAGCTCAGAACACTTTGCAGCATTGCAGGAAATCCTCTGCTTTTTGCTTTTTCCAAAAAAAATAAAAATCTCATTGTGCCTTGTCCATACAGACAACTTTGTCAATGAAAGCAAAGGAGAAATTATCATGTAATTTAGTATTTATCATAATCAAGAGCAGGGGTTCATTAGAATAATGAGCAATTGCCAAATTATTGCTCAAAATATTAATTCAAAGGCTGAGCAAAGGGTTTTTCCTACCTCTTCCTGCTCTTGCTCCCCCCCCCCACCTCCATCTCCTGCTGACACAGAGAGTCTGCAGTTTTTATCAGCTCCTCAGATCAATTTCCCATTCCTGAAAAGAGGCATTTATGTTAAATGATTGCAATTAAGGACCTCCTTCCAGCTCAGCTGCTGTCTGGACACGGAGAGGTGATTCCCCATTGATTTCCATGGGGCCAGACTTTCCCAGAGAAATCTTCAAAAGGCAATTTTCCTTCTTAAAGTGTCATAGAATGGAATCACACAGTCATTAAGGTTGGAAAAGACCTCTAAGATCAACCTGTTGGTGAGCATTGGCTTTGCACTTATTAATGTGTGTGAGAACACAGACCTCATGTATCTCTTCTCCAGACATTCAATCAAGTTTTTCTCTCCAGTGGGATTTAAAATTTTAAGAGGTGACCCCAAACTGCTGCTGCAGCTCCAAATTCTGGGTCTGGCTGAATTCTTGATTTCTGGTCAGCGGAAGGGAAGCTGTGCAAAAATTTAAGAAGGTCAGAATATGGAAGGAGAAGGGCTCAAGGGAGAAGGGATAAAGACACACAAAAAAAAAAGGGGAGGGAAAAAAACCCTAGAACTGGATCATAAACACTCCCATATTTGGAGCAGTGCATTCCACAATTCTGAGAGGTTCACTGGAATGTGGGTTGATTTTCAACAGGTGGATGTTGCTGATCACTGTGTCCCGTTCCTTTACCCCTTACAACCAGCAAATTTGGGAACTAAGGTACAGCAGATAATACACTGAATTTACACTTTACCAACACCTTTGCTTTCTGCGTATATTAAAAAAATACATCTCTTTAAAAAAGAGCTGTTTTTTATATATCTCAACTGCTCTCTAGAAAAGAAATAGAACCCAGTGTGTATAAACAGCAAATGCTGTTATTGCCACACTGCATTCCAGCAGCATTTGCTGCAGGAAACAGCTTTGCTTTTGCATGGAGTGACACACAGCAATAGCAGGCATAAAACCAGAGCTTGAATGAAACAGTGAATAAAATAATAATAATAAAAAAAAGAAGACAGGCAGACAGAACCAGGAAGAAGTTCTGTTTGGAATGTTTGCAGAGAGCAGGACTCATGTTTGGTTTGTTGGTTTGGTTTTAATTACAGCTGCTTTTAGGAGCCAGACTGGTGGGTTTGGGGAGTCACATCCATCTCACATCTTGGAAGAAAATTAAGCTGCTGCAGGGTAGGAAAATCAGGTAGGCCCTTAGAGTGGCTGTAGAGGAAAGATTTATGATATTATCAGGAGGGGAAATAATAATAACAACAATAGAAACCGGAGGAAGCCTGGCTGGAAATGTGTAGGAATAGTAAAACCCACCAAGCTGCTCCAGAAATAGAATCACGGGAAATATGAGATCTCCACGTGCATGTTAGCCAAAGAGCATTAAAGTCTTTCTGTTAACTTCAAGGGGTTTCATATCAGACCTTAAATGTAAATTTATTTTAAATAGGCCAAGGCTATAGGAGAGAGAGAAAGAGAGAGAGAGGCCTGACGTGCAGCTGCCTCAGCACAGCTCGGGATGACTTCATTCCTTCAAACTGTCATCTGAAGTGTCTGGATAATCCAGCCTCAACTTTGCTCCTGTTTGTACAGCCAGCAGAGAGGGTGATCCAATCACACATTCTAGAAACACCTGCAAATATTTCAAATCCTTTTCCGCTGTGATGATTTTTGAGGTGCAGTTTCTCACAGTTTGCAGAGTGCTGCTCCCAGGGGTTAAACAGCACATTTTTTACAGAAGTGGCTTTGTGTCAACCCCAAATATCTACCAGCAGCTGGAGCCTGAGAATTTCTGCTGGACCTTTCAAGAAGATCAGCCTGCTTTCGGTCCAAAGGATGGATTTGGGAGTAAATCTGAAAATATATTTCAAGGCAGATTATTTTTAAATAATTGGCTGTTGCGACCTGCAGGGAATGTGAGTCGCCAGGGGTCGAGGTGAGCACACCTGAAATGGTTAAATAAAAAAACCCACCTGTTATATTTTACATATTCATTTTAAAAAGTCAGAATAAAGTCAATTTTATGCTATTCCTCCTCCCCCTTAATGAACTTTTCCATAAACAACTAGTGCAATAACAGCCCCATTTCAATTTATGGCAGTAAGTCCAACCAGTCCATCAGTTTAAAAGCAAAGCAAAAAAGTATTTAAATTAGCTCTTTGTACAGATCACTATGATGCAGGAGAAACTGAGAAGAGGGGAAAATCTGTATTATACCTGAAAAAGATATCACAAGAATGCTGGACTAAATCCTGTATTTTCAGTAGGAAGCAAACATTAGATCAAAACTTCTGTTCTTGAATTGTAGGCCCATTAAAAGGCCAAGTGATGTTCCAACAAATGTGTAGGCAGAGCTATCCCATAATTTTCAAGGCAAAGGCCATCTAAGGAGCTGGGCTGTGCAGTTGGAAGAGGTGAGAGCAAACAGTGGCAACCGAAACGACAAGAAATCTTCATTTTGTTCCTGCAAACAAGGCCTCAGGCACCTCCTTCCGAGCAGAAGAGGGAGAAAAATCAGCCTTCACAGAGGGAGAACTCTAAATTTCTACAACAATTTCTGTCTCCAGGCAAGCTTTTCATTTCACTGAAATCTGCAGTGGAGTGAGGCTGGACCCAAAGCACATATTCCTCAGCTCAGCACAGTCACACTGCGAAAACTGGATTTTTGGCCTTCAAAGTAAGTTGAGCATCTCTGGTGAAGCTGAACCATCAGGAAAAGACCCACACCACAAACCACAAACAAAACAAAAGAACCACCAGCCCCCCCCCAAAAAAATTAGACAGAGCTAAACTTCAAACCCTACTCTCCAGCTATAACTTTAATTATTAAAGCCACACTCAGTAATGTAGAATTAGCATTTCTGCTTAATCTCACACACCGATGTAGGAGGCAAAAAGGAGGAGAGAAGTGTAGTTTGATGCAGAGGGAGGTCAAAATTAGAACTGTTAGAACTTAAAGGTTTTTAAAAAGAAGTTTAAAAAGTTTCTCTCCCTAAAAAAACTCATGGTCTCGATCGTGTTCCTTTATTTCATGTATCTGGAAATAGCTTTTTATTTGAGAATATTTTCCATAGTTCTCCCAGCTGAAGAAAGGGTAATCAGCCTGTTGTTCCCTAAATCCACCTTCTTATCTTTAAAGGACAAGATATCATTTTCCTGTTTACAGTCACAGGGCAGCTTCTCCTGTATTTTGATTTTAAATGTTCTCGTGTCCATCATTCTAATTTTTAGATTTCCTAATTCCTTCCACTTTGAGCATCCTTGTCTCTTGCTGCTCACTTGGCTTGAATTCCCAGGGTTATCACTGGATTTTCTGTGGGAATAGCCCAGCACTGGGTGATTTCTTGGCAATCTTTTCCAGATTTGTGTCACATTTCCAGAAGGTTTATGTTTCATTTGTAAAGGTTTTTCAGGCAGAAAGGAGGTGTACAGCAGAAGAAATGGGTTTGGAATTTTCCTTTATAAAATTCCTGCCCTCACTAAATACTTCTCTTCTTTCCTGTGGTCATGTTCATACTGGAATAGGGATAATTTGAGAAACTTTGAACTCATTTTTGCAACAAGACAAAGGTGAATAAAAGAGTTTAATAATTCACTGGGTGAATCTTTGCTGTTGCAAAGCCCACAGGGCACATGTGCAATAATATACAGGTGCACAGAAATTTTGGATTAGCTATTTCTGGGTCCTCCTGCTTTGCTTCTGATATTTTCAAGTGTATGTTTTTGTTACTATCCACACATAAAAGGTAGAGGCTGCTTTTGAAGTGAATGAGAAGTTTCCCTGACTCCTTTCAGTGGGAATAAATTGAAACCCTTAATTACATTTTGTCATCTGCATCAATCTTTGTGGAGGAGCTTGAGCATAGTGATATCTCCCTCATAGACATATCCTTGTGGGATAATAATTGAAAATGTGCATTAACTGCATTAACTATCACATAATCAGGGTGGGTTTTTTTTTCCTAAGTCAATCAAATTTCTTATTGATTGCTACAGCAGTGACTTGAATTAAACTACTGCCACTTTGGTCCACCAATAAAAGCACAGCAAGAGCATTACAAGGAATTCTGAAACAAATAAACCCTTTCTCCACTTTGCTTTTGGACAGTTATCTCCAGTTTCTTCCTTAACTTCATGAATACAAACACCTCCGGGCCATGTCCTAGGCCACCAGAGCTTTTTTCAGGTACTAAATATTATTTACTTCTCCTCAAGTGGCTGATCTTTCCCTCACCTTCTTTTCCCTTTGCTCCTTCTCCTGCTCTTTATATCTGCAGGAACAACAATAACAACAACAAAATAAAAGCACTTTTTCTTCATTCAGTTTGTCAAGGCTGCTGAACAAAGCCTTTTATCCCCACTGGGCCTCTGAAAATGTTTGCACTTCCACAATTGGATGGAGTTCCCACATCCCTCCTGAAGGTGTTTTTCCCTTTTCCTCAATGTATTTCAATGAGAAAGCTCAGGGGTATAAAAGTATATTGGCAAGGGGATGAATTATCCTGTTTTGAGGAGTGAGAAAATTCTAATTTGCCCGGATTAGAGAGGAGTAAATTCCATTCTTTAGCACAAGCCCTGAAATGGCTGTTGTTTCCACAATGGAATGATACATTCTGTGTCCTACTGAAATGACACATTTTGTCCTCCAAAAATAAGGGTGAGGGGCTAAAAAGTGCTAAAAAAAAAGCCCTTCAGAGCAGTGACCACGGGCAGACAGAGAACTCCATTTTCTAAACAAAAAGCAACCACAACCCTTCATTAACCTGAACCCCTTTTCAGGCAAGGGAACAGGATGAAAGAACACAGTTCTTACTAAAAAAAAAAAGAAAACAAAACCACAAAGCAGAGTTTAGTTTAGGGAACAAACCTGTGGCAGCAGGACAGTGACTGGGAGAGCGATGCTGCAGGGATCTGTTTATCCTCCCCTCAGACTCAGCGTGCCAAATAATGGGTTTTGCTTTTAATTGCCAGCGTTTTGAACTTTTTTAAGCAAGCATCAGAAAGAGAAGCTCTCCTGCCTCTGTCAACTCCCACAGAGAGAACATTCTGAGTTTAGCAGCCCTACGGTAGATGCAGCCTCTCACAGCTCGGCCGTACTGACAGTGCCATAAAAAGAAGATGCGATGAAAAGGGATGCAAGCTCTTGATTTGCATGCTGTGCATTCTCACTGGTGCCCAGAGCAGAGCACGGATCAGGGGACAGAAGCTCAGAGGCTTGCTGGGCGCAGCACTCGGGTCCCAGGCAGGAATTGCATCCCTAGTTCCTCAGCACGGAGGGGCACAGGCGTGGGAAGACGCCCCACAGCTGAAATAGTGTTTTCCCAGCCTCCAACAGCTTCTTTGCTGACACAGACGATACACCTGCTTTGTACTGCTCTGCCTGGCCCTCAGTGCCTACAGTGTGGTGCCAGGAATGGAGATTCCCAAAGCTTCCAGCATGATCTTCACATGATGCTGCTGATCATACAGCTGCACCCACTCAGGGACTTCTGGATGCCACAAGAATGGTCACCTATTGCAAATAGTCAACTCTTTGCACAGGAATCTGGCACTGAGTATGCAATTATGCATGTTTTTATCAGGTCACTGAATTAATTCCCTGGGCTGCAGCAGTTCATTACATACACAGAGAGATGGACATTTCGCCTGATACAATTATCCTCCAATCTAAATAACCCCTGACAAAGAGCCTCCTTCTCTGAGCTGTCACAAACCGGAGCTGCTCACCTTTATCCTGGAATTCAGGGCCCCATTCCGCTGCCTCATCAAGTGATCCCTGTCTCTCCAGGCTGCTGCATTATTATATAACCACCCCCTGTGCAAAGGCTGGATGTAAACCCAGGCTGAGAGCCAAGCAGAGCCACGTTCAGGTGTCTGTTTGGAGCAAGGTGCCAGCTCCCAGCTGACCAGTTCCCACTGCAAACAGCCTCCAAGTGCCATAAGTGCGATTCCCCCCTGCCTCGAGTCACTTCTATACCTGTGAAAACCGGGAGGGGGGAATCTGACAAGCTCTTTGCAGGAGTGTGAACAAGCACACAGGAACCCCAGAGCAGGTCTCCAAAGCAGCACGTTGGCAAAGTGAATCCTCCACCTCGATCAGATTCGTTCCCCTGAGGTGCAGCATTTAAATGTGCAACATTTGCGCATACAGGGCATGACACACCAGAGAATTAGGCCTGCAGTTGATAAAAGACACTAAAATTACAATAAGAAAGAGAGGAGTGGCGGGATGGAGAGAGGAGGGAATGATGTTTGAACAGCAGAGTCCAAGAGAACACATTATCTCTTTAAAGTTGCTCACTTTCCGGTGAAGAGGCTTTAGTCTTTCCTTCAGTAAAGGTGTGAATTCCTCCCAGTGTGCCTGACCAGAGATTAATAGAAAACATAAAGGTCAAATATCATGAGTAGCAATACTTAATGCTTGTTAAAACCCCATTATTCAACATGCACATAGGGCCTTAAGCTCCATTCTGGCACATGAAGCCTGGAACAAAATCAGCGCAGAGGCCACTTTCTGATCCAAAAGATCAATGTGGTGCTGCTGCCTGGAGAATTATTCCTCCCAAGAGGCAGGAATCCTTCAGGCACAGGAACATCCTCACCCTAACACCACCGTGCAACTTTCAGAACCCAAGTTTTATCAATTCTCTAGCACAAAACATCCCACTTTTTTATTCCCCACGGGATTCAGTGTCTTCCTTACAGCAGCAGAAATCATCTAGGCCAACTGGGCAGGGAGCCACCAGCCCAGCAGTTCTCAAGGGCTACTAAATACAGGTTTCAGGATGGAGTTTTAAATATAAGGTGGGTGTTTAAGTTATGTTTTAGAGCATCACAATGCACATAACTGGGAGTGATGAGCACAGGCAGCTCCACGGGATGTATCTTGTGTCTCAAACATTTGCTGACCTTCGCTGCTGAGGACAGTGACAGATGAGGTCATTCCAAGGCTGCTTTCCAAGTTCTTCATTCCAAGACTCGGGCTTCATTTTCAAAGGGCTGTATTTCCCTTCCCATGAAGGTGAAGAGGAGAAAAGGCGTATCACTTAATAGAATTTCATAAGACTCCTGAAGGAAATTCGTCCAGGGATCCAGAGGCAGCCACAGCTTCTCTGAGCAACCTGTGCCCAGGACCTCATCCCCTTCACAGGGAAGAATTTTTTCCCCTGATACATCATCTGAATTTACCTTGTTCAATTTGAAGCCACTCCCCCTTCTCCTGTCATGACATGCTCTTGTAAGAAGTAACTCTCCATCCTTCTCGTAGACTCCCTCTATCATTGTTATCATCTTTAGCCGATGGTAAAGGTTTTGCCACAGTACCAGTAACAGCATATGAGGAAGAGGAGGGATGAAGCTGGCCATTCTTCATCTTTGGAGACACAATTTCCAGCTCCTGAGTAATCCCCTGCTGAGATCAGGAAGAGAAGCACCATAACAGCAGGCATTAAAAAAAAATCCAAATTAATTAGGAAGCTCAGAGAGCTGGAGCAGAGGGCTTAGGCAAACACAGGGAACATAAGCATCAGGAACATGATCTTGTCCAGTTCTTCCAGACTCATGAAGGGATAAGAACCAGGGTTCATGTTCACATGGTATGACTGGGGTGCAGTGTGGCTTCTTTGGCCACAGAATGTATTTCGTGTGCTGGTGATGAGATTAGTGCTGCCTCCTGACAAAGAGATAGGAAGAACACCTTTGCTTATAAAATTCCTCCTGGAGGAAGATTTTAACTGCCCATGAAGGAAAGGAGGACAGATACTTTGAGGAAAAATCCCTTCAGATAAAGGGTTGTCAAGGATTGAAATAGGCTGCCCAGGGAAGTGTTGGAGTCACGGTCCCTGGAGGTATTTAAAGGTGTTGATGGGGACATGATTTAGTGGTGGATTTGATACTCTCGGGTTAATGGTTGGGCTCAGTGATCTTAAACATCTTTTCTAACCCAAATGATTCCAAATTCAAGGTGTGTGTAAACACCAATGACTTCTGCAAGGACCTAAAATCAAAGCCATTCACAAAAAGGCCCTGAAAGGGATGAAGTCTGTGAATTAATCAATCCCTCGAACAAGGCTGATTATTCCCCTTTTATTTCCTGTCTTTTTGCACCAGCACAGACATCTCACATCAAGATCACAAGTTACTGGTGCAACTGCTGTGCACTGCTTTGTTCAGTGCTTATCCAGGCTTATTATTTATAGGGAAGGTCTAAATACAAGTGTCCAGGTAATGATGGAAGAGGAAAGGAACACACTGGGGACTTAAAATAGACCATTGATCTAGAAGCACCAGTAGATTAAATCATTTGTGGGTCACAGAAGAGTCACCCAGATTGCAGAATTCATGGAGAACGAGGGAAATTCCATCAGGTTGGAAAGAGTGAATGTGGTGACTGGCTTTAACACGGAGGATGCTTGGCAGAAAAAGGAAAAGCAACTGGTGAATTATGGACTACTCACCTTAACTTAAGTTCTTTTAAAAGTAAAAACTGCTTTAGGCACCAGAAAATATGAGCCAAGAGCTGCCAGAATGGCTTTATCAAGAGCACATTGCATCAAACCAGCCTAACTTCATTCCACAGTAGATAACACAGGCTAAGGAAGAAGCTGGGAAGGTCATATGTTTTGATTTTATTAAGACATTAAAGCATTTGCCACAGGTTTTTCATAAGGAAACAGGGAAGCTTGGTCTGGAAGTTACCCAGTCATGGTTACAAAATTGACTGTAAAAGTGTGGCAGGGGAGGGTGAATCAGGGGCTCATGGACAGCCTGGAAGGATGTGTTGAGTTGGGCCTGTATT
>JAWWES010000001.1:113593424-113603657 GCA_035583135.1 Lophotriccus pileatus
CCACCACCCTCACAGGGAAGAATTCCTTCCCAGTATCCCATCTAACCCTGCCCTCCTTCAGCTTAAGGCCATTTCCCCCTTGTCCTGTCACTCCAGGCCCTTGTGAAAAGTTCCCTCTCCAACCTTCTTTTAAATTTGTCTGGCTTTAACTTTCCTCTTTGTGTCTCATTGCACACCTTCCTCCAGCGCATCAGATATTTCTGCAGTACTAATGAAGCTGTGATTAATTACAGAACTGGAATTAAATTTTCAAATAATTCCATGTAGACACATATGGCAGAGACTCGCAGGACACACTGGCTCAATTTTGGTATAAACCACAGGCTTAAAAGAAAATCATGTTATCATCTCTAACCTACATGACCTGTCAGTCCATAACCAGGCATGTGCCCTCTGTAACAACCTCCCTTCTCCTCCTGTTGTATTTTAACCCCAGCTGACAATTAAGTGCCCTGTGAGTGCATTCTCACTCCTTCCCACCCCACCCGTGGGCAGGAGAATTGGAAAGAAGAATGAAACCTCGTGGGACGAGATAAGAACAGTTTAGTAATAATAATTTTAATAATAGTAACAATAGTCATAAATAATAATAATAATTAATAATAATACACTGACACTACTGATAATAATAATCATAGTAATGAAAAGGACAGAGACTGGAGTGATGCACAGACACAATTGCTCACCACCCACTGAGTGACACCCAGCCTGTTCCTGAGCTGCCATCAGCCACTCCCAGACAACTCCCCCAGTTATATCCTGGGAATGACGTCCTGTGGTTTGGAATATCCGTTTGGTCACCTGTCCTGGTCCTGCCCTCCTGGCTTTTTGTGAACTTCCTCACTGGCAGAGCAGGAGACACCAAAAAGGCTTGGATTTAGGGGAAGCACTACTCAGCAACAACTACATTTCGGCGTATTTTTTTTCATACCAAATCCAAAACCACTCTACCAGCTACTAGAAGGAAAATTAACCCTCTCCCAGCCAAACTCAGGGCACTTCCAGTGTTTCCCAGCTCGCTGTATCCAACTCCAGGTTGGATGAATTGGAGTTTTTTCAAGCCACAAACCACTCAGTTGTCAGTAAGTACAGAGAAATGCCAGCTCATAATAAGCCAGGATGAAATATCGAAATATCCACTCTTTTTGTCAGGTCTGAAAAGCTCCCATTATACATGGAGTTCCACACCTCTGCTCCAGCATTGCACTGTCATTAACTGTTTTTCTGTATTAAAGGTTGTGCAAGTCAGAAGCCTGGGGAGGACTTTGTTTGACTGCAAACAGCAAATTTTCCTCACCAGTTTTCACTGTGAATCACTCCTAGTTTTGTCAGCACATCTTTTACAAGTATATTGGAGATCCCCCACTCGAGGTAAAACACACAGAATGCAGAAAAAAAAATGTACTTTGCTGTGTGGAGAGAAGATTTTGCTCCAATTCCTTCCCCATATATTGTCTTTTCTATTCAGAAATTCAATAAGGAGAGAAGAAACGAGTGCCTTAAAATCACTGCCACCGAATAGCAAGGATCATCCTCCTACCTCCTCGATTAAATAGCAAAAAAAATGCACCTCTGAGGAGCAAACATTGCAAAATCTTGGGGTTTGCAGAAATCGGAGTTAAAGCAAATCTAATAAGTCCAGTTGATGACTCAGATTTTTTTTTTCCCCTGCTTTTGTTCTTGTAGGATGTTGAACACTCTGCTGCCATCAAATGTGCACTATAATGGAAATGTAAATGATGCCAAGCCCCAGCATGTGTTTCCAATTAAAATTCTTCATTTTCTGCTAAGATGTTGGAGTATGACCCGATTAGCTCTCCCAGTTATCAGAGCTCAGCTCCTCTGGCTCCTTATCTTATTCAACAACTACTGTCTGACTTGGGGTGTTTGGAGAGGAGAGAACCACACCCCTCAAAGATCAGGGAAAATTTAAGGAGTCCGTTGACAACACAGAAAACTTAGGGTGGGTCAGGGGAAACACTCCCCCCTGGTTTCTGTCCCTGAGTCTCCCCTGCCTGCTCATGCATCGTAATAAGAGACAATTAAGCACAGTTCAAACTGCAATTCCACCCTAAAAGGGCAGGTAGATGTGTGGGGTTTAGGCACAACAATTGCACATATTAAAATTTACTGCAGGAGAATTGGCAGGAGAATTGTTGAGGGTTAATGGAAAACAATAGAACAAGAGATATACAAATAAATAACAATATAAAGTTATCCCTTCTCATCTAGGATTCCTCAGTGATGTTATCAGATAAGGAACAGCATGAAAGTCCTCTCTTTAGAACTACTGTCCTTAGTCAGCAAGAAAAAGAGCAGTGTATTATTTATGGAAAGCAAGCAATATGGAATCAGAGTGAAAGGGTGGTAGATGAAGTGCCAGATTTAAGTCTGAGCTTGGAAAATGTATTATATGGCACCCATGAAAAATCTGCCTGTTAGGTAAATTATATCCAAGTATCAGAAGGTACCTTTTCGTGGAAGTTTTAGTTTAAATTTAAATTTGAAGTAGTGGCCAAAATTCTTCCCTGTGAGGGTGGGCAGGCCCTGGCACAGGTTGCCCAGAGGAGCTGTGGCTGCCCCTGGATCCCTGGAAGTGTCCAAGGCCAGGTTGGAAGGAGCTCTGAGCAACCTGGACTAGTGGAAGGTGCCCCTGCCATGACAGGGGGTGGGAACAAGATGATCTTTAAGGTCCCTTCCAATCCAAACCATTCTCTGATTTTATGATTCTATATTCAGACGGTGTCATAAAAATTCTTTTTAAAGCCCTTCTGCATCCTGCAAAGGCAGCACTTGCCTCTCCTCACCTTCCCCAAAGACATCCCCAGACATATCATGCAGACGTTTTTCAATGTCTTGTTCTGCACCAGCAACATGAAAGAATAGCTGGAGAGATGGGGAAAACAGGAGCAGGTTCTCCAGCTGGGAGAGGGAATGTTTTTAGCACAGAGCTGCACAGGCAAGGACTTAGCCTGGAGGTGGGTGTTAACGTAACTCTTTGGAAAGTGACAGTAAAAATGCAGTGCCCATGAATCGTGGGCCAGATGGATTCCTCTCTGCTTTCACCCTCAAGTACCATCATGCAGATGGATTTGGGGTGTGAGGCGATGTTCCTCCTGGGTGAAACACAGTGCCAGCCAGTGCACCTCAACCTTGCAGGGTTGATAATGCCAGGGACAGACTGGGAGTATTCCAGGCATGGAGATGGCAGGTTTACACCTTATTGGCAGAGGTGTCTGATATCTCCACTTTTATCCCGGAGTTTACCCCAGGCAGCCTGACCTGCCCTGCCCATTCTGCTCAGTGCCTCCAGTGTCAAACACAACTGAGAAGGCTCTGTGTCTTCAGCTCATGGAATCACAGGATCACTGAGGTTGGAAAAGCCCTCCCAGCCCATGGCTGTTCCCTCTCCTCCTGTCCCTGTTCCCTGGAGCAGAGCCCAACCCCCCCCGGCTCCCCCCTCCTGTCAGGGAGTTGCAGAGCCAGAAGGTCCCCCCTGAGCCTCCTTTTCTCCAGGCTGAGCCCCCCCAGCTCCCTCAGCCCCTCCTGCTGCTCCAGCCCCTTCCCAGCTCCCTTCCCTTCCCTGCACACGCTCCAGCCCCTCCGTGTCTCTTCCATGAGGGCCCAGAACTGGACATATGGAAAACATTTACTGCACCCAATAGGTGAGAAGGACTTTGTGTTATCCAGAAGTTGAATTTCTAGGGTAGGCCCTCTGTCTGGGTACCTTTTCTAAGCAATTAAAGGCGACAGAGATCTCCAGAGGATGATTCCCTGTGCCATCTTTCTTCCCAGTTTCCTGCAGTGTCAGACAGGATTGAACCTATTTGATGTTTGACTTAGGGGTGGCTGGAGCCCAACAGATGAGAAGAAGACAAACAACCCCATCAACCTGTATATTATGATGTATATTATGATGTATATCTGAAATGATTTGTTTCAGTGCAGTTTAGGGTGTCTTCACCTCTGCCCTTCCAAACCCTTTGCAGAAATAACCCTTACTCCTGGAGCTGGCTTTGCAAAGCTGTGTGGGATTGCAGCAGATTGTACTCTGCTAGAACTTTCTAGCCTGAGTTGCACTCCAAACACCCACAGGCTTGCACTAGAAATTTTAGACTCAGAAGTCTCAGTGTAGCTTCTCCAAGTGGGGTAACAGAACCGATATCACTCTCAGGCTTTTGTGTGCTGAGCTGCTTTTAGCAGCAGGGTTCTGGATCCCGAATCCCTCTCGTCAGCAGTCCTTTCCTTTAAGGTTACTGTAACTGGAAGTAGAAAGGCTGAAAGAGCAGGTAATTAATGTGCTTACTGTGGGAGGGAACAAACAAAGGGAAAACAAAAGGAACTGTGGATTTCTGTGAAACCAAGAAAAGAGGGGGGGAAAAATCCCTTTTTCCTGTACCTTAGGGAGGTTTGTCACGTCGTGTTTCAGTAACAGGAGTGTTCCCAAGGAGAAAAAAAAAGAGGCAGGAATGAAAAAGGTTCTGCCTTCAGGCTCCTGCTGAGCAATAATGGAAGTATAACTAATTAAGGGCTTGATCAAGGTCCCATTGAAGCCAAGAGAAAACCTCCCACTGGTTTCAAGGATCAGCTCTGAGCGTGTGGAGTGTAAATACGACTGCACTGAACACACGAGGAGCCAAGGTCTGCTGTGAGCCAGGGCTGGCTGCTGTGCGTGCTCTGCCACTCCAGAGCTGCCTCAGAGGGGTCAGGGAGCCCAAGGATAAATGGAAAAGCTGGTAGAGGAAAGCTGTGGTGAGCTCTGCTCACTGCTGCTCCTGGCACTGGTGGGAGAAGAGAGAGGAGAAATGAGAGGAATTCCCCTTTTCTCAGCATTAGTGAAGACACACCTGGAGTTTGGAGTTCAGTGCTAGAACAACATGGATATACTGGAAAGAGTCCAATGTAGGGCCACAAAGGTGATCAAGGGACTGGAGCACCTTTTCCTGGAGAAGGGAAAACTCAGGGGGGCATTTTATCAATGTATAGAAACAGCTGGAAAAGAGTGCGAGGAGGATGGAGCCAGGTGTTTTGAGAGGTTCCAAAAGAACACAGGGTTCTTTGTGATGACACCACAATGTTCAGGTAGCCCTTACTTGGTGACTTGCAAGTACTGAAAGCTGATAACCCAATAAGTGAATGGCACTTATTTTAGAGCTCCTTTTAACTCAAAATCTTGACTAGTTCGGTGCTCAAGTGTTTGTCGAGAGCAGAAAATCCATAATTGCACTGGATGTCAGTCCTTGGGTTCCACAAATGCTTCTTTTTGATTCTTTGGCCGTTTGTAGGACATTGCCTAAGTCCTTAGTGAATAAATATTCTCCTCAGTCTCCTGGTGTGGGCTGACCTACAACAAAGTCTGTGTCTGTTCCTGAGGTCACTCTGTAAAGGTTGTGAGAGAGCTGACTACAGAACTCAGCAGAACCTTGATTTCATATTAAAACAAACCAAAAAACCCACAAAACAAGTCTGGTTTGAAAGGTTATTTTCAGCCCACACAGGAGCACGAAGAACAACACCTTTAATTTCAAGTCTCTCCTCCTGGTTTTTACATCTTGTTAAAATGTGTAAGTTCAAACAGTCCGGGGCCTTTCCTGCCTGAGCTGCTTCAGAGCAACCACACCTTTCCCCCAAAACATAAATAAATAAAAGCCTACCCCTGCAACATCTGTTTGCTCCCTTGTACTCTGAGTCAGCAGATTAGACTTAGAGAAGAAACATAATATAATATGTTAACAGCCAGGGAAAAATCAAAACCCAAACTCCCTCATCCATAAGTTAAAAAAAAAAAAAAAACCCAAACCACAGAACACAGTTTATTCTGGTCTTAATTCTGCAGGCAGCAAGAAAACTGACACATGAAAAACCACCCAGGCTGAAAAATGTATCTTCTTTCCAGTACTACAGCGATTCTAAGCCGTAAAATGCATGTTCTTTGCCCACAAAAAGGGGATTAGTTGGCAGAGGACAAGGATTTGTCAAAACTATTTATCAAGCCAGGCCTGTTGTTACAGGAGTTAGTTAAAAGTCATGGACTCTGTCAAGTTTTAATTCCCTCTTCAGCCTGCTGGAAGAAGGAAGTGGAATTAGTGGCCGCTGGTGCAATGGGAAATGATTTGAACACTTGGAATGCTGGAATTCCACATGCCAGGCGAGTCAGGTGTAATGCTCTGCTCTCCAGCTCTAATCAAATAAAAGCAGACCCTCAGCTCCAGCCAGAAACAAAAGCATGGGTAAACTCACAAGAGCACAAATTGGGCCAGATGGGAAAAAAACAGCCTTCCCAACAACCAAGAAAAAGAAAACCAGAAGCAGGAGTCAATCTGAATCTATTTTTTTTTAATTATTATTCCTTTATCTACCAGTTGGTTAATGCCTGAATCCAAAAAGTGTCTTATAAACATGCAGCATGTGCAGAAAACTAAAAGGATTCTGACAGGAAAACAAACAGGATCAATAATAGCTGCTCCTTACAGGATGGATTCCGGGCAAAGAAAATAAGTGATTTTAGATTGTCATTGGTTTTATGGGTGTCTCCTTCAAACCATTGCCTTAAATTTATTCAGATTAACTCTTTAGGTGTTATTTTACATGTATTTTCTTTTTAATCAATGAGCTATTGGTAGTTAATTTTGATAATCAATCCTTTTTTCTACTTGAAAAAGGAATATACACACATGGCAGGGGGAAAAGATGCAAAAGCAAAAGAAATCAGAGGGACTAAAAATCTTTAAGAAGAGAAAAACAGCAAAAGCCTCTAGGACAGAAAGGAAGATATTTCCCCCTTTGAAAACGAGCAGCAATTTGTATTCTGGAGTGATGTGTCCTAATGTTGACCAAAGGAAAATTTGTATCTCACTTGGCAAAGTGAGTCGCCCTCGCAGACTTAAAAAATCTGCACACAAAACGCTCTTAAATATGAAGTCACCACCCATGTCAAACTCCTCCTTTCAGAGACACGAGAACTTTGCAAAAAATGCTCTTAAAGCAGCAAGAGTTCTTAAAAAAAACACGTGTTCATTTACAAAATAGGTGTCCCCAAAGAGAAATAAAAATAGGAAAAACTGCAAATAGGTGGTTTTCCAGATTCTTTTCAGATGTTTTTAAATCTGTTTTGTTTAAAACAAAATCAAGTAAACTTCTCTAGTGAGTTCCAGCGCTTTGGTTCTCTCTGCATCCAGAAAGAGAAAATAATTAGTGTCTTTCATAACCCTGGTTTCCCTTTTTCTGATGAGAAGAATTATATAAATTTGGGAGCGGGGCAGGTCTCAGTGCAATTGCCTTTGAACCAGGGTTCATAGAAAAAAAAAAACCCAACCAACATTTGGAAAAATTTCATCCAAATCCAATGATTTGTCCCTAATCCAAGTCAGTTGATTTATTTTTAGACACAATTGAACACCTCAGGGCACTCATGGCAAAGCTCTATAGATTTGGTTTCTATTCCAGCCAGTTCAGATATTTGGCTCAGAGCCTAAAGAGATGACTTTGGGGCAAAACTAAAATGGATATTCCAAAGGCCCATTTTACTTGTGAAACCTTTGCTCAGTAGGAAGTACTGCTGACATTTGCTACAATTAAATCTGAATTTGTCCAGCTTGAAAAAAAAGGGGAAAAAATCAATATTTTAACCTAATGATTTTTCAACAAGCAAGAAAAATAGAGGGGACACTGTATTTTGTATTTGTATTTTGTTTTGATGTCTCAAAACATCTTTCAAACCCGTATTTTAACACTTGGTGTTGCTCATGGCATAGATGACAAATCTTGTTTTGAAGAACTAATACCTCTAGTGCTGACAAGAGTGGCAATATAACTTTTCCATGGTACTTCTACATTATCTTTTGGAGTATTTTGTTCTTTATGTCTTTACTGTTTTCCAGGGGGAGAAAAAAAAAAAGAGAGCCAGTTGTTTTTTTAGGTGTTGAGCTGCCAGAATAAGTAGATGTGTCCCACAAAGTACTTTCAGAGCTGTCTGGACATCTACTCCCCTTCATTCCTCAGTGGCAGCACCTGCCCAGGTGAATTTTCCATGTGTGATCCCAGCAGATCCACGATTTTTATCATTTGTGCGGTTCAGGGTGTGAAAGAACAGCGAGAAGAAACCACGAAGGGAAGGCAATAGAAGGTGCCTTTTCCAATCAGTGCAACCTGCAAGGTTAAACCACAAACCCTCCTGAGCAGCCCTGAAGGAGTTAAATAATTGACAAGACCTGGCAGAAAGATGAATGAATTCCCCTCGGGACGCTCAGCAATTCAACCTGGGTTGTCCTAAAAGGAGACTGGGCGTTTTCAAGGGGTTACAGTCTCTTTGGGGGAAAAAAAAAACAGTGATAAATGGCAATAGAGGCCACAAAAATCTCACCTCTCCCTCTCAATTTCCACTCCTGATAGACTATACACATATTAACAGCTTTTTCTGTCTTTCAAGGGTGTGTATTTCTGGCAAGGACACAGACTTTTCTGTCAAGGTTTACAGAACATTTTGTTCTGCGCCATGTACACACATGCTGCTGGATCCCATCCCTATTTTATATTCAAACAGCACACAGAAGATTGTCATCACACAATCTGTCTTGAGCCGTCCCAACCAGCAGAAAAAGCCCAAACTGGTGGAGAAAGAGTAATTCAGCCTTTGCTGATTCTGCTCCAGACTGGGCTGGTCTTTCTGTGCTGGTAGAAACACCAGGGGAGAGAAAGCCTGAGGTGTGTTCCCTGCCTCTCCTCGTCCATTCTTTCATCCATCTGCACCTGTTCTTGAGAATTTCATGGAGGTTTGTCATTTCAGGAATAGCTGTCCATAATGGAAATCTTTTATCCATGCACTCTTCCATTGTGCCATAAGTTCTGAAATGAATTGATTGATTTTAATGCATTTTTTTTTTAAATGTCAATCTGGTACTCTCCTTCTACTACTGAACAACTTGGGGGTGGATACAATGAGAAATCAACGTCATTTTTCGTGGGTGATGTAAATTCTGAGATCCCTTAATTCTGAAATACCCTGTAATTCTGAAACCTATTAAAAAAAAAAAAAAATAAGAAAATTAAACCAACCCATTCCAGTCAGGAGAGTTACAGAGTGAGTTATTCCTGTCCCATCTGGAGTAAGGAGGACACAACTTCGTAGCAGCCAAATGGGAAATACAAAGAGCTGCACAGAAGCAGAAAGCTGTGAGACACATTTAAATAGAAATTGTTCCCTGATTAAATATTCTAGCCCAGACTTCAAAATCTATGACTTAAACCAAATACACCAAAGACAACGATTAATCTGGAGCAGAAACCGGCCCCAGGGGTAAATGTATTGACTCTCACAGCTCACCAAGACCTTCAGGGAAGTTACTTAAGTTTAATGAATCACAGAATTATCACCGTTTGAGGCCCTGAAGGTGCATATTCTCCACCATCTGTGGGTGATTTTTTTGGAGCATCAGAAGGCACAAATTCCATGGAACTGTCCCATGTGAATTCTCCATTGCCTTGTACCAAAGGCTCCTTCTCAACTGCCAATTTAAAAAAAAAAAACAACACAGCAATAAAACAATGACATTGAAATTGAGATTAAATTGAAATAGAATAATTGGATTGAAACCTTTAACTACTCTGATAAATGTGGTTGAAAGTGATCTCAAAACTGTAGAAGTGCTGTTAAGAAGAGGGGGGAAATTGCCCCATAGCCAGAACAGACTTATTCCAGTAGAAAAATGGCATTAAAAAGAGATAGCTGTGATGTTGTTTATAAATATATTGCATTTTAATTTTTTTTTAAAAAACCACAACAGTTGCTCAAAAAGAAGGTGTCAACATCAATGCCTCCCAACATAAGGCCTTGTTCTTTCAGTCACATCAGATGTGACACTACAGTCTTTGCTGTCTCCATTAAAGAGCAAAGAAGATATCACCAGTTTAGATTTTCCTTCAGCACTGCCAGATGAGAGCAGTGATTCATCCACCTCACACAGGTACAAGCACAGCACAGCACCCTGTCCAGGGTAAAGGTGCTTCCCAGCGGGTGACAGGCTCCTCTAGGACACCACAGAATCCCAGAGTCGCCGAGGTTGGAGGAGATCTCCAGGATCACCCAGTGCCACCCTCACCCAGCACCACCAAATCCCCCCTAATCCACGTCCCCAGGGGCCACATCCAGACAATTCTTGGACACTCCCAGACACAGGGACTCCACCACCTCCCTGGGACACTCCTTGCAAGGCCTGAGCACTCCTGCAGGGAGAA
>JAWWES010000001.1:113636774-113649230 GCA_035583135.1 Lophotriccus pileatus
CCCGGTGCGGGGTCGGGGCCGGGACCCCGCGGGGAAGGCGCTCGCTGCAGGTCCCGGAGCGGCCGCGGGAGGGGGCGCGCACCACGTCAGCTCCCCGCAGGAGGGGAGCGGGGGGGGGACAGCGGGGAGACCCCCGGGACACCCCCGGGACACCCCCGGGACACCCCCGTGAGACCCCCGGGACACCCCTGTGAGACCCCAATGACACCCGTGAGACCCCCGGGACACCCGTGAGACCCCCAGACATCCCTGTGAGACCCCCGGGACACCCCTGGGAGACCCCCGGGACACCCCTGGGAGACCCCCGGGACATCTGTGAGACCCCCAGGAGACTTCCAGGAGACTCCCGGGACACCCCTGTGAGACAGGTCCATGTTTTAAGAAGCAGCCGAATTTGGCGCTAAAAAGCCCTTTGACACCAACTTTGTGTGGGGGGTTTCTCACTTTGCTTTCTTTTTTTTAAATTATTATTCTTCAATATTTTTGTTTTAATTCCTTGTTTTTCCCGGCTACCTCTCTCTCGTCTGAAATTATCCCGAATTTAAATTACGTTTCTGTTTTAAGGGAAGTATAAATATATTATATATATAAATATATGGAAATGGCTGTTAGAACCCACAGCTTTAAAGCCATCTGAGGTGTCTTAGTGGCTGATAACTTTTCACGGGCGTGGCAGAGATAAGAGTTATTTTACCGACGCATCTCCTAAAATGTGAAAATACACGCGGTTTGCTCGGTTGTTTTTTTAGGTCGACAGGCAGGGAGGATTTTATATTTAAATCAATGAATACGCGGAGCTGAATTTCACTCCCTACTTTGCATCCCGCCTTCGTTTGAGCTCCTTGTTGTAAACACAAAATAAACGCGAGCGACGCACGTGCAGAGACACAGAAAGGGACAAAAGCACACGATTTAAAAGGGAATATAGTTTTCTACAGAAAATACAGTTTTCTCTAACTTCCCGACGTTATCAATGCTGAAATAAAGAGCGTTAATGGAGATAAACGCGGCGATTTTCTCTTTAGCTACGCAGAAGCTTTTGCAAGGGAAGCCGAGGAGTTAAATAAGAGAGTAAATCCCGTGGTGAGGGTATTTCGATGCAGATCGAGCTATTTATTTTACGCGCCCATTAGCACTAATTGCACCTGGGTTATTGGGTTGCTTTTTGGGTTTTTTTGGGGGGTTTGTTTGTGTTCTCTTTTTTTAGGGTTTTTTTTTTGCTTGTTTCTTTAGCTAATTCAATTCATCGCCTTCCTTATAGTTTTATTTTTGCCACTCTCACGGGTATTTACTGTCCCCTTATCCCGCAGGTGCTCTGGAAAAATAGGAATGAAGGAGTTAAGCGGCTTGCGGGGGTACCAATAACGAGGCAAAGCAAAGCAACGACGCGGAGCTGATGCCCCTTCTCACACGAGAAGACTTTTGAGCATCCCTAAAGCTCCGACTCGCGCCTTTTTGAATCCTTTCGGAGCAGGAATCGCAAGGGGCGTTAAAACTTCACCGATTCGCACCCAGCGCCGCCGACATTCGCGTTTTGACATCAGTTCATCGCAGCCCTGAACGAGCCACAAGCGAATCTCTGTTTCCCTCCCTCGGACGAGGTTCCTCGGCCACAAAACACCGAGTTTTTTTCACGTAACGCGGACCAGCGAAAGCCTCGGAGAGAGGGAGCAACAATTTCGGGAGGGGTTTTAAACAACCCGAACCGCAAAGATTCCCCGACGTTCAGCAGGTTCCCGCTGCTCGGGGAAATATTCCCTGGCCAAGAAAGCAGCCCTGGACATTCATTTTTTTCTGGAGGGGGTTGGATTTGTGCGGGACAGGAGGAAACTTGCACCAGGAAGGCAACGAACTGTCAAGGGAGGGGGGGAAATACAGAGCTCGACGGAGAACCCGGAGAACCACGGAGAATTGGTGACAGGCAACGCTTAAAAACGTGCCCAACCTCTGTCTGAGCAGTGGAATGCCGCGGAAATCTCGGCAGGGAACGCAGTTACTTGAGCACTTAAACGTTTGGAGCATCAACGGGGTTATTCAGTGGGTCTTTCCTGCCCCTCGCACCTGAATTCATTTTATATATGTATTAAAACCCTTCCAAAAAAAATCCCCTGATCCTTCAGATTTCATTCACAGGCTTTGGTTCGCCACTGGCAGGAGCAAGGCACCCTAAAACCGCCCCTCTAAACTTACTTTTCATCATTCTGCGTTACCCCTGAGGATATTTATTGCACGGCGATCACTGCCACGATTCCACCGCCCGACCCGAATAAAACCATCGCAGTGCCACGTGAAATAATTTTGGGGCTACTGTAGCGGTGAAACACTGCCCAGAGAAAAGCAGCAGCGGGGAAAGAAAAAGATCGTGTTCTCCTCAATTCCCGCAGCGATCTCTCCCCAAAGTGGGAGGTTTTTATCTTTTTGCTCTCCTGCACCAAAAGGGTGGGACGGGAGGTGGCCGGGGCTGCTCGGGTGAACAGGGTCGGACTTCCCTCGCTCCCAGGCAGAAGGAGGTTTCCCAAAGCCCTGCGGGGCTCTTGGCTTCGGTCTCTGCGGAGCTGGTCGAAGGTGGTGCGGGGGAATTGGCTGCAGCTCGTTTTGTGCAAAGCACAGGGTGGCGAGGAGAGGTTGTTCCACCTTTATCCCTTAATCTTGGCCATCTAATTACCTGTGACCCTGAAAAAGTTCCCAAAGACTCTCTAACTCCTTAATCCCCTTCATCTCCATCCCCATCCCCGGGTGATAAGGGTTGGTAAAACCCCATCGTTGTTCCTCCTGGCCGAGAAGAAGCTGAGAGGCTCTTTCTTTCCTGACAGGACAATCCATGCTCTTGTCACTCCTGATATTTTAGCAGGTAGACGTGGCTGCTTTTGGAGGATTTGGGGAATGATTTGCCTGAATATCAGAGCCCTGGGTGGCACAGCCATGGACCTGCACGTGAAGGGGTTGGAAGGCACTTGATAAATCATCCAGTGCCACCTCTTGCCATGGGCAGGGACACCTTCCACCAGCCCAGGTTGATCCAAGTGTCCCACCTGGCCTTGGACATTCCCAGGGATCCAGGGGCAGCCACAGCTTCTCTGGGCAACCTGAGATCAAACAGGGAGGGGAATCCACTCCCAGGGCAGCTGCAGATCCAACAGCACCCGAACTTTTCAAGTCAGAGCTTGACAAGCACCTTGGAGGGGAAGGATTGAGAAAGAGCAGAAGTGGAGCCAGAAAAATGCTGGGCTTGGAAGGTCAGATGATTCCAAGGCCGTTCTGGAGGGAAGCAGGACCATGGAAACATTCAGAGCTTCTGGATTCCTTTCTCCTCACAGGCCAAAATTAAAAGTGTATGTGTGTGGAAGACTAAGGAGGGAAAATTAGTCATTTAATATGATTTTACTAATCCCTAGAGGAGAAGGCAATTACCTGAAATCCTCAGGAGTGCGGGGCGGAGAAGGGAATGGAAATTGTTGAAGAGCTGCCATCTGCTCTAAGAACTCGCTGGTTTGGAGGCTAAAAACACACTCTGTGTGCCATTATCCTCTGCTCATTACATGCCCTGATTAATGAAGATAATATCACCCACATCCAGTGCTCCTGTGGCATTTTATGGCCTCGGGTTCGTATCAGAACAACCTGCAGCACTAATTGTAGCATCTGGGGCTTTTGATCTTCTGCTCTGGTAGGATCACTGCAGATGCCTCAAAACAGCAAATGGGGGGGATGAAAATAAAACAGAAAGCAGAGAGTCCTGCAGTGAGGTGGTGAGTGGCCAGGTAGAAATTCAGGGCACTCACTGAAGGGGCTCAGTGTAGGAAAAATAACTCATTTTTAGCTGTGCTGCTGCTGAGGGGAAACGTAATTGTGATGTTCCCACTGTGTCTCTCACTCTGCCAATTAAAAACCCCCTTAATTATAGGAGGATTTTATGCATAATCCCTGTTTTCCACCAAATCCACAAGAGAAACCAAAACTTTGTGGAGAAGCCCAAATCACTCCCGAGCTCGGCCCACGTTTCAAACAGTGACACTTTCCAACAGAAAGGTTGCTAAATCCCAAAATGTCCTTCCTCCCCCCCTCTGAAAGGAATCTGGGATTCCTTTTTCAGGTCTTTTCCAACCTAAATCATTCTGTGACTCTCTGATTCCGCAGCTGGGGCTGGAGCATCACTGACACAGGGAGCTTTTGCAGCCCTGGATCTCTGCATGTCACACCCCCCCACACACACCTGTACTAGAAATTTGGAGTCAATTCTCATTATCAAGGGAAAAGAGGCATTATAACCTCAAGCAGAGATAGGACTAGTCCTGCTACAGGCCTAGACTTGTCCCATAGACACATGTTTAGGCTAAAACTGCAAGTGTGGCTTAATGGGTGAAGCTCAGCAGAGGATTTTGTGTCTCTCTGTGGCAAGTGCTTGTTCTGCCTGAGAAATAAGTGGCCTGCCTTGGACACCTCCAGGCAGTGTGTTCACAGTTCTTACACTCTGCCCTTTCACAGGCCAGTCTGAGGATCTTCTGGAGGCACCAGACCTGTCCTGAGAGCCCCAAGGATAACCCAAAACAGCTCCACCACAGCAAGAGATGGGCTCATTTGGAGTTTTCAGGAGAGAGAGCTCGTTCTGCAGTCTCAGCATCACTCTCAGTGTCACTGAAGAATTACCTGCAAACCTCAGTCCATGCCCTGTGCCAGTCAGTGCTGGGCAAAGCTGGGGGAACACGGGAGATTCACAACATTTGGGGGATGCAGCAAAATAAGTGCTTAAATTGTGTGTGTGGGGGGGGGAATGTGGGGAGAGATTCCTGGAGGAATCCCGGGGCTCCCTTCCCTTTGAGTTCCTCGGAGGTGGCTGTGCTGATCTCCTGCACGGCTGCTGGAGGGTTCCCAGCTCCCCTTGGCATCCCTCCCCCCAAGTAATTGGCCTCAAAACACCTGTAAATAATTGCTCTGAAAGCGTTACTTTGTTTTAATGGGAATCGGGGCTTCTCCTCTTGGGTGGTTCCTCTCCTGAGCTGCTTTTAGTTTGCCAGGTATGTCACCTCCTGCCTTTGATCTCAACCACACGCCTCCCCCAGGCCCTAACAAGGTGTAAATTCATATCAAAGCCTCTGTTCCCCTTTGTTGCAGGTGAGATCTGTGTGTCAGGGAGGAGCAGGGGTGAGATCTGAGTGCCAGGGTGAGATTTCTGTGCCAGGGAGGAACAGCCTGTGGTCCAGGGACAAGGAGGGAGCAGCCCAGGTGAGCCTGTGTGCCCAAACTTGGGGTGCTGAGGCACCTGCTGCCCCTTTTCTCTTCCTCTCCTGTTCCCTCTTGTCCCCAGACAGTGATGCTGGGCTGGGACCACCCCAGGACTGTCCTCATGCAGAGGGATGAAGATCTCCCAGGACTTCACAGAACCAGGATATCTTAAATCTGCTTTTCCTCCAGTTCATTTGCATCACTGTGAAATTAGGGACCCTGACTGCCTTAGTTTTAGCTTTGTCAGGCCAGAGGTGGGAGTAGCAACACATTTAAGGCTTTCTCAGCCAGAACAAAGCATCCTTTGCCCAGTTTTTAGGTGTGGATTGTCTCCTCTAAATCAAACCTGTGCAGGCCAATATCAAGCAGAGGCAGTTGCTCATTTGGTTTGTGCCCTACACAGACCCCCCTCTCCTGGCAGCCACTTAATATTGTCTTTATCTGCTGTATTTTCCATGTCCTGCAGAGCAGGAATTAGGTGGGTCTTGTTAGAAAGGATCTAAACCACAGCAAACATCCCTAACTTGACAGTCACGTTTGTCTTCAGTCCCAACTTTCATGCTTTTAACTGGATCTTTTACAGTCAGACCCACAGAAGTATTTAAAACCTGGCTTTAAGGCCCTTTAACACATGGACATCACTTGGTTTAATCCAGTGAATATTTAGTGGGAAAAGTAAAAACAAAGCCAGGGGAGTACAGAAAATAAGCACATTTTGCAGAGTGCCAGGGATTAAAACAAGGTTTGATGCCTTTCTCTCTGGCCAAGCTGCTTGGGCAAGAAAAGGAGATTTTATTCTTCCAACCACGCAGCAAAATGGGCCATGGCAGGGCTGGAAGATTTGTGACACATTTTTGTGATAATTTTTGATGAAATTCCTATTGTTTTATCTCAAAACACCCCTGGGGTGAAAAGCTCTTCTTTTCTGCTCTGATGGGAGAGTTTGTACCCGATTTGGGAGGGATTAAGAACTCACCAAGCTGAGAGGCTGAACCTTCAGTTTGGATCAAAAAGCGTCACCAGTGACCACAGAAGAGCACCTTTTGGGACCAGAACCTTGGGATTCAAATCAATCAACACCAACTGGGCAACAACTGCCCTCCCTGGCCCTCCCTGATCACACTGATGTTTCCAAATCACCAACCATCCAACATGAAGTGCCCTTGGAAGGGCATCACCTCCCACCACCCACGCTCAGCACCCCAACTCCCTCTGCTTTTGGTGCCACCCCCACCCCAAATATTTGAAATTAAAGCTATTTTGAATTATTTCCTCTGAAGAAACTGGTTTTGGTGCCATCCCCACCCCAAATATTTCAAATCAGAGCCATTATGAGGTATTTCCTCCGAAGAAACCGGTTTCAGTGCCACCCTCATCACAAATATTTAAAATCAAACTATTTTGATGTATTTTCTCTGAAGAAACCGATTTTGGTGCCGCCCTCACCCCAAATATTTAGAATCAAAGCCATTTTGAAGGATTTCCTCCAAAAAAAACACCTGGTTTTGGTGCCACCCCCATCCAAAACACTCGAAACCAAGATCACTTTGAAGGATTTCCTCTGAAGAAACCGGTTTTGGTGCCACCCCCACCCCAAAACATTCGAAACCAAAGCTGTTCTGAAAGGTTTCCTCTGAAGAAACCGGTTCAGGTGGAAAGGTTCGCGAGAGGTTTCCCAGGGCAGTGAAAGCCCCTCTGTGCTGCCAGTCCACACACAGTTGCCACAAACACCAAAAAAAGAGATAAAACCTGAGAAAACCAAGTGAGATTTCCTTATTTCCCTTCACCAGAACTTCCATGACTTTGTTTCCTCCCCCCTCAAATTCTCCCCGTTCATTCCCAGCCCGTATTTCCACTTCACGAGAGCAATTTTCCATTTCAAGGCAAACTTTGGGAAAAAAAGAAAGAGAAGATAAAGAAGCTTTACCAAACAAGGCCGGGGCTGCTCTGTTTTTCCTCAGCAGGTACATGGTCCAGGAGAGAGGAGAAGCCATGGCAAAGTGCCCCTGGTTCATGGGGTGGGGGTTTTCCTGCTGACCAAACACCTCCAGAGCCCGGCACAAACTGCAGGAGACAAGGGCAGAGCTCTCCCTTTTCACTCCTCTCCCCCCCCTGCCCTGGAGATCATCATTTAACAGGAGCAAATTGAAAAAATGACATGCAGCCATACTCAGGAGGTGTTTTTTTTCCCTTGTTTTTCTGTTTTATTTTTTTTTCCCTTCCACTAACCAAACTCACGGGAGACTTCCCATCTTTCTCTCTCCTCTCCCTCCCTCTCTCTCTGGTTTTTTTCCTCCTTCTTTAGCCTCAGGCATTTATAGGCTGGTAATTCTCATTTCAGCTCCCTTGGATGATTTTTCCCTGCCCTGTTGGAGCAGAAGAGGGGGAAGATTTAAGTTCACTTGGAGGAACCAGCTTGGGGTCGCTCCTAGGTGGGTTTTTTTTTGGCCAGCAAATAGAATAAGGACACAGATGATGGTTCTTCCCCCTGCCCTGGCCCTGCTCACAGTAGCTCACAGTCACACCAGGCAGTGGCATCATGGCAATGCCTCTTTTTTTATTGTTTTCCAGTACAAACCACCCTCATTCCACCCGTCCCTGGGAATAATTCCAGCTCCAGGATGGGAATTCTGGGTGAGAGAAAGGGTGTGCTGACAAACCCCTAAATGTGAGCCAGTGTCTGCAAAGCTTGATGGGGTTTTTTTTGGGGTAGGTGAAGCGATTACAGGCCTCAGATCTGGGGTTGGGAGGGAAATGGTCCTTCCCAGGTGGCCACAAGTCATGGGTGACCAAGTGTGGAATCCAGTAGTTCCACAGGGATTCTGGCTTAGAATGGATTAACAGATGCATGGAGGAGTGGAGCAAAGAAAGGATGTGGAGATCCCCAAAATGTTCAACCAGACCCTGAAGATTTTTTTTTTGCAGCATCCCAAAAAGCTGCAGGCACTGGGAGAGCACAGAAATCAGCTGGAGACCAACCAAAATCCAGCCTAAAGGAAAATTCCCGGAGCATCTCTCGGACCACAGCAGTGTAAAACCCCCTGTGCACTGACCACACTCCTCAATCTAAGGAGAGGAGCCAAACATATTCCCTGTCCTTCACCTCATCCTTCCTGATCCATTTCTCCCCCCAGAAACTGGAGGGATGGTCACAGACAGGGCTAAGAAAACACAGAACCAAGCAGGAGCACTTGGATCTGGGTGATCCAAAAGAAACGCTGCCAAAGCTGATATGGGGGGGGGTCTTGTTTGGTGTTTTTTTTGGTTTGTGTTTTCCAGATTCCAGGTTGGGATGTTTCCAATGGAAATTGCTGTGGAAACAGGAGGCTGTGAGGTTTTGCTTGGCCAGGTTTCACGTTCTGAGTACACTGATAGGAGTTTCCACCACCATTTTCTCTAATAAAAACGCTAAAATCTCGCTGGTCAGCACGTGGCCACCAAATTATGTCCCTTCCAGACACTTCCAGTGAGGAAAATTCTGTGGGTGGGGTTTAAACTCATCCAGGAACAGCCAGAGCTGCTGGTCTGGGAGGGCAAGGTTGGAGTTTCCTTGGACCACAGGACAACAAAATAAAACCCAGTTGTGGCAAAGACTCATCCAGGAACTGCTTTGGGGCAGTTTAGAGAGGAAAACAAGGAAAGAGTGCCTTGTTTTCCTTCCTTTTGAAGTTTGCCTGAACACCACCTGAGTAAAGGAGAGACCTGCACAGGAGAAATGGGGGAATGGATGGAAAGAGAGGGTGGGGGGTGAAAAAAAAGGGAAAACCCAACAGAAAGCTCAGGGCTGTGACATGAAACCATCCCTTCCCCTCTTACCCAATGCTGGGTTGTGACATTTATTCAACTGCCACGGGAGGAGCTGTGAGGGACCCAGAGGTTTCCTCAGCTGCACAGCAAGATGTTTCCTGGGCAGAGCTGCCACAGCCCCTCTGTTCCAGGGCAGATAAACCCCCCCTCCAGGAGCTGCTATCTGCTCCTTCTGCACTAAAGGCTCCTCCTTGCCAGCCCCCTGAGCCTTTGGACCTGCAGTCCTCCTCTCTCTCCTGGTTGGGGTTTCTTTTCTATTATTATCAGTTTTCACCTCCCTTTTCCTCTTGCTGTGTCCCCTTCTATCAGCCTGGCAGCACCTTATGGATATTTGCATAAAGATAAGGGGTGATGGGGGGGTATTGCCACCAGAGAGGATGGATCTCCAGGGAAAAACTCTCAGCCACGGGGCCAGGATGGGTTGGAATTTCACACTTTTCCTCCCTGATGTAACACCTGAGTCGACAGAGAAGTGAGGATATTGTAAAAGACTTTCCCTGCCACCTCGGTGTTGATCCAGCAGCAAGTTGGGAGCCAACACTTATTTGAGGAAGGCGTATTTTAACAAGGCATTATCTTTAAAAAAAAAAGTGGAAATCTCTTTCTGTGGAGGTGCTGCAGCTCTCCTGGACTTCCAGTGAAGCTCTTGGTGTCCAGGTCGTCTGGAAGGGAGGGAAAACCCTCTGATCTCAGTAATCTCTTGGCTCTGGTGAGACCCCACCTGGAATTCTGCACCCAGGGCTGGTGCCTCCAGTATAAGAAGGACATGGAAGTGTGTGGAGACCTCAGAGCACCTTCCAGGGGCTGAAGGGGCTCCAGGGAAGCTGGAGAGGGAATGTTCATCAGGAACTGCACTGACAGGACAGTGGGGAGTGGGTTCAGACTGGAAGAAGGGAAATTCAGGTTAGATATTGGGAAGGAATTCCTGGCTGGGAGGGTGGGCAGGCCCTGGCACAGGTTGCCCAGAGAAGCTGTGGCTGCCCCTGGATCCCTGGAAGTGTCCAAGGACAGGTAGGACGGGGCTTGGAGCAACCTGGGCTGGTGGAAGGTGTCCCTGTCCATGGCAGGGGGTTGGAACTGGATGATCTTTCAGGTCTCTGCCAACCCAACCCATTCTGGGATTCTACAAAATGCAGTGGCAGTGGGTTTGATGGGCACAGATGCTGCTGGACCCGTGACCTGGTTCTGCTGCCAGGTCTGCCCCATCCCATGGAAGGCAAGGCTTGGCTTTCATTGAACTGCCTTTGCTGACAAACTTCTAATGCCAGAGCCCTGCAGAATCCACTTCCTTCTTGGCTCAGTGCTTCCTGAAGGAATAAAGCATGGCAGTCAGGGCCAGACATCCCCACCCTGTCTATTCCTCATCAGACTCTTCACCCTCTCCAGGAGATGCTGCAGCAAAGTTCCCGGTGCTATAAACCCCTGGATTTGGGGGAATGCTGCCTTTGTGTGAGGTATAAAACAAGGGCAGAAAGTGGCCACCAGGAAGGAAGGGAGGAGCAGAAATCATTAATCTTCCTCAGCATGACAGATACCTGCAAATCCTGCAGGGATGGAGAGGGCTGTCTGAGCCCTCTGTGTTGGCACACGTTCACCACACTACAATTACACTGAGAGAAAATCAGCTCCTGTTCTTTCATTTTTGGCGAAATTTCTGAGCTGCTTCTGCCCACCAGTCCTATAAAAACAAAGAGAACAGTCTTCATAAACTCCCAGCAGATCTAAGTGGCAAATGTTGGTTGTTAAAACGCCTGTTGGAGACAGAGTATCAAAGCAAGGTGAGCTGGCAGCGGCTTTGCCTTTGAAAAGTCATCTGAGAGGATCACTGGGAATGTGTTCTCCCCAGATACAGCAGAGGAACACTTTAATTTGTCATCCCTCCCTGCCTACAAGGCAGATAATGCATCACCCCGTCCTCACACCAAGGTGAGCGACGTCACTTACAAGCCCGTGCGACGACAAGCGCTGGCACGGCACGTGAGGCACTTCAAGGACGGGGAACTGATGGGATCTGCCAGGCATTTCATACCCACTTCCCAAAAAAAAACAAAACCCCTAACAGCAGTAAACCAGTTTAGTGTTTTAGAGGGGAAAAACAGGCATCAGTTTCCTCAGATCAGCTCGACCAGCGTCGAGCAGAGCAGAGGCTCTGCCCCCTTCCGTGGGTTCTCCCAGAAAGCCTTTTAGGACTGCAAGGCCTCAGTGCTGCTCGTTATCCCAGCATTCCTGGGAAAATCCACCAGCTATTCATATACCACAACTTTGTGTCGTGTTTCCACCTAAAACTCCAGCCTGTTGATACGTTTTTATCTCGGATTTGAATCCATGCAGAGTTTCGCCCTAAAATGACCTTGAAATACCATCCCTGATGGACCAAGCTGCATTTCCACGGAAATATCTTTTTCCAGGAAAGTCTGTTTAACAAAGCCAATAGATCTGGTGTCCCTCCAAGCACACCTACATACATCCAGCTACATGACATAATTACACACATACACATATACGGGTTTTAAAATAAAAATAAACCTTTTTTTTCTTTTTCCGTAACACCAGTTCCCACAAATGAAAATCTGGGGCGTTTTCTTGTAGTTCCCCCCCCCAAAATTTAAATGGATGGCAGTCCTTTAGCACCATCTTGAGAATAAAGTGACAAAGTTATCACAGAATTGTTTCACTGCAGCAGTCACTTCATCTGTCGAAGGAGAAGACTGATGGGGTGACTCCTTGTTTTTCCTTCCTGTAATCATTAGTTCACATTATTTTGCCTTCACCTCAGTAAATCCGTCCCAAGATGTGTGACATGAAGATTATTATTTGCTATAAGCTTTATTATGTAAGCAATACAGTTCAGGAAATGATAGAAAGCTCTGCAGCTACGTTGGCAACACCCTAATGAGGTGTCATTTTAAGATATATTCGGACTAATTCTGATGGAAGGCAACGCAGGAAAGTTATCACTCACCTTTTTAAAAGAGATAAATATTATGAAGACTGTAAAGACAGGACAGGTAGAAATTGTTACTCTGTATAGGGTGCAATTATTTATTCCAGTTTTAGAATATAAATAAAATGTTCCATGAAAAAAATCCCCTCTTGAATATTATTTGAAAGGATCTCCTATAAATAGCTCATGAAATCACTCATTCCCATTACATCAATGCATGAGGAACAGGAGGTCACTGAACAGGAACTCAACAGTTAAAAGGAAAAGTTGATACAATTATTTTTATCTCCAATGTGCATCAAGACTGAATCTTAAGTGTCTGAAAACAAAGTCACATTTGTGTGACACACACACAGACAGGTACATGCACACATACAGAGATTTTCACAGAATCCCAGGATCACTGAGGTTGGAAAAGAGCTCCAAGTTCATCCATCCCCCTGTGCCCATCCCCACCTTGTCCCCAGCCCAGAGCACTGAGT
>JAWWES010000001.1:113698254-113711251 GCA_035583135.1 Lophotriccus pileatus
TGGAGTCTCCTCACTGGAGATATTCCAGACCCATCTGGACACAATCCATGTGTTCTGGGATGACCCTGCTGGAGCAGAGAGGTTGAACCAGATGATCCTCTGTGGTCCCTTCCAACCTGACCTGTCCTGGGATTCTGTGCTCCCTCTGCTCCTCATGGAAGAGCTGTAACATTAAATGCAAGTGATCTCACTGGGAAGAACGTGACAAACACACTGATCTCACTGCAGCAGTATTTGATATTTTACCTTTTAAGACAGTTGGTTTGTATTAAAGTGCCATCACTGTTTCAATATTATTTTCTGGAGACCACTTAAGGTATTTCTTAGAGAGGGTTGGAGAGTACACAAATCAATTTTTAAGGCAAGTCTTATAATCATAAACAAATTAGTAATTTTAAAAAAGTTAAACAAGGCTTCCAAATGTATAATTTTGGTAGGGAAATAAACCCATAACAAGGAAAGGAAAGTCTTTTTAAATTTGGGAGGTGGGAGAGTCAGGTATGGTACAATATCTACAGGAACTGAGAAAGAAAGAAGAAATTAAGAGTCTCAGAGAGGGGCATGTAGAAAAATAAAAAGGAGAGAAAGAGGAATATCTTGAATAACCCACAGCCTTTTTGGCAATGCAGCTCCACAGCCTGGTTCAAATCCCTGCTCTAGAGCTGCATCAATGTACAGAAAATATCATTTTCTAACACAGGAAAGGAATATAAAGTATTTCAACCAAGATCCTCAAACCTTGGGAAGTTGTGCTTGCCAGAGGGGTGCTCTGGGTGACAACCATTCCCTCTGTGTAAAAGTAAACATATGGACACTGAAACAGTCCCAGGGAAAGCAAATGGTCTGCACTTTTACAGCTGTAAGAAAAAAAAAGAAAAAAAGAAGCAACAAAGCTGGACAGACAACTTTAGATCCATATGGATAATTCTACAAATAAACTTGCAAATGGGCTGCATTTATAATTCTGACACATGGGCAGCCCGAGAGCAGCATTTGCAGCAGGGTTTATAGACACATAAACAAACACACTTGCCAGCTGTGGAAATTATGTGTGGAAAGCAATAAAATGCTCACATAGATGGCTATTTATGCAGCAAATGGTGCTTTTGACTGGACAAACATCGTGTAAAGCTGTTCCCACTCTTCACTGCAGCCCCTTTGACTGATTGATGGTCTTTTTCATTTCTCTGGGGTGAGTGGCCATATTTACCCCTTCCCCTCGCCCAGTCCCAGCAAATATCTCCCTTTGATACAAGTGGTAACAGCTCCAGCCCTTCAGCACATCCCAGCGGACTTTGCTCTCTCTCCAAATAAACGTTGCCGGGGTTGGAGTCTCTCCCTCGGAGTTTTTAACTGCTCTTCAGAGAGGAGATGTTTATCCACTCAAATGGCTTCTTAAGGCATTGGAGGGGAAAGGAAGAAAAGAGCCAGGATTCCTCACACTCGAGTGTTTCTGCAGGACAAGTGGTGAAGGGAGATTTCATTGTTGTACTCCGGGAGGTGTCCAAAGAGCAGTGACTGAAATGCAGCTCAAGCAGGGATAAGAATAAGCAGCTTCAGCTCTGAACTGGATCATCATCATCATCATTTCCAGAATACAAAGGCCCTCCAGTTCAGTTCTCCTTTCTTTCCATTTTAAGGGTTTTGACATCTCTCCATGCCAGGTGCCAGATCTAAACATCTGGGGTTCACCTTCCCACGTATTCCCACAAATCCCCACTTCCCTCATGCTTGCCAGCGATTCCTTCCACTTTTACTCCTCGCTCACATTTCCATGTGGTTAATCCTACCAGAACATCCCATTGTTATTGATTCCAACCCAGAAAATCAGGAGTGGGAGCAGGAGTGATTGCAGTGGTGAGCTGGAGCTCTCAGTGCCGGCAGAGAAAGGCATTCCAGCTTTATTGGGATGTTTCTTTCAGGAAGCTTTCTCCACGGGTGGAAAAGATTAATCTGTTTGCTGAAGGGGGACTACAAGGCTTAAAGGAGGCAATTACAACTTCACAGTAGTCAAAGCTGTGCAGCATGGCAAGAATTCAGGGAGAGAAAATCAGGGAACAAAGAGAGATATGCAGATTATGAGTATTTCAAACTGTGGTGTATCTCACTTTCAGGGAAGGCAGGGAACAGGAATTACACATTTCTTTGACAGCTTCATTCTCTAAACAGTGCTGTACTATGCAGACATGTAGGAGAATGGATTATTGCCCATCTTTCATACCCTTCTCACCAATTAGTTGCTCAACTCTTCACAACTACAGCAGCTCCCTCACCCCTAAACCTTCAGGTATAATACTTAGATTCAAGCACTTACTCATATGTGGAAAAGTTAAATCCCTATAAAGGAGGTTTGAGATCCCTGTGAATGAAACAAAAAAAAAAAAAAAAAACAAAAACCAACACTTTTGTGCAGCTAATTAGATATTATTAAATAATTCTGCTCTGAACATGAGTCAAACTCGCCCAAGAAGGGCTTCACTTTGCACATCGTGCCCTTGCAATCCAGCATTTTGTCTCCTTCTCGCTCGTGAGCCAACACACATCCATCTCCATGGCCAGAGGAGTCCCGAAGCAGGATCCCAAAGCTTTAACACTGGCCCTGCTGCTGCTGTTTTCCTGGGAGAAGGGCACAGTGGCCAGCCCAGACACTTAAAAATCTGGTGCCAGACACTCAAAAATCCCCTCTGTCTCCAGCACAGCTCTGAGCAACCGTGTTTTCCAGCAGCTTAGCACAGAAACGAGGCAATGCAAAGGTGATTCCTTAGGTGTCCAGACCCAGCTCAGACTCCAAGGAATGCCTGGGCTGAGAAAGGAGAGGCTTGGCTGCCCCAAGCCCAGCACAGCCTCCCCCACAAAACCCTCGGCTGGGACGATTCCCTGCCAAGGGCACCTCAGTATTATCCAGGTCAGAGGGTTCCCCGGGCAGAATGAGCTCACTGAACACGTTTCACCTGCTTTGGGAGCAGAGATGTGGATTTTTCTGAGCACCCTCCACTCCCTGAGAAGGGCTCCAGGCCACTGGAGTGCCTGTTCCCTTCGTGAGCGCTTCTCAAGATGATGTTTGTTAACTTGAGCTCGGCTTGTCCGCTTGATCTTGGGACGGTGGAAGCACAGGGTCAGCACTGTGATGCAAGGAAATCTGGAGCTATTGGTTCTAATTTTAGCCTCCTACTTTTGGTCATCCAAGGGGTTTTTTTTACCTGCCTGGAGAGGAAGGTGATGAAATCCCAGGCACGCTCTGATTGGAGTCAAGGGCGGCGTCTCACCCCTGGAACTCGTGCTGAACTGATTCTTTCATGTTGATTACCGTGTTCCCCCGTGTTTGATCTCCAGATATGAAGCATTCTTGCGTAGCCTGCAGTTCAAAAACCCTGGGAAGTGTTTCTGGCAAAAACTCTGCTCCCTCCCGTATCTCTGAAAGATCTTTTTCACTTCTCCCCTCGGTGCTTATTTACTCTCAGCTGTGTAATATCGTTTCCTCCTGTCTCACCAAATTGTGATGAAGGAAAAACACATTGCATTTACACTCCCTGATAACTGCAAAGCCTCTCTAATGTTACAAATATTTACATTGTGGGTTTTTTTTTAATGAATGCAAGCAGAATGATTATTCCCCTTCAGCAGCAGGTTTTCACAAAATTGAAGAGAGCAGCAACTGTAAAGCCAAAAGTGACCTAAAGGGTTGAAGAATGAGCAAGCAAAGCTGTGAAGTAAATGAGAAATCCAAAATCAACAGTTGGTAGATCAAAAAAGAACGAGGCTATGGACTGCAGGTAACACCTCTGGCTACGTAAAGCACGTGAAAAAGGCAGAAAATTTATGAGTAAATGTTTTCTAACCTAGAAAGCAGCAGCCAGCACAAAAAACTCCCATTATTGCACAGCTTCTGAGATCCCCAAGGCCACTGCAGGAAGAAAAAAAAAAAGTCCTGAAGGGGTTTCAGCAAAAACAAATCACAGAGAACTGCTGTGACCCCAGAGGCTCAGTCACAGCATTCCAAGGAAAATCAAACACAAGCTGAGGTGCTCCACGTGTTTTTCCCCACCCTGGCACAGCTGAGCTCTGGGATGTCTGGGATGTACTTCTGCAAACCTGCTGAACTGGCAGAAGAGATAAAAAGAGAGAGAGAGAGGATCTTCCAGGAGAGATGAGGCAGCTGCTGTGACAAGGAACGTGGAAGGCAGAAAAGGCTCGTGTGATCAGCCTGGAGCTCTGGCTCACTCGCCCTCTCTCCTTCGTTCCCAAGGGAGTTACAGACAGAATGAGTCACAACGCTCTCCAAGATTTCTTTCCTTACTGATTTGGACAATTTTCATTAGTTGGGATTCCTGTGGAATGGAATAAACCCTTAGTTTAAAAAAAAAAATAGGATTTTAATGAATATCGGATTGTTGAATATGAATATTCTTACAACTTAGGCAGCAAAGGAACATTTATTTAAAGAAATATTCAAAACATGAAAACAAAGCAAAAGTTAAGATCTCCAACACCAAATTTTCAGTGGTTATGAGGAACCCATTTGAGATTTCTGAGGAATGTCAAAATTTGATTTAGAAAACAACTTCAAAGGGAATGTTTGGATCAATTCCATCGAGTTCTCAGAAATAAATAGTGGGAAGGGCAACACACACTCAGGGGCACTTTGTGCCCTTTGTGGCTTCCCAGACTTCTCCCAGCTGTTTAAATTTACAAAGCAATGATTAAAATAACTTCCCCAGGCAGATCTGATCATGACTTGTTCTCCTACAACATGGTGAGGTCAGTGGGAATGCAGGGCACTGTCACAGCAAGGGAAGGGGACAGGGCAGCCAAAATTCCTGCTTCAGGACAGTTCATGGCAGTGGCCCAGGCTAACAGGGGAGCCAAAGCCCTTGGGATTTGTCAGGGAATTCATGGCTGTTGCTAAACAGAGTTGGAGGAGACCAGGATGTCCTTGGTGTCCCCAGAGTGACAAATTAAAGAGGAAATATCTTCATGAGGAAGGAAGCTGGCAGAGCATCACTGCCTCCCTCTGCCCACAGGGACAAGCTTCCCAAGAAGATGGATTAGCCCAGGTCACACAGGGAACATTCCACGCCAAATCCACTGGAGCAAAACGAGCCCAAGTCTCTGCAAACGCAGCTCCAGAGCAAGTCATTGGGCTCTCCCCTCCTGTCAGGGAATCAGGGAGAGCAATTCCAGGTCAGGAGCTGGAGCACAGGACACACACAAGGCAAGGTGGAGGGAGCTGGGACTGTTCAGACAGTGCAGAGTAATCTTATCTCTGTCTAAACCTCTACGTGGACATTACAGGGAACATAAAACCAAGGACATCTCAGAGGCACAGGGAGGCAGGACGTGTTGCAGTGCAGGTAATTCTGATTAGACAAAACTAAAGAGGGCCCTGGTGGGATTGGGGAATCACCATCCCTGGAGATATCCCTGACTGGACTGCACAAGCCCTGAGCAACCCCGACTCTTTGGCTGTGCTTTGTGCAGTGGGAAGGGCCAGGTGACTCCATAGATCCTTCCAGCCTAAATCAGCCTGTGACTGTCAAACCCAAAGCTGCCTCCTCCTCATGTTTTATAACTGTGGAGGATTGAATGGCTTTGAGAAAATTAATAGCCCAGCTAAGAGCTTTCATTGCTCTCCCACGTCACCACTTAAAAACTGTGGGTTTGTGCACTTGGAAGCTGTTCTGTGGTCACCCCTGAGCCCCTGGGGACAGCAGAGCCTCAGAGAGGGGAAGCAGGAGGGAAAAAGGAGCCTGAGATGCTCTGTCAGGCAACTCATCCTTGAAGACTGATCCAAAGATCGCACGAATTCAGAGCATTCCCTATTTGTCATGGATTTTGTCCCACTCCTCTGGCCACAGTGCCCCTGTTTTGCACCTTTCTGCCCCTCTAGAGAGTGAGGGAGGTTGAGATGGGCATCCAGCATTCCAGTGGTGATTCCTGCTCCTCTCTCCAAGGGACTGCCTTTCCACGCCTCAAGTCACACAGAACCCAGCTGCAAATAACTGCTATCATTATTCTTATCATCATCATCACAACTGGTGGCCTTTTACCTGGCAACAAGACATTTTGGATTTGTCTCTTTTTTTTGGGGGGGGGAGGAAGCCCAAAGGCACATCAGGGTCGAGAGCTCTGATCCCACACTTCTGACTGATGCAGAACCGAGGTGAACTGGAGAGAGGGGGAATTTCCCCTGCAAGAGAAAAACCCATCTGACTCTGGCAGAGCTGCCAGGCACCACCATAACAAAAAAGATTTGTGACTCAGCCAGTCCAATTAAATTGTGCTGGCACTTTTTTTTTTAACCAGCCATTAGGTTCTTTTTCTTTCTTCTTTTTTTTTTTTTGCAACCTTGCATAAGCATTATTAATTTATTACTTTTAGAGCTCCAAGGTGGGGAAAACCCCCTTTCCATTTTCATAATTTTTTCAATTCTATTCCCACTGGTCTCCTTTTACCGTGAGAAGACAACAAATTAGCTTCTTTTTTTCAGCTATTAAGTGCAGCAATGAGTTTCTAGCTGCCGATAGGGCCGTGACAGATGCCGTGAAAAAGCGTAGGGGAGTTCAAAGCCAAAGGTTTTGAGTCAGTCAGGGATTCTTGTCTGGCCAAAAATCTGCTTCAAAGGCAGCGGCCACATCTACAGAGCTGTGAGGTGGGGAGGGTTTGCTTTGCAGTCTGAGGAAAATGCCTTTCTCCTCCCATGATTCCAGGGCTCAAACTCCTCTTGAAGGCTCTCCCCTCAGGGATTGAACACAACGGCAACAGGATTTTAAACCCCTGCTAAGTTAGGCAAGATCCAGGGTTTAGGGTGCCAAACATGAGTTTTAATCTTGGTGTGTCTGCCTTCCTTTACCTGCAAAGGGATATAAAATACCTGCTCAGATATAGAATACCTGAAAAGCCATCAATGACAGGAATCCAGTCCAGAAACACCCCCTGTCAGTGCAGATCCAATAATTTAACACCCAACCCTGAGCCTGATCCGAAGCTCTCCCAAACCTGTGGAGTGGGACTCAGGTCTCTGGTGGCCTCTGGCTGAGGACCCCGAAGGAATAAATTGAGCTGTGCAATTCCTGTCAGCTCCCTAATGGCCTCGGAGAAGAAGCAATTAAGGCTCTAATTACAAGGCAAATGGAAGATTAGAAGCAGATAAATGTTCATAATTGAGATGAAGAATCCATACTGGAACCTTTGGCTGTCAAAAGGGAACCTCTCAACATCTGAGGTACCTGAGTGAGGAAGGGTGGGATCAGGCAGGATTTCTTTCCCTGGGGCTGTCACTCTGTGCCCTTTTCCTTTTAGCAAAGACCCAGTAGACAGATAATTTAATATTTCCAAGCAGACCCCCAGAACCCAAGCTGTGGTGCTGAAAGCCCAGCAGACAAGTTTTACCGGCGCCTACAAAGCAACCAAACCCAAATGCACAGCAGGCAGTAAATAATCAGGGCAATTTCTATGCAGCAAACTCAGCACCTTCCACCTGAGGAACTGCAAGAGAGAAGCATCTCAGGCCTCGAAAAGACGAGGAAAAAAAAGTCCATAACTCACTTAAATGGCCAAAATAAATCACATACCTGGAGGTTGTTTAAACAACAAAAAAAAAAAGGTGAAGGAAAAAACCCCAAGCAGGAGGAACTGGCAGAATATTAACCCTTTAATGTGAAGTTGGTGAGATGGAAGCACAGAAAATGCAGGTTGTCTCATAAATCCGTGCTGGAATCTGTGTGTTTGTGTCTTTATCACGAGCCCCCGTGGCATCACACTGCAAGTAAGTGATGGAAAGAGGATATTCCAAGCAGGTGGTGGTTATTGCACAGCATCTCTGTTTTCCAGAGATGTCACCTAATCCCGGCCAGCTCGGTCTAGAAAATCTTGCAAAAAGCAATGTTTGTTCTGGGGTGGTTCCCCTTCTGTTCTCCAGGCTGTAAAAATCTTGATTTTTTTTTTTTTTTCCCATCATTGGCCTGGTGCTAAAGAGACCCTGGAAACTGTTGTAATCTGCCAGGGAAGAAACATCATTTCCTCAGTGAATTTTTAACCAGAAATCCCTAAAAAAAAACCAAACAAACTCTGAGTTTAGAAGATTGCAAGAAGCACCAGGGAAAGTGTTTGGGCCCAGGCCACTCAAATGCCAGGCAAAGTAACAAATGAGCAACAGGGTCCTCTGATAACCATTTTAGTGGATGTGGGGTTTCCACGGGTGGGAATTGACATAAATCAAAACATGCTTGCTAACACAGATCAGAGGGATCAGCATGAATCAAAATACAACACAGATCCCCTTGTGGGCCCGGGGGTGGAGTTACACAGCAGCCAGTTGTCATTTTGGTTCCAGTTCAGGCTCAAGCAGCTCCTCCACTGCAAATTCAGAGCCCAGTAATTGTGCTGAGAAAGAAAATACCTGCTCTCTGCCGCCCGGCACGAGGTGTTTCCAGCACAGGTTGAGGTTTATCTTATTCTTCCAAGAGTTTGAAAAGGAAATTTGGTGGTGGAGAAGGTGTTTTTTTAAGGGAACCAAACCATTTTGAGAGTAAAACGCCAACCTTTTAGAAGGTATCGCTGCTACCCAGCACTTTTTTTTACCAAGGTGCTGAAACCCTGAGGTTAAACAGTTGCCAGGGCGTGTGAGAACACCCTGAGCTCATTAAATCAGCAGAAAGTCTTTGCTTTGAGCCAGGTCTAACTGCACCATCACCAGGGCTTATTACAGTTCCATAATCACTGTGCTGAGATTTTACATCCAGACTAAAAGATATTACATTCAATCTACCTCAGATAGTCCATTTATTAGGTGTTTGGTGCAGGTTTTCTTCTTCCTCCCCTCTCCCTCATGCCAGAACAACAGGATGCAAAACCATTTGATGAAGAAAATACCATGTGAGCAGAACTTGAGGCCTAATTATGAACCCCAATAAATAGAGCATCCGAGATAGATTTAGTGTGATATCTTTTAGTCTGGCGTGGCCCAGATGGAGAGAGAAAATCCCTCTCCTCTCACCCTCTGCCTCTTTGTTTCCACACCTGAAAAAGTGAGCACACAGCTCCCCCAGACCTCAACTGCACAGCTCAGTGACAACTCAGGCTCATTTTGCAGGCAATTTGCATGGATACGAACAATTACAACAGGGAATCAAGCCCTGCATCTAATGTTGGTAATGCTCTTAATAATAACAGCCCCACTTTCCTGGAAGAGAACATTAAACCTGTTCAAAATACAGTATTTTTTTCCAAATGATAGTATTTCTTGCCTCCTACATCACATCTACCTTAATCATCTGACTCCCACGGAGCTGGCTCCACTTCAGTGACAGTCTCCTCTACTTGTTTAAAAGTCATGTTATTTCCACTGCCATCAAAAAGACATGATTTTCAAGTGAAGTTATTAAGTTTCCAATACAAGGAACAGTGCGTGGGTGCTGCTGAAGGAGACTCTCAGGAATGAAAAAGAGATTCCTTCCCTTGCAGCAGAGGATTGGGTCTCGCTTCTCTCTGGGGCCTGGAGACACCTGGATTTAATGATGGTGTTTGTCTCCAAAGAAGTGAAGCCTGTGTCCCACAGAGAGCCCAGTGATCTAACTCTGCCTCCATCAGAAATTAGGGATCAGTCCCTTCGTGGTGCTGGATGAACAGGAAAACACTCACTTATGTTAACCTGCTTATGCCCAAATTCATTTATCCAAAATATCAATGGGCAATGCACGAACCAACTTCCCCCTGGAGGCTCCATAAGGCCATTCCACCTCTTTATCTGCCAGCCAGAGTTCAAGTGAACCTGATCTGTTAAAGCTAAAACTAATTAGGGTTGATCCACGTGCCTGATTCCCACCCAGCAGCCTCGTGTTGGGCACAGAAAAAGGAATTTAATACTTTCTGAGGAAGCACAGCTGAAAAAAGCCTCTTCAATTCTGCCCCACAGCTGTTCACCTCTAGCTGTGTCTGTGCTTTAATCAACTCTACTGGGTCTCAGCTGGTTTTATAGCATCCCCCATGTGTCAAAGGACAGAGGTTTATTAATTTTGTGTCACTGATCTGAACTGGGAGCCCAGGAATTAATCTCCCACCGGTTCTGTGTTTTGTGAGAGTTTCAGCTCCTTCCCCTTCTCCTTTCACAGCAGCTGTCAGCTCACTGCAGCTCTTCATTTGCTGACTCCAACCTCCCTGAATTTTCACTTCATTAGCTGCCCTTTCACAAGGTCTCTCAGCTCCCTTCAGTCCCTCTGAATTCAGCAGGATCAGGAGATGGAGGGCTGTTCCAGCTGCTACAGCAGGAAAGATTTATGAAAACTATATTATGCAGCACCTACACTGTTAATGAATTAAATCCTCCAGGTTCAGTCTCAAAACTCTGCCGTTGTTTCGAAACCTGTCAGAGCCCCTTAATCAAATTACAGCCTTCATTCAGCTCAAGATTATACCTGATGGTGTGTCAGTTTGACACACTGTCATTTTTTTTGACAAGAAAAGTGAGCAGACTAAAGGAAAAAGTAAGGGAAGTTTATCCTGTCTTCCCCACTGCCCTCCCTTAAGACAGATCAGCCCTGATTCACGTTCATCTCCGATTTACCTGAGCTGATCACCTCAAAATGCTCAGTTGCACAACCAGGAGCAGGATTGTGACTGGAACCAGGCCCAGAACGGCTCAAGGCACAGCAAATGCATTCACATCCCTCCTGAACACGTGAAACTTGCTCTGGTGGCTCACATCCATGAGCAGAGTTCAAACCTTCACCCCAGGTCGTGTCCTGGTGCTGGCAATGTGCAGGTACACCCTGAGGGTTATGGGCTCTCCATGTTGCCACGAAACACTGAGATTTAGGGCTGTCCAAAGCCAGGCTGGACAGGGCTTGGATCAACCTGGGAACACTTATTGGTTTTTATCTTTGATATTTTGTTTTTGTATTAAAAAGACAGCATCAGAAATGTCTGTCTGGCACTTCTGATGAAAACTACTGAGTTTTAGTTGCCACTGAAGTTTATCCCTCAGTCTCTTGCCTCTGTAAAAACAGAAGAGTTCCATTTGGACCATTTTTACCCAGATGGAAACAATCCACAGCTATTCTGATCTCAGTTAATGATCACCTTGAAGACAAGCACAGGTTTTAATTCTCACTGTGGAGATTAAATGATAGGTAAGATGTTTGGTGTTCGGCATGGATTGGACCTGTGGATTTATGCCCTGTGCTGCATTCCTGGAAAAGAGAAGAAGGAAAACCATCAGTGGCCCAAAGTCAGTCCATTCACCTGCAATGGAGGAGAACCATCAGCTGTGCTTAAGACCTGTCCACATCCTTAATTTTGGACTAATTCCAGGGAAGTTATTCCTTCAACAGAAAAACAGCAACAATAACCTTGAGCCCTTGCGTGGAAAACATCCAGTCTGACTCAGAAGAGTCTGGAATCGTGAGTGATGACAGAATTAAGCCACAGGACATTTAACCTAGTGCTAAATGCTGGCACCAAGTTGCAGCAGTGACCAGTCTGATTGCCTATTCACTGCTGTTCCCTTTTTTAGGTGCCCTGGTCATGCTGTTCGCTGTGGGCTTGAATCCTCATGAGAAGGGTGAGCCAAGCAGAGAGCGGGGTTGGGGCTCTCTCCATCCACTCAGCCCCTCTTTTAGTCTCTCTCCCTGGCTTAAAGGGCAAGGAACCATTTATCCCTCACTGGTTTTCACTCCTTCTCCCCAAAAAGTGTGCAGCCAGAAGGAGCAGGGACCCCCACATCTCCTGGCTGGGTTGAGGAGTGGTGTCAGTGCAAAACACCACTTGGGCTCTTCCAGTGCTCTTCCACTCTTGGGAATATTTGTGGGTTTTTTCTATCTGTGGCTTGTAAATTAGTTTTGCTGTCAGCCTACAGCCCCAAAGACCTCAGAATCAGCGGGTGTGGTGACATCTCTCCATCCCACTTCTCCCCCGGAATTCTTTGCTCCAGGCATTCCGGGGCTCTTGGAAGGTTCCTTCTGGCTGACCCACATTGCCTTGGGACAGGGAGGGGGAAAACTCCAGGAGCAGAAAGAGGCTCCTCTAGTGCTGTTCTGCCCCTCTGGAGCAGCACAATGCAGCATTAGCACATGGAAGGATCTAGCCCATTAACTTGTAAAATTAGCTTATCAGGGGAGATGGCAGAGCTTGTGGGAAAACGAGACATCCAGAGTTTCTTTAAAATCCAAGCTGTCCTCCCCTGAAGCATCACACCTCATCAGCCATGGCTGGAGCTCTCCCTCTCCTAAATATGACACTGCAGAAAGGCTGCACAGTGGATTTTTTTTCCTGCAGCTGCCTCCCTGAATCTCCATCTTTCTCCCACTAGCAACAAGCCACAGCATTATCCAGGAGTTCTGCAGCGTCAGGGCTCTGACTGTGCTCCCTCTCTGGAGGCAGTTGTTCTCAGCAATTTAGATCAAGGTGCAACACAGCAGCAGCAGATCAGCCTGATCTGCTTGGAGGTGGCTCTGGCTGGGGGGGAAGGTTGTGGTGGTGTTGTTGGCACACTGTTCATGAAGCTGAGTTGCTCCTTTTAGAGGTGAATAACACACGTCATCCTCGTTACCTTGGGGTGGTTTCCCTTGAATGAGTTCTCTTGTTGTCACTCCACATGTAGGAACACCCATGTGATATGGAAAACTGGAGAAATTCCCCAAAGGGATCCTGAGGGGTCACCCCATTCCTGCAGAGACATTTGCTACCCACCCTCATCCAGACTGACACCATTCACTTCCAAAAGCCAAGAAGTGCAGCAAAAGATACTTTTGACTTTTGTGAAACTTGGGTTGAGCCATCACCTTGTCAGAGGATTTGGACCTGTTGGCCCCCTGGTTGAAAGTCTCTGGAACTGGGGTCAGGGGTTAGGCCAAAATGCACAGATCCCAAGGAGTTGGTTCACAAGGGAATTGTATCATAGTTCAGAGAATCATAGGATGGTTTGGGATGGAAGGGACCTCAAAGATCATCCAGTCCCACCCCCTGCCATGGGCAGGGGCACCTTCCACCAGCCCAGGTTGCT